>JAEQBA010000083.1:76949-185140 GCA_019434445.1 Phalangium opilio | reverse complement strand
AGTAGGGGTGACCCTATAACACCAAAAATTTACCCCCTTCCTTCCCCCTTTCAGGGGGCGGGGTAAAATTTTTGGTGTTTAGAGTCACCCTTTCGTAGGGGGGGGGTTGGGGGGGGAATTGATGACGTCACGTGATGGTGTTGGTGGGGGAGATGAGGGGGGAATTGATGACGTCACGTGATGGTGTTGGCGGGAAATTTGAATGTGAGCCACCTGGTGGTGTTTTCTTGATGACGTCACGGCTAATTTTGATGACGTCACGTGGCTGGTACCTTTAGGGATAGGCTTATGCTATTGTAGGCTTATGCTAAGGTGGCTTAGCTAGTGGATCCTGTAAAATGCTTATGCTAGGCTTATCTATGGTAGATCCTGAAAGATAGGCTTATGCTAGGTTATTCTAGGCTTATTATTATAACGAATCGGATTTTTATCAAAAACATTTAATTAACGTGATAATAACATACATAATTAAGTTAAATAATAATAAATTAGTTAAATATTTAAAAAAACCTCCTTAAACTTGATTCAAGCCGTATCTGAAGATGTTTTTTTTTCTATACCGGACTAATAAAGCGCCGTTGGTAGGAAGTCGAACCCTGGAATGGAAACTCAAATGTTGTTGAAACAACACAGAGCTGGACGCATTACCACCAGGCAACCACACGGTTTGTTAATAAGCTCCTTTTACACTTTTTTAGTCGCCGTATATGATTTTGAAATTGTTTAGCAATTTTCATATCGTTAATTTTTCGATTTGCGGTAAAAGCTTTTAGGAAAGCTTTCGTACTTTTCTTCTTACTTCTATGAATAAGATAGAGGGCGCTATACTGCCCGCATACGCTACTTTCTAACCTCTGAAGTTGTCGCTTACCAAAAGTCCATTTTCTGCAGTTTAAAGATAAAAATCTTCTTATACTAGGCAGAAATGGTGGCAAACCGTAGCTATCGAAATAATAGCCCTACACGAGCTCCGTCTATAAAGACCGATACCCAGTGAGACCCCTTTTCATAGTGCTGATCTAAATTTATAATTAACGATGCGGGATATCTGGTAACCTTAGGTAACCTATTTGACGCGAAAACACCCAAAAGTTGGGCGTATCTGATAAAGCGAGAATCAAGTCTACGGTGGTAGTTGCTGACATTTTAATAATCTACAATTACGTTTCTATTTTTATCGATTTGAATCATGCTTTGAAATTCGGCGTATACAATGCAGACTGCGGCTTCCGACAAAGGTTTAGCGAATCCCATGTCCAATCTTAATTGTCCTTGCTTAACGGGGTTCCAGTGGTTTGTTTCGCTAGCAGATAGGTCCGGTGTCAGATCAAAAGCGTAGAGGGTTAACCCGTTGGCAAACTCGTCGGGAGTAATATCGTTACCGTCGTCTTTATAATGAATACCCGTGCCCGCGAACAATGTTTGATAAGCTTGTATATACAAGTTTTTACCGAAATCAGGAGTCAACGGTTTCGAGGGTATTTGTTCGTTATCGAGGTACAGAGACAAAAAATTTAAATCCCAAGTTTTAAAGTTAAAGGGATTCAGAGCGTAACTGCCCTTGAACGCCGCGTTGGAAACTATTCCAATAATGACGCGATTAGGCTGAGGGCCTAGATATATATTGTTAAACTCTCTCGGTGCTACTTCCGGTAGAGATAGTTTTAGTTTTAAGTTCGGTGCGCGTAAAATTATATTTGGCAGTACCGTTATTAAGCGCGGCTTCATGCGCTAACAATATTTTAGGACTGAGTTAACTTTACGTACCGCTAGTGCTGCGTCTAGTATCTTGACTTTACAGTTTTTGAGAGTGGCTGTTTCTTGGCACATTAAGGCAAACTCGTCCTTGTTGCGAGTAAACACGACTTTAAGGTCCACCCGTTTAAGAGATATTCGGGAATATTAAACACGTCACTAAACACTGGTGTAAAAAATTCAATCACGGCCGATTTAGCAGTTTTAGCCATTCGGGCGACGAAACCTTTATTTGAAAAGTCGTCGAACTTTCCGGCTTCGTCCTTTTCCCATCCGGCCATCATGAGGTGAGATTTTTTAGCCGCGGGTCCGTAATTTGAGACAGTTTCGATAAAAGAAGTGAAGGCGTAGTTTTGAGCGGCTGAAGAAACTCGGGTATTGTTCAAGAAAACATCGCAAGTTCTCCACAATGCGTGGCCAGCGTTGTTCACGAAAGCTACCACGGCGGCATCAGGAAGATCACTTCCATCTTCGTTGGTGATTTTGACTTTGTTGTAATGCATGGTGTGGGCTACATCGATGTAGCTATCTCCATTGCCCGAGATGAGGTATTCGAGGGTAGAGCTATCACCAATGGCCGCCAAGGGTTTGGCCCATACACCTTGAGCATGTTCGACACTAGTTTGAATCGGCACAGGGGCAAAAATGTCCAATTCACTCTTAAGAGCTTGGAGAGAAAACATGATTTTTTTCAGGAGCTAAATAATCGCGTGGCGTCTGCTTTGAATGACGGTGATAAACTGACAGGCGTTTAACTTGCGTCTCTTTATCTTTAATCCTGAACCTTGCTGAGCAGCAGTCATGTTCTCATAAGTTTCCTGCAATCTCTTTTTCGCTGCACTTTTCACATTCTGACCTTGCATTACGTCACCAAGAATCTTTTGTCCCGTACTAATGGCTCTAGGTGCCAGATACTTTGCACCTCTAATTAATAAGGGGCGTGCCCATCTAAATAACCCTTTCAGGGCGCTTCCTATTCCGTGTCCTTTTTGGTGTGGGGTCCCGACAAATACTTTTGACACCCCTCCACCCCCTACCTGATCTAAATAATACCTCCTATACTCGCAACGAGACTCTAATGTTTGGGGTTTTGGCATGGTCTAAAGTGTAGTTTACAGGTCGACGTTCCAAACTCGAATGACGCGGCTTGGCCTAAACTATTCCTTATATCAATGTCTATAGTATCAAAGTAACGTTTAGCAACTTTAACGTAATGGGGAGAGTTAAATGATTTAGTTATAGTCGAACCGTGAGGTTTTTCGCTGTCTACGCCTACTATACGAAGTAGCGGGGCTACCGTATCGCCTATAAATTCATTAGCTACTATATCGGAATAAATAAACAATTGGTCGGGAATATAATAATTTAAATTAGCGGGAACAGAGCTTCTATACGATTGGCTGGTTTTATCTGAAGGGCAAGGAGACGTACTTTGGCCTTTTGGGGTTTTAAATCCTAATATCCTTTTCAAAGTGGGAGAAAGAGCCAAGGTACCGTTAGGTTGAATAGTTAAAGAAATGTAATCAGAGAGGATCCGAATCAAATTTAAACTTTGAACCGTATTGAAAGCCGTTTAACCCGGAAGCTATTTGTTTAAGTAGGGCTTCTAATGATTTGTAATAACCCCCGGGAACTATAAAGGCCTCGGCTTTAACAATAGGCTGTGATTTTCCGTCCCGACCTTTTTTATTTCATGCGAGACCACCTGCACGTGACCTTCCTCACTGGGTATGTTAAAAAGGACATTGGGTACAAAACTTCTACTAGAGCAACCTCCCAGTCATCCCCGATCAGCTCTATAGCCTGGGGCAACTTGGTAGTGTACGAAGACGTCTTGTTGTTGTCATAAATTTTCATGCTAGCGTTGCTGGGGAGCGTTAGGTAAAAGGAGACTGCATCTTTAGCCGGAATCCAAGAATTCATAGAAGGGGGATAGCCTAACCACTTTACAAAGAGCTCCTTTTGTCCTCTCCTAGTCCGCTTACGAATAACTTTCTCGATCTTGTACGTCTCGGGTCTAGCTACCGACTGAAGTTCCATCCCGTAAAACACCCCCTTTATTGGTTCCCCGTTTAAATCTTCTAGTTTGAATACCGGTCTCTCTTTTTCCCCACTATTTTAAAACCTCTATTGTGTAAGTTCGCTCGTACCCTTTTTCAAAAATCATCTTATTTCTACTTACTCGGACGTATTCGCCCACCTTAATTTTTTCCCGTAAACTTTCCTTTCGCTAAAGTACTTTCCGTATACATTTTAAAAACCTGAAGGACATTGGTACCAGTAACTTCCAAAGGAGTCATTTTTATCGCGGAATGCACCGAGTTATTGTAAGCATTTACCAGGTCATCTAAAACATCTATATATCTATTGGTATTCTTTTCTGTAAAATACCTGTACATGCGTGACTTTAAAGTTTGATTTAATCTTTCTACCATACACGCTTTTATATCGTCATTCTCAGTTGTAAAAAATATAACCCCTTTCTCCTTCAAGTATCCTTGTAATTGGGAATTTCTAAATTCGGTACCTTATCCGTTTGTAGTTTCCTAGGAACCCTCTCTCTAAAGACAGACTTAAAAGCCTCAACCGTTTCACACACCGCTTTTGGATTTTAAAGGTACGGCCCAGGCTCTTCTGCTAAAGCAATCTATTACGGTTAATATGTATTTGTACCCGTCGTTGTGCTGACTCAAAGAACGCATATCGTTCAAATCCGCCTGATATTGATCTCCTATGTTAGTTACAACCACCTTGTTTCTTTTAAACTTTCTAAAAACTCTCTTATGTAGAGTGTACGCGTCTTTCCCTTTAACCAATCTAGTACTTGTTTCTTACTAATACCCTTTAATTTTACTGCTAAATATAATTTTTCAGCACCCCCGAAACTGGCAGGGTGGGAAGGGTTAAAGTAGATACCTTCTAAAATTTTGGAGATTTTACGTACGCTACCCATTTCGGAGACTCAGTTTTAAGTTTTTTAGCTGCTGACTTGACACTAACTTTAGGAGCTCTAGTTCTTTTGATTTTAATTTGTTGGGGTATTGTATACGAGGTTAGAGGGGAAAAACTAGAAGTAGGTTTGTAAATGCGTAAAACCTCTAGGTTTTGGGTCTTTGTTAGAGGAAGGCTTGACAAATTCTAAAGCTATATCTCTAATATTCGAGCCGGGTATTAATGAATCATTAACTATAACTTCCCCACTATCTGTCCACCTAAGCTTTTCAGGGTTAGTTGAAATCTGATCAACGATACTATGTACATGCCCTATATATTTAAGGGGGATATCGTCTAACCAAGCCAAGTTAAAATAGTTGGATGTTGGTTGGGGGACCGTGGGTATAGGTTGCCTAGCGATATTATGTAAATTATTATATCTCTGTACAGTCTGTTCGTATAAGCGCCATTTTGAAGCTTCGTCTAAATCTTTACGAGCTAAAATAACATTCATTTCATTGTCCAATTCCGAAACTACTTGTTGTTGGGGGTGTGGGAACGGGTCGCTTTTAAAGGTAGAGCTAGGGACAAGGAGCATTTTCTGAGCGTACTGCATATTTTTACTGACTACCTCCTGTTATGGCGCCGATAATAGAGGAAACTAGAGGGAAAAGGAAAGAAAAGAAACTACCACCTTCCTGAACTAATATATCACGTTTTGTTTTCCAAGATATTCTCTTATTAGCAATTTTTCTAAGTTTTGCGGAATGCCTAGCTAATCTAGCTTTTTGACTTTTATTTAATTTAACGTTACCGTGTAAAGTATTTTCAACATACTCTGCGATTGCGTCAATTAAGGGCTTCTTGGCGTTACGTAAAATGATTCTACGTTGTTTTCGAGGGGATTTGGCAATAACGGAGAGCAATTTTCTTTGTGACCGAACGGCATAAGGCATAGTGACTAAATGAAGTGATGGCTAAACACCCATCTACTATTATAATTATTTGGGGATGTAAACTTCGCAAGGGTTGTCGGGAAATATTCCTGTCCTAAGTCTATGATTCTCGGGGCATCTTTGGTGTAGATCGAATAATAAATATCCGAAAGGTAAACTAGTAGCGTCACGGTAGGCGTCGACAGCGAAACGCCATTTATCGGCAAACATTTGTCTAGCTATTATTGAACTTTGCAATTTCTCTCTAGGAGATTTCATAAGAATAAGATAATGAGCGTTCAAAGAAACACCTCTAGAGTCTTTGGATCGATGGAATACGTTTTGGACGATATAAATTACACTCAAGTTGCGATGATGCGTTCCCTTGGTAAAAAGAAGCGCCATTTTGAAGCTTCGTCTAAATCTTTACGAGCTAAAATAACATTCATTTCATTGTCCAATTCCGAAACTACTTGTTGTTGGGGGTGTGGGAACGGGTCGCTTTTAAAGGTAGAGCTAGGGACAAGGAGCATTTTCTGAGCGTACTGCATATTTTATTTACTGACTACCTCCTGTTATGGCGCCGATAATAGAGGAAACTAGAGGGAAAAGGAAAGAAAAGAAACTACCACCTTCCTGAACTAATATATCACGTTTTGTTTTCCAAGATATTCTCTTATTAGCAATTTTTCTAAGTTTTGCGGAATGCCTAGCTAATCTAGCTTTTTGACTTTTGTTTAATTTAACGTTACCGTGTAAAGTATTTTCAACACACTCTGCGATTGCGTCAATTAAGGGCTTCTTGGCGTTACGTAAAATGATTCTACGTTGTTTTCGAGGGGATTTGGCAATAACGGAGAGCAAATTTCTTTGTGACCGAACGGCATAAGGCATAGTGACTAAATGAAGAGATGGCTAAACACCCATCTACTATTATAATTATTTGGGGATGTAAACTTCGCAAGGGTTGTCGGGAAATATTCCTGTCCTAAGTCTATGATTCTCGGGGCATCTTTGGTGTAGATCGAATAATAAATATCCGAAAGGTAAACTAGTAGCGTCACGGTAGGCGTCGACAGCGAAACGCCATTTATCGGCAAACATTTGTCTAGCTATTATTGAACTTTGCAATTTGTCTCTAGGAGATTTCATAAGAATAAGATAATGAGCGTTCAAAGAAACATCTCTAGAGTCTTTGGATCGATGGAATACGTTTTGGACGATATAAATTACACTCAAGTTGCGATGATGCGTTCCCTTGGTAAAAAGAGAACCAACTTCTCCTTTGTTCTCAGTCATCAAGTCATCAATGATTAAAAGGCAAGGCTTACGCCTGTATATTCTGATAAATCTGGCATACCTTGTTTGAAAACCACAAATTTTCTCAAACTTTCGAAAAAAGGTTGCCATTCACCGTAGAACCAATGTATTTCGCTTATATTAGGGGAAAACATGGCTTCCCTGTTCTCTAATATTTTTAAAACTAATTGAGTTTTCCCGCTTTGAGACGGGCCTGCTATCACCATGTTAAAAGGATGGTAGAAAGGATACATGACCTTACACTTTGACTTTCAACGAACGAATGAGATAAAGATTGTAAAGTGTTTGTATATATATATAGAAGAGATCGACACGAAAATGAACAATTGCAATTTCGAAAATACATGGGATATTTAAGGAAGCATTGACGAAAAAATTAGTTAATCACAGGACATTTCACCGAGACGAAAATGACTAATTGATAATATTGATAAAAAACAATATGGCTAGACTTTATATACATGCCGACTAGATAAATAAATATATAAATAAATATCACCGGGACTGACTAGATAAATAAATAAATAAATAAATAAATAAATAAATAAAAAAAGAAGAGACCCCTCACAGAAACAGATACTGTCGAATGTGCTCAAACTCGATAACCGTAAGGTAGCGTGCGGAAATCTTCAATCAATCTGACCTTATCCACCACAGTTCTGTAAACCTTGGACTGGTCGACACTTATAACAGTGTGATCAGCCTTTCGGCGTATTTGCTTGGGGATTGGTACTTGGATTGGTTCCGCCGGCGGTTCGTAAATGCCTATAAGCCCCATTAACCTATCCATGTTAACCAAATCTTTGGTGGTATGGTTAAGTCGGAACCCCTTAACCTTCATCTCGACGGCTGTCGATCCGGTATCAGGGTTCACAACTCGGTATGCGTCGTTCTTACATCCACCACTCGCATATTCTTCGATGTAGGCCTGGGGTCCGTACTTTTCAAGCTCATTGGTCATTTCACCGAGGAAATTCCCAGTTTCGATTTCTACGCCCCCTGGTGTGTAAACGTACAGTATCGAATCAGTGTCTGTATATAAAACAGACTCACCCAAGCGGTCTAAGTAGGAATAAAGCTTAATCCGAGCTATGGCCGTGGTGTACGCCGCGATCGGAACACTGACATTTTTATTAATTGGGTCAATCTCGTTGATATAACACCACTTAGCAACGCAAATGTCGTCGCTAACTGGTATCAACGTCTTGACCTCAATTGCTGGGTCATAGAACAAGTTATAGAACTTCTGTGGATCATCAAAGACTTCTACCTTGTCAAGGCGAGTCCTCTCACCAAATTTGCCCCAAAACGAATTCGAACACAGTTTGGCGATGGTACGCTTTCCAGCGTTCTTCTCGATACAGCTAGGATCAAGTTTTACCCCTTCCTTTTCGTAGTACTCGGCTACGTATTGATCTTTCTGCGCTTGGGTTACTACGTCAGAAGGCCAGCCGCTACTTTCCTGTTTTAGCTTCAGAAAGCAGTTGACGTAATTGTTAAAAAGCCCGCCACTTTTTGTTAAGGGGTCGTACTGAGATATTTTGTACGACCAGGCTTCGTGGATTTTAACAACCACGTAACCCTTTCTAACTGCTAAATGGACTTCGTCCGCCACAAACGTCCCCCTAATAACTCTTTCCTCGTCGGAATGTGGGCAATCGCCCTGATATTTGTTTTCAGCGCACAGCTGACACAGGGCAAAGCACAATTTCCCCCCGATCTTTTGGGGTAAAACGGGGTGGAAGAGGTTACGAGGGGGCAGGATATCCAGTTTAATAAAACCTTCAATCTCGTCAATGGGTGGGAAGTTGTCTGTCAAGATCGTAGGGTGGCCGTATGGTAGTTTACCGTATTTGTTACACCATGGATACAGACTAGTGACGTCGACATATCGAATCTCCTCTCCCGGCTTAACCTTGTGATGAAGACATAGAGCGGAAGTACGCCCCCCGAAAAATGCGTTACGGGGATTGAGTGGTTCCCACGCATCGATTTGGATATGAATAGAAGATAGAAAGGTGTTAATTTCGGGCTTTTGCTCCCTCAATTTGTGGAATTCGCATTCCCACATTTCGATTACCTTATACCCCAGCTCCCTAAGCCTCTTATTACAGTTCAAAGTATCAGTATAGCGGGAGTGTAAAGTTTGGGTGACGTCACCGTGCAAAACCAGGTCTCTGTTTACCGGGAAACAGGCTCTACACCCGTGCCAAAAACAACCTTGGAATCTATGGTAGACGACCTTTTGATCTGCGCCAAGATCGTCTACTAGAAGCCCGTCGACTTTAATGTTCAAAATTTTAGGTTCGGAACCGTTAAAAGCCGACTTAATTATGACCCCGCGCTTATGGGCTTCCCACCTCAGCCACTCGATGGCTACTTTAGATTGAGGGTCTTTCATTCTATAGCCGTGAGGTGGAACAATTCCAATTGAATTTGGCGCTAGGTGGTCCTTCCTGAAAACGGCGTTGCAAAGCCCGGCAATTGTCGCGGCAGTGTTAAAAGGGTTAACGTCCGCAATCTTCTCAAAAATCTCCCTGTACTTTAAGCACCCCTCTCTTAAAATCCTAACGTCCAAACGACAATAATGTATCAATTCTTCAACGTAGTTGAAACCTTTTTTGGCTTCAACTTGTTCGTTGTACCATGAAATTAAAACCGAGCGTTGTTTTTCGGTTAGCCTGTCTGGCGCGTAAGATTCTAAAAGAGGCATGCTTTCCCTCAAGACATAATTTGTACTCGTAGGATCTTTTGGATCAAACACGTGATAAGGGGGATGGGATGAAATTTAAACTATCTATAAATGTCAAATTCTCATATCGAATTTGCATAATCTTCGTTCCCGTCATTATCACTTGAGGGCGCCACGCTTTGATGGCTAGCATGGCTTTGTACAGAAATTGTAAATCGTAACCCTTCGCATTATGTGCTATAACGCAGCGCTTCTCAAACTTTTTAACATTGCGGACCGTTTTTTTTTCAACTATGTATGACGGACCAGACATATTTTTCTTTGGTATAAATTGCAATTTTCCAAGTTTAATGAATGAAAAAATGGTAAAGACATTAGTAGTTTATTTATGACGTGTGAAAACCAATATTAGGTGGTTACAACTTAATGGGAGGGATGAGCCTGCTTATTTTTAACTATTTTTTCTAATCGTGGCTCAATTGTCGTAAGTGCCACGCGAAATGGATGATGAACGTTCATATTATTCCTATATTTGGTTTTAACAACGCTCATTGTTGAAAATCCCACTTCACAAAGGTAAGTTGTGAGAAACGGAAGAAGTTTTTTATGGCAATGTCTGAAAGCTCGGGATATTCCGGATTCACTTTTATCCAAAATGATGCGAGTGACATATTTTCAAAGCTTGCTCTCAAACCTTCGTCAGCTGAGAGTTCCAACAATTTATTTTCTAAAATTATGGGCAAGTCTTCTTTTATTGGAAGGAATGGATTTCGCACCCATGCATTTTCTTTTCGTGTATCTTCTTCTGGTGGAAAATAGCACTCGAAACGTTCTTCCAAATTAGACAAGTGTTCGGTAATGGTATTTTTCAGAGATGCAATAATAATCTCTTCTCTTGCACCGTCAATGAATGTTGCTAAGTTGTGAAACATGTCATAACTATTTCTTGATACTCGACTTTTCCAGGCGCTAAGTTTTCTTTTCTGTCCATCAATCTGGTCTGCGACGTTGAAACAAGAAATCATCCTTCCTTGCATCGTTGTGTTAAGATCATTAAAGATAGCAAAGATGTCACTCAAATAAGCAACCTTGGCCATCCAATTAACATTCAAGAGAAGTTGAACCCAATTCGGTTTCCTGCTTTGAAAGAACTCCACTAGTTCGTTACGAAGCTCAAATACCCTTGAAAAGACTTTTCCTCTCGACAACCAGCGTACTTCCGCGTGTAACAGCAAATGCTTGTGTTCCGCTCCCATTTCATCGCACAATAAAGCAAACAGTCGCGAGTTCAAGGCATTCGCCTTTACGTAGTTAACCATTTTCACGACTTCACTAAGTACGACATTGAGTTCTGTGGACATTTTCTTCATGGCCAGATTTTCCCGGTGAATGAAACAGTGTGTGGACCTACATTCAGGTGCAAGCCTTTTAATCTGGGTAACTACTCCGGAATGTCGTCCTGTCATTGCAGCAGCCCCGTCAGTACATACACCTACACAAAATTTAAAGTCCATTCCACAGGTATTGACCACGTAATCTCTCACAGCTTTGAATATTTCTGCACTAGTGGTGTTTTTTGGTAGCGACACCGAAAAGAAAACTCTTCCTTCAGGTCGTGATTATGTTCATATCGAACATACACCAGAAGAATTGCCTCATTCGCAACATCTGTTGATTCGTCAAGTTGCAAAGCGAAATACTTCGCTGCTTTTATTTGTTCAATTAGCTGGTCTTCCATGTCACGAGCGAGGTCATGAACTCGGCGAGCAATAGTGTCGTTTGAAAGTGGTACTTGTGCTACCTTCTTTGCTGCCTGTTCGCCCAGCATTTCTAAACAAACGTCGTTAATACAGCCAGATACTAGCGCTTCACCAACCGTGTAAGGCTAATTAGCTTTAGCAATGCGAAGAGCAACTTTGTATGAAGCTCGTAAAGCAGCAACATTCACGTGTGATACGTTAAATATCTGTTTTTGCTGAACCATTAAATTAGTATGCAATCGTTGAAAATATTCAATAGGTTTGGAACTCAATTCTGGATGTTTGGAGATCAAGTGTCTTTTTAGTTTCGATGGCTTCAGGGCGTCGTTTGATAAAATGACACTACATACGACGCATTGCGGTTTCGGAATTCCGTCGTCGATGAATTCTGTGAAACCGTATTCAATGTATGAGGAGTCATACTGACGTTTGAACGTCGAGCGAAATCGTTTCGATGTGGACGGTACTTGACTTAAGTTCAAATCGCTATCATTGTCATCCGAGTCAGAAGCACTGTCATGCTGCGTAGATATTTTTTTGCGATTCACAAATGAGTCCAGGGGGCCTCTTTTCGCCATCCCTTACCAAAAGCTGTGAACTATTTTCCACCAACAAAATAGATGTTCAATTTTATTTGAAATTATATTTTTTTAACAGAATGGATACTTACGGTATAAAAATTAGTACAGATATAACGGAAAACGCGTAAATTTCAAATATTAAATAAGTTAAATATGGTAAAATAATGAACGTTGAGTCGCAGAGATCTTATCAAAAAGATATTTCTCGGGCACGCCTGTCATTAGTCTGCACTTGGTGACACCTAGCGGGGTTCTTCCGAAAAAAACCGCGCCAATTCAACTTTAACTAAAGGGATTAGGTCAAAAAGGGTAGAGGGAAGGTAACTATAATGGAACATCCCGATCTCAAACTCTCGCGCACCTAACTAGGCGCACGTGATTCGTTAAGATGAAAATTCAAGAAGGTAAATACGACCTTGGTCTTTTTTATCTTTACTAAGGAGGGACTAGAAACAGAGAAACGGCCGTTTATACCAGGGAAAGGCAGATTCTGCCGGCGCTTGCCTGCGGACCGGCAGCCGCATGTCCGCGGACCGGTGCCGGTCCACGGAGCACAGTTTGAGAAGCGCTGCTATAACGGTTATTTTGGGAGAATTGTGGAATTCTTGAAGATAATTTAAAAAATCCAGAACAGGATCATTCCCGAGAAACACCCGTTCTCGAGGCCCGCAGGTGGCGCAAGTAAATTGATCGGATTTCTCGAGAATGCATTGATCACAGATTTTTTGAGAAATACATAAGATAGGAGTGTGTAGGAAAGCATTAGGGTTTGAAGGGTCTGGGGTATTTTGAACACATTCGAGATCATAAAAGATAGTAACCGAAGGATGGGTCTTAGCTTTTTTAGCCGCAGGGTGGGCTTTAGAGTCGGTAACCTGCATGAAACAATAGTGGGGGTGTGGGTTGAATTTATTGCAGATTACGCAATAGACTTCCCCGCAGTTGTGAAGTGACTTGCGTTTCCCCATATCTATTGTTTTTGCGCAACGGGGGCAATTAAAAACCCTTTGGCAGACTGATAGGGTTTTGCTTCCACTAGCCTTATGGGCGTCAAAGCATTCTTGCCCCCTAAAATCGCGATGACAGGTCTCGCATCTAATTTCACCCCCCTCGCAATCTTCGGCCCTTTGACAGGAATAACAATACTTGTTGCAAGCGTGGTTAAAATCTAAGTTGTTATACCCCACAAGGCACCTTTCGCAGAAAAAATTAAAACGGAAGAGAGGGCTAGGTTTGGTTATGACGTCAAAATGGTTTTGATAGTTAAAAAGGTATAGCCGCGGCTTTGGATTACCATCGGCACCGGGAATAAAATCTGCTTCCCCGAAAATACGGTAGGGGACGTTCGCTATAACTGTAAATACTATGACCTGGTAATCAGCCAAGTACGATTGAAATCTAGGTAGAGCACCCGCCCCCGCGCATTCGTCCAATGGTACTTCCGCCGCCACGGCTAATTCCTCCGCCATCTTCCTAAGCCTCTCTCCTGCCTTTTTCCTAATATCCGAACGACATAGTGCTTTAAAATCCGCCTCGAGGCTTTTGTCAAGGGGATGCATTGTATGCCCCCTGTGTATTTTAGCTAAAATTAGAGCACGTGGGAGGCATAGCTGATCGTTATTTTTAATTTGTATAATGCATTTCTTCTCCCTGGCAAAAGTCTCGAAGCTACAGATACCAATAGCCTTGCAACGCTTGGCGCCTTGGGGCAATCTCACACGCTGTATGGTTATTCCTATAGGACCGAGAAAAAACTTTGAACCCCCTTCAGAATTATAGGCTTTATCAGCCACTACTTCTAGTATGAATCCAATATCTATTTGATCCCTTCTTCTAAAACTAAAGTCCGCGGTTTGAATGCCTGGATTATTAATGCTTGTCATCGAAATTGCAATCATGTCATCGGGTAAACAGTCGTCCAAAACGTATTCTAGGAAGTCGCTTACAGATTCAACGATGTTGTTGTTGAATTGTACCTCCATTTCCCATCCATCAAGATTAAAATTGGGGAAGGACACTACCCCGCTAGAAATCACGTTTACATCTGGTGGTGCAACTAGCGGAGATGGGGGTGGAGGTGGAGGAGTAAGAGCCCCACCACCTACCTGTCCTTCCCCTTCATCCATTGACTCATTCTGAGATGGAGATATGGGGGGAGTACAATAGCCGTCTAAAAAAGAAACATCGTCGTTTTGAAACGCCTCTTCAAGAGGCGATAAAGGAGGAGGAGAAGGGCTATTGTTAGCCCTAGACTGCCCGGGGGTAATGTTAAACATAGACGGGGGTGTAGAATAGTTTGCCATAAACGTGTCATCGGCATTTAAAAAGGCTATTTCTAACGAGTCTGGAAAGTCGACTAAAAAACTATCAACTTCAATAAACATTTGAAATGATTTTTTCGAATGACGCTTTTCGTGTCAGTCAATTGCCACGTACATGAATGATTTCGTGTCGGTGGATTATTCAATTTCACATGTATTCCTATGGGATTTTAAAAAATTTAAATGACGCGTTTCGTGTGTGTACAATGCAATGTAAATGTTCAAAAACGTTTTACTTTTAACACGAAATGTGTTGAGAAAAGCTAAGTAACACCCTACACTATCACCACTGAAAAGGTTTTGTCAAGACTGTAGTAGGTATAATAGTATTACAAAGAACAAATTAAGGAAAACATTATATTTATTTCGAGTTACATTTCAAGTTTTTTGACTGGTTCTTTTATAATTTATAAAACGTAATAAGGTATGGAATATATTACAACAATTGGACCTAACTTTCATGTCGCAAAAGTTCTTGAATAAACATTTCAATTATAGCTTTCTCGAGATTAACGCGTTTAATTCTTAGTACAATATCGTCATTCGTAGTAAGTGTTGTTGGTATGGGTTGGGTTGGCGGAATGACTTTTTCTTTCTCCCACTCTTCTTGAGGGACATCTCTGTACTTTCTGTTTGGCGGCATGTCTTTAGTCAATGGGTTTTGGTTGAATATAGGTATGTTATTTGTTGGTAATCCTTGAAGTAGTGGACAGTCTGCCTTGAATTTCTGATGCTCTTCGAAAACATTGTCGTTAGGTTCCCATCCTCGTAGCGTTAAGTCACAAAAATGGCATTTAACAGCGTCCGTCCCCGAACTTAAATAGTAAAACCCATGACGGGCTAGTTCTGACGGTTTTACAAACGTACTCGCAAATGCGCCAAACGTTTCTAGACGTGTAATTTCACGATTCATCTTATCCTGGCGGTGTCTAACAATCAAATGAGGTCCTGACCAAATCAGACGCTATTTATATCCCAAATAAGGGGATGAAAGGTTAGATTGTAATGGACGCTGTTACTAAGCAGACGTTAATTCGCGAAGCTCTTTCAAAGCCAGGGAAAATAGTGGCCGTTACTTTCATCCTCGTAACTGTATTCCTAGTTGAATTTGCATTTTGGTATTTTAAAAATATTACTTTAATTTCGGGTAACGCAACAAAGACATAACATGTTGAGACTTGTCAGGATAATGCCTTAGGGGCAAACACCTGGAAACAATTAAATGTTTCGTGGTAGGAAGAGTCACCGACTAACAAAGTAATAAATCCGAAAATAGATTCAATTCATAACAATACAACTGATTCGACCATACCCCTAAACCCATTAAAGCACGTCTTTATAGTAAAAATAAAAACGGATGGGGATAAATTCTTTTGTTCAAGTTCTGTCCCTTTTTATGGCCATAGACCAGTCTGAACGATGTTACGTATAAATATTACGTATAAATAAAAAGCCGATGGAATGTCTTAACACGTTGGTGGTGCGTCATAAATCACTCAGATTCCATTGTTAACAATACAACTGGTTTAGCCACGCCCCCTTTTAAGGTCCTCACCCACCTGGCCAATAAAGGGCAATAAAAAAAGAAAAGCATCAGTCAATATACCCTTAGGCTAATTATCAACCCCTCACTCAAGAAAATCTCGCGATAAAAATCATTCAGTTGTAACCTTTTAAACCGTAAAGACCTGCCGTAATAATGTCCACCAAAGTAGGAGTTTACCGCGTGAACGCCCGTGTTAGACTCGGGGCTGATTGCTCGGCGGTGTTTGGGGTTACTGGTTACGAGCCAAGCCTGCTTTTGACAAAAAAGGACGGGACTATTGTTATAATCTCGGAAGACGTTTTGAAGGAATTTATGGAGGAGTGGACGGAGATCTATTCAGCTTTGGAAACTGGCGACCTGGGTAATTATCGTTACTTGAACTTGAAAATAAAAATAACCGTTATGGAGGGGAGTATAGTATTCGACGATGGTAGCGTATTCACTCTAACAAAGGCCGAAGCAGGGAAACTGAACGAGAAATTTAGTTTTATGAGATTTCACTTCAAGCTTTTAAATGATCAAGCCGAAGTTATTAAATGCATGTACGAAGCTATTGTAAAACGCAGGAATGATATATATCAAAAATATTATGTAAGTCGCGGTACTATGTCTCACAATGATTACGACCGTGTTAAAAATTTCCTAGCAGCGTGTATAGTTCCTTCGAGCATTTTCGAAGATTTTTGTAACTTGGTTCGTGACAAAAACTTGACGCGTAAACTACAATTATATAATTTATTCTACATTTGCTTAAATAACGACGCGTACATTCGCGAATTAATTGGAATTGATTGTGTTCATTAAAAGTTTTTGACTAAAATTCGATTCTTAATAATAATAATAAGCCTAGAATAACCTACCATAAGCCTATCTTTCAAGATCAACCATAGGATAAGCCTACAAGGATCTACAATAGCATAAGCCTAGCATAAGCCTATCCCTACAGGTACCAGCCACGTGACGTTATCAAAAAATTAGCCGTGACGTCATACCAATACACTAAAAATAAATTCAAATTTCCCGCCAACACCATCACGTGACGTCATCAATCCCCCCAATTCCCCCCCCTGCCAACACCAACACGTGACGTCATCAATCCCCCCCCCATCTCCCCCTCCATTCCCCCCCCCAACCCCAGGGATGTCTCTATAAACCCAAAAATTTTACCCCTCCCCCCAAAGGGGGGAAAGAAGGGGGGTAAAATTTTTGGGTTTATAGGGACATCCTTACTCTCTATTAACGTTGTTCTTATCGATACTTTTTAGGTCTTGGTTAAATCCAAGACGCGTTTTGATTAATAATAGAGATGTACCGATACCAATATATCGGCTTAGCCAAAAATCGGTATCGATACGGCATCGGCCTATCCCTATAGGTATTTCTTTACCGATATTGGTATCGGCCCATCCCTATAGGTATTTCTTTACCGATATTGGTATCGGCCCATCTCTATTTATTTATATTGTGTTTTATTGTTCGCTTTTATTATGAAAATATCTTTTGACTGTCCAAACTGCAGAAAGTCAATGTTTTAATGTTGTCAACGGATCAGCTCAGGCAAAAGAGTTACGAAAGTTCAGGAATCGTACCCAAACATAGATATCCGTGAATACCCAATGATCCTGTTCCTAACCCTGCTTGGGGAAATTTTCATTGTGCACCCGAAAATGAGGTCCCAATGCCTGATGATCCGGTTCCCAACCCTGCTGGGGGAAACTTTCCAGGCTGGTGTAAATGTAATAAGTGTATTGAGATGCCAACTCCTGATGAATGGAAATGTTGCTCGAGGAGAAGGGGCATGGGATGTATTACAGACCATCCAAACTTTGATAACATTATTTTAAACAGAGAAGTCTTAGAAATCCAAATGGAAATGCGACAAAATTTATTGCACCTTCTCCTCGAGGATGGGGATGGAAATAAGAGGTACCGCCATGCTGGCTTCAGACAATATACTTATTGGCAATGGGGCAGATTAGGTCAGGGTAATCGGAGAGTTATCGCTTCCTGCGTGGTTTGGAAAATTCGCACCACATATCCGAACCCTAACGAAACCTTCACAGGCTACAAAGCTAATCGGTTGCTATAAATGCTTTTCTTTTTATTTGTAAAATTTTTATTAATAAGTTCATTCACAAGGATCGCTCCGAGTTTTCTTTTAGTGGGGTTCCAAATTTTGTAAATTTTTCTCTGGCGGAGATCAGGTCAACCCTAGATGGGCAAGGAGTCTTCGCAATGTTCTGACGATTTGTTATAAGTGCGGGATTTGTAGAAAACATATCCTTTACTTCACGAACCATTTCCCTGGACATTGTTAAATGGAGTAAATTCTTTGAATACTGATGATTTTTGGGTATTTTCACTGGGTTAATTGACCATCGTGAAGACACTTTGGAAAACTTTGCTTTCAGTCTGTTTAAAAAAATAAAAATTTTAAATTTGCACAACATTTAAGATGAAAAGGTAGTTTACCGAGTTTCTCCATTTTTGTTCAGTGCTATTGGGCGAAAAACATTGCTGTTGTAGTCTAAAATTGCCAGCACATTTCTGGCAATATAGCCCTTCCAACTAAAGTACAAATATTAAATATATATACATTAATTATTAAATAGAAAATAAAAATTTAATCCCTAAATCTTTACCCTCTTCGGAACGTATTTTAAGAGCATACTGTGGTATGACTCCAGAGCCCCAGTATGTCTGAAAAAAATTACTGTCACTATAATTGAGTCCAAAGAGCTTGACATAGCAAGGTTATAAGTAGATTTTCACTATTATAGGAAACCTCATATTTCACCAGTACTTGTTCAGAAATTTATTATGTGTAGAGCAATACTGCACTAGACGTTTTTATACACTGTTTTTAATAAGATTTGAGCTCCAGTGTTTCAGCGAACTAACCTGAAGTTTTTGTAGTAAGGAAAGTCTTTCAAAAACACTTTATCACAAATGATCTTTGGTAAATCTCTAAATCGCAAGCTCGTTTTGTCTAGCCATGGCTTTGAGCGATTACTTTCTTCAAGCTCATCATGCTTGCATTCACCAAACGGGAAATCATGAACATTTTGCACATGGTGTGAGAGAGAAATCCAAAGCATCTAACAATATTAGTGTTTACACTTTAAATTGTAATAGAAACTTGAAGCACTTCATTTTTCTTTCTTACTATCATGTTGTTGGTGTCTCTTTCGCAGTTCTTAGCACACCACCAAAAATGCGTAATTATGTCATCGATCCATTCAGCTAACACACGACATCCAACTTGTTTGGAGACCTATAGAAAATGACGGGAAAGCAATTTGAGTTTGACTGGACGTTGATTATCAAGTCAAGCAGTCAGGACTGAAGTTATGTAATAGATGGTTGGTTTGTTGAAAAGCTTTAACTAATAAAAGTGCAATGCCCTAAAACCTTTTCTCTCCTAAGGTTTCTAAACTATTTTAATTAATATTAAGACTGAAGTAACATATTAATAAAAACTGTCTTTGTAGACAAAGTCGGGAAAAAGTAAGAGATAAGTGTAGAAAATTAAATGCCTGAAGTAAGAGATATTAAATTTTCACTTTTGAACACATGATTATAAAACATCAATTATTTAAAAAAAATTCTTATCTTAGTTTTTTTCACCAAAATTTCAGTTGCGAAAAATATTTTTCAACATTTTTGACCCTAGTATTTCGATCTCAAATTAGCTCTAGAAAAAGGTTTCTTCAAGAGTTTTTTAAGGGATACTAGCTTGATACTACGTTTTACTTTCGACTGACATGGTCTTTAAGAAGGTTCAAATACTTGCATATCTGAAGAAAAAAATGAGATTTATGTGTTTAATTTTTATATTTTTAAATGGGAAATATTGCGAAGCGGAAAGTAACGTTGGCAGTTTGATTGTGATGTTGATACTAGTGTCGAAAAGATCTGTAGATTGATCGTGGTCTTTTGAGAGCTATACATAACGTGAATTTTTGAAACTTCGAAAACTTTCATTTTAACGAACACTTTTTGTTTTGATACGGTTTTCTATTTATCAGCTATTAACATTTTTCTGTCCATTTTATTCCCCTTATAGGGTTCAACCAAATTGTAAATATTTGAGAGAAAATAAATGGAAAACGCGTATTATTTTAAAATGATATATGTGTCATGTTAAAATATTTTTAAATATTTGAGAGAAAATAAATGGAAAACGCGTATTATTTTAAAATGATATAAGTGTCATGTTAAAATATTTTAACTAAAGTAATTTTGGTGAAAAAAACTAAGATAAGAATTTTATCAAATAATTTATGTTTTATAATCATGTGTTCAAAAGTGAAAATTGAATATCTGTTACTTCAGGCAATTAATTTTCTACACTTATCTCTTACTTTTTCCGTCTTTGTCTACAAAGACAGTTTTTATTAATTTCATTTTGGTGTTTTCTAGAGATAACGTAGCTCCTAATAATGTTGCCGAATCCTCTATTGTTGATGTACCTCTCGAAAATGTATCATTTGTGGCTGCATTTGCTTCATCAAAATCAGCTACAGATGCTTTGCCTTCTAACGATGCAAAATCATTATCTGAAACATATAAAATAAATATAAACACTGAAAAACTATAATTAAGTAAAATTAAGCTTGATTCTAAAACACTGGTGAACAAATCCACTCAGTATCGTTCATTCTCACCAAATTTTAAGACTTTGCTCTGACAAGAAGGTGTTGAAGTAGCCATAGGATTTTGAATATTTCTTTGAAGCTTTGTGGCTTTAGGGTATACTAACTCCTGATTGTTTAAACGTTTTAAACCTACCCTCCTCTCGGAGACGTTTGACAGTGCCTGGAACTTCTTTTGACTTTGCTACACCTTTCAGATCATCGGGTTTGTTCTATTATAAAGTTTAGATGGTGTACCTAAAATCCAAATATATTATCTTATGTACGATATTTACATACTACTAGACTGATTTGGTTAAGTATTTACATACCTGAGAAAAAATGCCTTGAACACACTCTTGTATAAGGTGTTACACCGTTAAGCCTTAGGTTTAACATCCACTTTTCGCGTCTATCTGTCGAAAGGTCCTTGCTTTCTACTCCCTGATTTTCTATAGCTTTTGCAACTCTATAAAAACTTAAATCTTCCGACTGATCGTTTGAATTTCTATTCCGTTTGCTCCCTATGCAACCGTTTACACAACAACGCCAGTGCTTTGTGGCCATTTTTGTCTTGAATTTGCCTTCAAAATAGAGAAGGGCCAAATAAAATAGTTCCCACTAGTGACAGTAGATGTCTGGTGACTAGTAAAATTTCATCCCCCCTTTCCCTCCGCCTCTTTTGACGTCACACTGATCGTAGAGACTTTACTCTACTGAGTACTGACTACAACTTTTTATAAAGTATTTAGAAAAGTGTACAATATGCTACACAGGAAGATGAGAGTTTTTTGTTTTGTTTTTTTATATATAGACATAACTAATTTATATAGATGGAGCACATAAGACTACATTGCTAAGTAATTTAATTTTTTTTGTAACGTGAGTAGGAACGTGTTAGGTAAATGTTATCATGGGCGGATCTGTTTATAATGAGAATAAAACATTCGGGACATTTTTATCTACGTGTGTGAATATATAAAAAGCGCTTGGATTATAAGAACAGTTTGGAGTTAGTTTGTGGTGTGATTGCGGAACACGAAAGACAAGCTTGTTGAGGAACAGTTCAAAAGAAATTCTTTACCAGCTCCGAGCTCGCGTCGGGAAAGATTGAGTTGGACAAATGTAGAGTCCACGCTGGCTTTCGCAGCGTCCCTTAAAGGAAAGCGCGGCTCCATGATCACCCCTAGCATTCTGGCTAATCTTCTGGACACGAATTTTACCTTGCCAAAGGCAGGAGCCCATCAGACCTAATGCACTAGTTCCCATTGGTTCCTGCCTTTGACGTTACTGGCCTTTAGCAAGCTTAGTAGAAATGCCATCTTTAAGGGGGACCAATGGAGCCGCGCTTTCCTTTAATTCGTATCTTCTAAGCACTAGCGTTGAGAAAGAGGGCTCAAGTATATAGCCTGGCCAGTAAATTTTATACATTTGGGTTTCTTTTTCTTTTCCCAATACGACCAAAATGTTTGGTGAAAATGGTGGCCCTTCTTAAACAATGTGACCCGACTAGACTCGTGGGAACTGTAAAATTATTTGTAGGCTAATAATAGATTTAGTGAACTACTTCTCGGCATAATTTTCTTTCAATAAAATCCATATACAGCCATGGAGTAACATTGTCTTATCGAGTGACGCTAACACAGGTAGATATAATATTATGTAATCGTAATTTTCTTGTTTATATTCCGAAAGAGTTTTTTGTTTAGAATAACGGACACAAAATGATACCGTACTAGTCTTACGACAGAGCAGCGAAGAATCGCTTCTCTTTCGTTTCTAGATTGTGGATTAGAATTTTCAGCGCTAATAAGCTGTACAACCTTCGAATATAGCAATGAATCCCAAGACAATACGACTGTTTTCATTATACGAGGTATGTTATATGTCCATTTTATAAACATTTTGACGCGTACCAGTAAATTGGCACAGTTTATAGTCTACCTATGAAAAATTCCCTTCCATTGTTAGGTTAACAACTCACTCTAAACACCTCCTCATCCTTTGTTAAGGACAATCCAACAATTGTCAAAGTAGCGTAAGTTTGTTTGAATTAAATAACGTTCTTTATTCGTAGTCACAATGAATTAGAGTTTAAAATCTAATTGCGTAATTCACCTGATGCATCGTCAGACCTTTCTTAGCTTCATTATTCGGCACACGTCTCATATGATTCAAATCCCTGATCTGACATCAGGCGAGTTACGTCGCGACTAAGGTCGACCCAGTTCGACCGTTGACATAGTTGTTTAATTTCGATTTTTCTCTTTGCTTATTCAAGTTTCAACCTTTATATTATATGAAAGATGGAATCAAGGCTGATGAACTCGTAATTGAGAATTACGATAGAATGATAGCCGAAGCCCTGAAGGCAATAAGGAGATATCTCAAGTAAATATTGCTCGATGTCTTTTGGAAAGGCCCTCCTTTACCAGTAGCGTCATGTTTATCTACATTTATTTCGGTTACGGAACACCGAAATTCGATAACTTACAGAATTTGTGACAAAACTAAGTTATCACTAGGCTAATTTAATGGACTTCTGTCACTAGTGACGTGATAACTTGAAAGATGAGTTAAAGAATTGACCCCAGTACGTATGGGCGATTTTGAGTGGAAAAGGTTCTATGACATTTTCCGACTCCAAGATACTAAAATTGACGGTTTCCAGTTAATTAGAATAAATAAAATAACAAAGTGCATAGTCCTACATTTAAAACATCGATGTTATTAAAAATTAATTATTCTTTTTATTTTTAGCGTGTCGTTTGAGCTTGTGTACGATGTAAGATTTTAAATACGCTTCTTTCATCAACTCCCGAGAAAGCGAGCACCTAAGGCTTGCAGACGACGCGACAATTCACTTTCACCCGCACTTGATTAGCGCTACTTTTTTTGCTATGAGGTTTCGCTTAACATATTAATGAGCTTCAACTTTCGTTACTTGGTCAAGTGCCAGTGAACTGATCGAAATTAAAAATATCTCTTAGCCCTTTTGAACCTTTTCTTTTCGTTCTAATCACAGATTGAGTACCAATAAATTACGCCCTCTCGGTTTTACCCCTCAACTTAGCGGTTTCGACCTATGTTTAAGGAGGGTGTAGTTCCCAGAAGAGTAGTTCCTGAAATAGCAACCGCGAATCCATAAAAACAGCGGCGTTGTTCAAAACTACTTCTTTTAGAAATAGCGGCTGCTGTTTTTGAAAATAGCAGTGTTTAGTTCGAGTTTTGAAAAACTCTTAAAACTACAGTTTATCTTACCTACCTAACTTAACCTTACCTGACCTATACAATATCGGGGTTCAAATAATAAAACCGAACCTAAGACTATTTTGGTACAAATAACTAAATTTAACCTAACCTAACTTAACCTCAAACTATTGGGGTTCAAATAACAAAACCTAATCTAATACTATTGGGGTTCAAATAACCTAACCTAACCGAAGACTATTTTGGTTCAAATAACCAAATTTAACCTGACTTGATTAGCCTGATCTCACCTAACCTAAACTTATTGTGGTACAAATAACCAAATTTAACCTGACTTAATACTATTGGGGTTCAAATAACCAAACGAAACGTAATCTAAGACTATTTTGGTACAAATAGCCAAACTGAACCTGACTTAATTAACCTCATCTAATCTAGTATTATTTGAGTTTTTATAACGCAACATACACCATCATAAACGACTGTCGTTTGACTCGTTTTCACATCCCGGTTGTACAGCTGTTTAGGGAACTGCTGTAACGTTTCGCCGCGTTTACGAGAACTGCCGTAACGGGCAAACTGCTTTTTCGGGAAACCGCTATTTAGGGAACCGTGGTCAGGGATGATGGGGAGAGGATACGTAGTCTGAGAGAAATGGGCCCGCTATCTGTTTAACGGCTCAGGTCTGGTGGGACGCTTGAAAATGTGGGAGGAATACTCGGCAAAAATGGCGGGTGGTCTTCCTGATTCATCTGATTCCCGCCATTTTTCCGAATATTCCTCCCACATTTTCAAGGGTCGCACAAACCCGAGTCGTTCCAGAGTTAGCAGGCCCATCGATTTCCCTCAGATTACGTATCCTGCCCCCAACATCCTTGCCGTGGTTACGAGGACCGCTATTACGGGATCCGCTCATACGGGAACCGCTTATACGAGGGCTTCCCATTTAATTAGGACGATATTTGGGACTTGAAGGCTTTCCCCAACGTTGTCACGTACAATCGCCTACCATACTTCCGATATACGACTGAAATCTACTACTCGAAAATTACCATGTTTTCGCAACTATCCCGAACTAAACCTTAAAGTTTCTTGTCCAATATATTCACGATACCTTCATGGTAAGTTACGCAACGTGGTAAATAGAGATGTATTCAGTTTTAGCAGGGATAGATTTAACTATAGAAGTAGGAATAGAGAACGGTTAGTATTTACTTCAGTCCGACTCAAAGCCCAGTATAGAGCTCCTCCCTCCAAAACGTAACGGATTGTTTAAATTATCTTATTGGCTCACTTAAACAGCTACGTTTTGATGACGTTGCTGACGGGGACGACGAAAAATACGTAATTCCTTTATACATCTGTCGCTATGACC
Source organism: Phalangium opilio (assembly GCA_019434445.1). Taxonomy (NCBI): domain Eukaryota; kingdom Metazoa; phylum Arthropoda; class Arachnida; order Opiliones; family Phalangiidae; genus Phalangium; species Phalangium opilio. The sequence continues at coordinate 160,077 of JAEQBA010000083.1, read as the reverse complement.
GCGCCTCTTCTTTCATACCCCTCCGTCCCTTGGAAGGGGGTCCGGGACTTTGACGCGCGCCCACATTACTCTGTTCTCCATTTCTACTTCTAAAATTAAATCTATCCCTGATCCTACCAAAAAATTGCTCGTAGCCGCCTAAAATTATAAAATATAAAAATATATAAAAAATTATATTGATAGATTCGTTAAGTTTCATCTTTGTAGAGATGAATTAATTTCAGTATCAAATAATTTTGAAGAAAAAATCAAAGAAATGAACGAAAAAGAAATAAATTGGGACCATTCATGATTCAACAGATGGAGACACGTAAAATGTTTCTCGTTCTTTCGAAGGGGGTCCCAGTAGTAGCGACTAAAAGCAAACTAAAACTAAACTTAAAATAGACGAGTGAAGTTCCTTCACCCACAAATGTCTCATTCAATAACTCGGTTCGGTACTTGATCAATAAACATTTGTATATCTTTAAAATACGAATAATTTCACGTTGACACAAAATTTGCGATTGCTATAAAGGCCTACACATATGACAATGAACCAATTATGCAGATTAAGCCCCCCCCACAAATTTCAAACCCTAACGACGCCACTACAAATGCTACTAGATGTTCTCATAATCCAGAGGTGGAATTGACTGGCCCTCTAAGCAAAGGCTACTTTTAGCCCCGCTCTCAAGACTAGTTCTCCTATCTTTGGCAAGATAAAATTATGTGTAGAAGGTCAGCCAGAATGTTAGGGGTGCCATAGGAGCCGACATTTGCTTCAACCGTTTAATCGATAATATTTTGCGTATTATCGATTAGTCGATTCGTGTTTCGATAAGAGAATTGTAAAGTCACATTTAATTCTTGATTTTTTTGTTTTCAGTTCTATGGATTAGTTTTTCTGGCCATTTTGGTTCTTTCGGCGTTAACGAAATATTTCGAAAAGTCAAACAAATTTGGGTCTTACGTGTGGATGTATTTTGCACCACTCTTTCAGAAAAGTGAGAAAACAGTACACCATTACTATTCTTATCGACAGTAATACCTTTGTCCGTCGTTCACCTTGTAGAGGTTCAGCTACTGAGCCTTCACACACACGCGTAATTTCACATTAAATTAGGCTTACCGTTCAGGCTCCTGTCTATCTAGTTTATGCCTAGTCCCATATCATTACGTATTTTGAGTCTCCACACTCGAGGGCGCTCTATTGCAGTCCCTGCGCGCCCCCTTGTGTTTATAGGCCGAATTAGTAATAAGCTAGACCCTATATACTATAGTCATGGAGACCAGAGAGAAAGTGACTTGTTAGTTGGTCCAGCGGAACGACTTTGAACACACGGCATTAAGTTTCCATCTCCTTATCGGCGTGGTTGAGGGTTGGCCATTCTCGGCCCTCTAGCAAATATAGTTTTAGTTCTCGCGTACTACGGTTTAATCTAGGCACGCTTTGCTTTAAAAGAACATACGCAGGAACACAGTATGGCTCTTTGACTTTGGCATTGTGAATATCATCCTTAATTTAAACCATGTTTAAACTAATATATTATTATTTACTTTATCATTTTTCTGTATAACTAAACCAATCACTAACAAGTTAACCTGAGCCATTAAAAATAACTTAAGCACTAAAGATCTGTCTTGAGTTCATAATTTCGGTTACAACCTATTTTTTAAATTTAAGGTTTTCCGGTGAAAATTGTCCATCGAGTTTCGGAGCATTTCTTAACTATCTGGTACGCGACTTTGATTTTCCTAAGCGTTTTGGTTTCGTGTGATATTACCGCCGATGTCTTAGTGGGACAAACAATTATTATGAATCATTTAAGCGATATCCTGAAAGTTAAAAACCTCAAGTACACGACATATGACTCGGACGCCATGGATGACTTTTATAAAGTAATTTTATGGCTTAGCAAGTGAACATTACGATGAGTTTTGAACGTTGTTCTATATTAGGGAATTCCCGGAATTGAAGGAGAGAAAATTCGAGAAAGGGCTTCTTATAACGTGGATAGGAATAAGTTCAAGAAAGTGGTGAATGGCGAAATGGTTTACATCACCTGGCACGAAGAAATGGCTGAACTCGAGGAATTTTGCAAAGATGAACTAAGTGGAAAGAAATATCACCGTCCTTTGTTGTACCGATCACCTTTTCCCTGAAAACGGATGCAGTTGGACTCTACCTGTCACGAAATCACTCTATTGATCAGGATACATTGCGGGGAATAAATAGAATGTAAGTCAATCCCCAATTCATCGCCCCATTCAGGTTTGCATTGATCTTAAGGAATACCAAGTAGTTGCTTGGGGTCATTTCCCAAATAAACCATATCGATATCACGTCTGCTAGTAATTTGTTAGACTTATTTCGAGTCCTTCGTTTGCAGTTTGCGGTACGCGGCTTCATCGTGCTTGTGTGACGAAGCGATCAAGAAGGCGTACGCGTGGATGAACACCAAATGCGTCACGACGGAGAACCACGTCCAGGACATGGACTACGCCAAGAACGAAAGCGAAGCGCGTCTATTGTTCAGCATGTTCCTCGTTAGTCTAATGCCGGCATTCCTCGCTTTGACATGTGAAATCTGTTACAAACTATGTCCGTGGTTCAAACAACGTTCTATTAAACGACAATCCGTTGCAAAAAGATGGTGCGAATAATTATCTGGGCTACAAAATGGCTAGGAAAAGCGGCACTCACAGGACGTCCTCACTTCAGAACCTTATATTACAAGACAAGTACTGCACCATATATAGACCAAACCATAGTTGATGCGTACCTAAGTAAAATTGTATCTACATAAAATTCTTCTGTCAGAAATTGTTTTTTCTTTTAATAATAGAACACGGCAAATTCCCCTGCCCAGTGGTGGTGTAGTAGACCACGCCCCTAAAGAGCATCCACACGCAAAAACACGTAACATAGTAAGTTTTATTTATTAAGGCATATTATAAGTTATATTTTGGTTTATTGCTAGAATTCGTTTAAGGAAGGCTTCCTGCCTTCGATCCCGCCCAAGGGTGTCGCTACTGTCTACATATGCATATTTTGATTTGTTTTATAATTCTTAATTAAAGTGTTCAGGCAATAGCTTCGGAGCGGACTTGTAACTGGAATGGTAACAATTCTGAAAATAACGATATATAAATACATACTTAAATATAACGGTATAATATTTTACAAAATTACCGTAAGAACACTAATGGTGTAATCCTCGAAATATAGCGGGTCAATATCTGGGTTTTCTTCTTTTCCAACGTGACGTAGAAAACACTTCGCAAAATTCGGAATATCCTGAAATTAAATACATCTGGAATTAAAATTAGTTTTAAGATTGAGTAACTCAATTAGTGCCACGCGAACGTCAGACGCCAAGAAATTGCCACGGCTAAGACAGACGCTAGTTCGACGATGGCATTTCAAATAATGCCAGGGATAAGTACAATTGAAGGTATTGCAACCACCTATTTAATTTCTTTACGCATTGTTTTCAGACTTGGAGGATTGATACCATTCACACCAGGAGACGAGGCTACTATGTACTGCACTTTGTCCACCAAGTAGCCTTGGTCTCCTGGTGTAATTGAAGTATCAACCCTCCTAGTCTGAAAACAATGTATAATAATGCAAGATAGAATATAGAGCTTTCATTTGTGGTAGTGGTACAACTCGGTTTTTGTCAGCCATATTGCTGGTTTTCAGCTTTTCCAGCGCAGTTAACCCACCAATAAGGCCGCCTATAAATTACGTCACGAGTCTTAGCCCCTACCCTAACCGAAAACTCTTTATTGCTATTACGTTTGAAAAGTTGAAATTTCCTCTAAGTGACACTGAAAATCCCTTGAGATAGGGGGTTCAAGTATTTTTCTTCATATTTTATTCTTCAACTAACCAGTTTTTTATGGTTATTGCACATGAATAGTCGAACTGCAATCTCGTTGTCTCTGCCGGAATCGCCAATGTTCTCGCTGCCCGGCGCAAATTCCTTGCATTTCGAGAAGGGTTTAGCCAGCTACAATATAATTTGTTTAATTTGTCTCTAATTTACCCTTCATATGAAATTTTCATTGGCAAAATACTCTTAGCTTACCGAATAGGCGTAGTTTTCTAATTCACAGTTAGAAAAAGTTTCATTTTGCGATCCAGCATAACCCTCTGAAAATATATATACACCAAGAATGTATTGATTTCTTCCACTCGGAATCTTTAACAGGTCCTTTTCGGTATGGGCCTTTCTGCTTCAATTAAAGGGGAGGAGTGTAGAAATTGTCACTCTTTACGTCACGCGTATTATATTTGTAACCGTGTCTCTCTCGTGATATTGACTTGGCTAGCGACCTGTGCCTCGACTTACGCGACCTAGGGTCGACGGTTGTCTTATATGGTTGAATATGAGCCAATGAAACGCCAGGAAGGTGAAGCGGGCGATTTAACAACGTTTTAAGCCCTTCCCCTTTCCTTCAGTCAGGTATTAGTATGGGGTCTACAGCCTCATAAAGATTGCAAGTAGCCTAAGTCTATACAGTCCTGTTTCAACTTATTATATGATTACAACCCTTTTGTGAAGAAGTCTTAGATCGGACAATGTAGTGCGAGAACTTTAAGGCCTTTTCACACGATACAACTTTTTAACTGATTTAGAAGAGTCAACTTGTATTGAGTGAACTAGTTGGGTCGTATGAACTGAAGTTGGACAAGAACCAAATTAAAAATTGATCACTCTACCAATTTTTTGCTGACTCAAAATTTTGACCCATCTAGTTGAGTCAACAGTTGTAACGTCTGGAAACTTCTTAAGGCTACGAAATGGTTTTAAGTAACGCGTACATTAGACCAATGAGGACTTGTCTTCACTTACGGCAGTAGTAATAGAGCATCCGCATCATTTTCTCTGTTATATTTCCACATTTCCCCGATAACGTCATAAACTTGCAGGCTCCGACTTCGGGCGAAAGCCAAACGATGCTCAAAGACACGGCGACAATGCTAAAATACGTAAACCCACTCATAGTCGGGTTGTTATTTAGTTTCAAAGGACAGCCAGATTTACTATTTATACCTTCGGTTAAGTGTATAATTGTAGTGCTGCTTCTGTCATTGTATTTCTGAAGTTCTAGTTACAGCTTAATCTGACAGTTAAGAAGATTAGTTCTTCGAATACACATAAAGATTATCCTGCAAAAACAATTTCACAATATGTACCCTGTCAGATTAAGAGGATGATCTGACATTATGACGCATTTCCTGGATCGTAGCTAGCTGACATGGCGCAAATTAATTAAAAGACTTTTACCTGACACTTTTGAAAGTTTTTAAACGAGTTTATTTTAGCGTTTAAGTACCGCAAGAGGCCACGTTTTATTGTTTTTTAAGTTGATCTTATTTTCAGTATAGTATTACAATTCGTAAATATTTTATTCAATTATAAAATTTATTTTCAAACAAAACGTGAGGAAGTTTGGTAAAGTTTCTAATTCCCAAGACGGAGTATCCAATTGGCCATCTGTAATTCAAATGGGCTTAGTTCCTTCTTGCAGGAGGGTTTTGATTGCGGGGTGATGTCGTAGTTAGCTATTTGGAAATTCGAAAACGCTGTTGATGGGTGGGCATCATTGAATGCAAATATTTTATTTTTTTGCTTGTTGCGAAGTCAAGTGTAAATTAACGTTCTTGTACCGATAATAATATGGAACCTAAAGCCAATGGCCAACCAAATACTAGGGTAAATTCCACGTCCCCACATGAAACTTGGCTCTCGTGTTAGCGGTATAGAGTATGCTACCCATGAAATAAACTTCACTCGCCCGAGCATAAGTTTATAATAATAATAATAATCTAGGCTTTGTCTACGAAGGGAGTTCCACACTAAGCCTGTGGCTTATTTACAGGTGGGTCCCTTTACATTGCATAGAGGGGTGGTGGCTAGCCCCTATGCCCCCACAGCTAACCTAAAGCGCCCTATACTAACTATTACCGTTAACCTCTGCAAGTTTTGATGGAAAGGAGAAACCGTGTTAGACTGCGGATGAACACTCCATTTAACAAGCGGGGAGAGAACTTGCAAACTCTACGCAGAAGGATTTGTTCCCGGATTTTCACCCGGTGCCACAGTCCGGGATCGAACCAGACTTGTAAATAATGGGGCTCCCGACCCCCCAAAGCCCAATTTTCTTGGGTACCCGGGGCTCCCTAGTGGACAACTGAGGCTTGAACTCTTGATCCTAGAAACTGCGTCACACTCGCCTAGGGAAGGGAACAGAGGCTAGGGAGTAAGGGAGCAAGCCCAAAACAAATTGTGAGGGAGGGAAGGATGCATTCCGGCTACAAATTTGAGGGGAAATATTCGCCAATTTATTTTTTCCCTTTTTTGAGAGCTGTTTTGGTCTGTAGTTATGGGGGAGAGTTCTCATAGCACCGATTTTTTCAGGGTACCCGGCTGGTACCCCCCCCCATAAAATATTTCTTAAGGGTGTCCTGTGAATTTTCTTGGGTGTCACAGGCTCCCTGGTACCCCCTATTTACAAGTCTGGATCGAACCCGGGATCCTCTTGCTGCGAGGCGAAAGCGCAAACCGCTACGCCACCCCACTCTCTCATATATTTCATAAGTATACCTTTAGGCTTTTATCTTTAAAATAAAATGTGCCTAGCTACCTTTCTTTGTATGAGGACGGAAGAGGGGGGGGCGGAGAAAGGGGTCATTGACTGGTCACCCATCTTCGTATATTTATGTCAGATAACAGATATCAGATAAAAAATAAATTTTTTTGTATAATCACACGTAATTTATTAATTCACATGATTTAGTTTACTCCCTACATAGTCCTTTCACTTTCTACTTTGCGGTTTATTTTCAGCGAGCTTTTTTCTAAGCGTTTCCCCTTTATGGATATCAGCTCCATGGTCCAACAAAAATTTCGCAACTATCTCATTCCGATATTTGCTGGCGAGAGACCATGGTGTGTTTCCCTCCTTGTCCATGGCGTTAACGTCGGCGCCCTTCTTGGTCAATTTCTTGACGAGAGTGGTGGAACCCCACGCGGCAGCGCACATTAGTGGGGTTTTATCCGAAATATTGTAGGCGGTGTTGACGTTGGCCCCGCTGTCTACTAAAAACTCCAAACCTCGTTGTAGATTGTCGTCCGCTTCCTGACTTCCATCCCGATTCCAGCAAGCCCAGTTTAAGGCGGTAGTACCCTCACAGTTCATATGGTCAATATCCGCTCCCTTTTCAAGCAACAATTTGGTAAGATTTACTCTCCCGTAAAGTACCACCGGATAAAGCCATGTATGGTTACAACTATTACACTCCTTGTTAGGGTCGAATCCGTTTTGGAGAACTAATTCTAAAATATCAATTTTGTCATATTGTATGATGTCCGATAAAAATTCGTCCTCAATTTCCACTCCTTTATCGAGAAGGACTTTAACCAGTGTCTGCAATCCCGCCTTCATCGCCGCAACTAGTGGAGAAAAATGACTTCCTTCGCAACTCGCGTTCAGATCGGCTCCCATCTCTACGAGATAGAGGGCTAACTCTTCTTTTCTCCATAGAATTGCGAAATTAAGAGGCGTTTCATCCATTGGTTGCAAGCACCCGTTGATGTCTGTCCCGTTCGATAATAAACCCATAAGCTTTTCTTTGTCTCCCGCATCAATCGCCGCGATGACGTCATCATTCGATTGAACGCCATTTACAAACAAAGCCTTAATTTTTATCATCGTTGATATTTTTAAAGTCAATCGCTTTTTACATTGTGACGTCATAGTTGATATCTTATTTCAATATGGTTTGATTATTTTTGACGTGTTCGTAAGATCTTATGTTATTGCGTAAAAGATGGCAACCTGACCCGCGCAGGATTTGCCCCAAGGTTCTAGTGCAAAGTTTCAGCTATGAAATTGCTATATTTACCGTGAATGCAGACAGGAAGAGCACCAAAGATAATTCCTTCATCATTTCGAGAAATTATAATTCCGACAATATTTCGGTTCAATGTCGAATGTACGATACCTGAGAATGGAGCCTGCCTTCTCTTTTTATGTTAATCGAGCAACAAGGAAGTTCAGTTTCAGTTCTGGACCCAGAAGGAGTAAAGTAAATAATTAAAGAATACAATCTGATTAAACTTCCTCGATTACACGTGCTTCAAAAGGAACAAGGTCGAGGTTAACAAACACGGAACTCACGTTGTCTCAAAGACTAGGAACCGAGTCTGTCACGTGTTAATCGCTTGTAACGAGTGTATGGAAGTTACAATAAATCAGGTACATACACGTGTAATGAACATGAGATAAACATCATATTTGCTGAACCTCGAATTATAAATATTGCGTGTTCGAAAGAATTGTCAACGCACAGTAGCCGGAAAATTGAAGCTATCGTTTCTCTTTATTTACGCACTAAATTTAAACTTAATTAATCTTTTATGTGCATAATATATATTTTTAATATGCAAACGATTGTTTTAATTTTATATTTTCCTTAATTTCTCCCAGATTGGTTAAATATAATTGAAGAGGTTGTACCATTGAATTTCGTTTCCTGTTCATGATTTTTCGAAGTCTCTGCCTTTTGAGTCAATTATCTGCTTCGGAGAAGATATACTCTGTTGTTTAAAAGTATTTGTAATGATTTGAAAGAAATGAAATTGTTAAGTTACACGTTTAACATTGGTTGTGATACTGTAGAGATGATAAGAACATGTTATAGTTATAGCCGCTGACACGGTGATTGCGTGAAAGAGTTTTCTTATTTGGCTTGACAGAACCCTTAGTCGTCTGACGAAGAATCTACATAGGATAGATATGCCTAGCTACCTTTCTTTGTATGAGGACGAAGGGAGGGGTGGGAAAGGGGGTTAAGGAAGGTCACAGACTGGTCACCCATCTTTGTTTATTCTTGTCAGATAACAGAAAAAATCTCTGTTTCCTCATATGTAATTTTTATTTATGATTTATTTCCATCGCTTATTTATTCTTATTCTTTTTTCATTGCTGTTTATTCTCAGCAAGCTTTTTCCTCAGCGTTTCCCCTTTGTGGATGTCTGCTCCGTGGTCCAACAATAATTGTACGACTTCTTTATTTCCACTTTTGCTGGCGTTAGACCATGGTGTGTTCCCTTTCATGTCCATGGCGTTAACGTCGGCTCCCTTCTTGATTAATTTCTAACGATTGTGGTGGATTCCCACGCGACTGCGCACATAAGCGGGGTTATCTTATCAATATTGTCGGCGGTGTTGACGTTGGCCCCGCTCTCTATTAGTAACTCCAAACCTCTTTTTAGATTGTAGTCTGCTTCCTGACTACTAACCCGATTCCAGCAAGCCCAGTTTAAGGCGGTATAACCCTCAAAGTCTTTATGCTCAATATCCGCTCCCTTTTTAAGCAACAATTTGGTAACATTTACAAGCCCGCGAATTACCGCCGGATAAAGCCATGTTTGGTTACAATCGCCATATTCTTTGTTAGGGTCGAAGCAGTTTTGTAAAATAAATTCCAAAACATCAATTTTGTCATAGCGTATGATGTCCCATAAAAATTCGTCCTCAAATTGCATTCCTTTTTCGAAAAGAACTTTAACCACCGTCTTCAATCCCGCCTCCGTCGCATCAGCTAGTAGAGACCAGTGTTTTACTCCAGGGCAACTTACATTCAGATCGGCTCCTTTCTCTATGAGAAGGAGGGCTATCTCTTCATTCTCCTCCCTAATTGCGAGTGAAAGGGGTTTTCCATCCACCCAATGCAGGCACTTGTTAATGTCTGTTCCATTCTCTATTAAATCCAATAGCTTCTGTTTGTCTCCGTCTATAATCGCCTCGCTGACGTCATCCTTCGATCGAACACCATCTACAAAACAAGCTAAAAGAAAAGCTTCGATTACAACGTTGAATTTCACTTTCATCACCACCTATTTCGGATGGGCTTTTTCTTATTCAACTTTAAAAACCAAGTCTTACGAAGAACAATTCGCGCAATATTTCTCCAAGAAACTAACGTTGATATTTTTACTTCAATCACTTATTACATTGTGACGTCATAGTTGAAATCTTATTTTTATAGGGCTTTTTTTTAATTTAGACGCATTCGTAAGACCGTCCTTTTGCTTTAGAGATGGCAACCAGACCCGCAGAGAATCTGCCGTAAGGGTCTAGTAAGAAGTTTCAGAGATGAAATTTAGTATAATTACCGTGTATGCAGCCAAGAAGAGAACCACCGCGAATACCTTCATCATTTCGAGAAGTTAATTCCGACAAGACTTCAGTTGAATGTCGAATGTACGATATCCGAGAGAGAAGCGTGTCTTCCCTTTTTATGTTAATCGAGCAACAAGGAAGTTCAGTTTCATTATTCGACGCAGGAGTATTTAAAGTAAATAGTTAAAGAATACAATCTGATTAAACTTCCTCGATTACACGTGATTCCAAATGAACAAGGTCGAGGTTAACAAACACGGAACTCACGTTGTCTCCACGTCGTTATGTCGGAGACTGGCATCTGAGTCTGGCACGCGTTAATCGCTTGTAACGGTTATACTGAAGTTAGGATAAATCAGGCGCATACACGTGCGATTAATATGATATGAACAGCATATTTGATGCACCCTCGAATCATATTGCGTGTTCGAAAGAATTGTCAACACACAGTGGCCGGAAAATTGAAGGTATTGTTTCTCTTTATTTACTCACTACATTTTAACGTAATTATTCTTTTAAGTACATAATATATATTTCTAATTTGCAAACGATTGTTCTAACTTTATATGTTCCTTAATTTCTCCAAGTTTGGTTAAATATAATTGAATTTCGTTTCCTGTTCATGATTTCTAGAAGTCTCTGCCTTTTGAGTCAATTATCTGCCTCGGAGAAGATTGTTGTTTAAGTATTTGCGTAAGTTTTTAATTTATGTTCCATAAGTGTGTCACTCGTTAATGAGAGCTTGTCATAAAGTGACGTAGGCGAAACGTCATAGATTCTCGTAAAGCGACGCCTGGTGAGGCGCTATCAAAGGCTTAGTATAGACTAAATAGGAGGATGGACTGCTAAACCGAGTGTAGTCAATTCTCGCGTCGTTCTTGGACTAGCTCTCATTAAACCTCTAGCATTACGAAGTAGAGGTAGTGACATACTTATGGTATTTGTAATGATTTGAGAGGGATGAAATTGTAAAGTTACACGTTTAACATTGGTTGTGATACTGTGGACATGATAAGGATATGGTAGAGTGATAAATGCTGACACGGTGATTGCTCGAAAGGGTTTTCTTATTCGGTTTAACCCTCAAAGATAAAATTAAGCAAGTGGTCCACTAAGCCTTGTGAAACCGTATCGTTAACGTAACGTCACGTATCCAAATACGAACAGAACGCCATCTGATAACTTTTTTTAAACGATGCTTTCGGACTTAGGTAATAGGCGTCCTCTTTCGGATGATTTACGAACTTAAAACGGTAACGATACGGTTTCGCAAGGCTAAGTGGACTACTTGTTTTAAGGCTGTAGTGCGCCGTGACAACAGCGCATTGTCACGCCCCTCAACAGACGCGTACGCTATTCCCATGTGAGAGGGAGTCAGCGTCTGCTTCCCTCTATACATCAAAACTCTGTAAAACAGACATTACACATGACCTTGTCGACTAGTCATTTATAGAGAGAGAACTCGAATAACTTTGGGGTCTTATCTTGGAATTAAATATGCCTAGCTACCTTTCTTCTTATGAGGACGAAGGGGAGGTCACCAACTGTCACCCAATTTGGTTTATTCTTGTCAGATGAATGTTAAACAAAAAAAACAATTTATTCAATCAAGCTTAATTTATTTCCTTCACTTATTTATCTTTTTCTTTATTATTTATTCTGAGCGAGCTTTTTTTCTCAGCGATTCCCCTTTGTGGATGTCAGCTCCACGGTCCAAGAATAATTTTGCGAGTTTCTCATTCCCATATTTGGAGGCGTCTGACCACGGTGTGTTTCCCCACTTGTCCATGGCGTTAACATCGGCGCCATTCTTGATTAAAATTTCGGCAATATCGGTATTTTCGACTCGTAGCAATGGTGTGGTTCCATTCTCGTCCATGGCGTTAACGTCGGCGCCCTTCTCGATTAACTTCTTGACGAGAGGGGTGGCACTGGTGGAATTCCATCTGGATGCGCACATTAGTGGGGTTATCTTGTAAATATTGTCGGCCTGGTTGACGTTGGCTCCGCTATCTATTAGTAACTCCATACCTCTTCGTAGATTCTCTTCCGCTTCCTCCTGATGTAAAAAACCCCTATGCCAGCAAACTCCGTTTAAGGCTGTGAAGCCCTCACAGTCTTTATGTTCAATATCCGCTCCCTTTTTAACCAACAATTTAATTATATTTATTTTCCCGTCATGGACCGCCCGAAAAAGCCATGTTCGGTTACAAACAGCATATTTTTTGTTAGGGTCGAAGCCGTTTTGTATAAAGAATTCTAAAATATCCGTTCGGTCATAACGAATGACTTCCCATAAAACGTGGTCGTCAATTTCCATTCCTTTATCGAGAAGGACTTTAACTACCGTCTTCAATCCCGCCTTCGTCGCATCAGCTAGTGGAGAACGGTGTTTTTCTGCAGCACAACTTGCATTCAGATCGGCTCCTTTCTCTATGAGAATGAGGGCTAACTCTTCATTCTTCATCCCAATTGCGAGAGAAAGGGGTGTACTCCCCTCCGAATTCAGGCACTTGTTAATGTCTGTTCCATTCGCTATTAAATCCAATGGCTTCTGTTTGTCTCCCGCTTCGATCGCCTCCCTGACGTCATCCTTCGATTGAACACCATCTACAAACAAAACCTTCAAGAAAAGCTTTGATTACAACATTTGATTTCACTTTTACCAGTTCTTATTTCGAAGGGTCTATTTCATGTGCGACTTTAGAAAACTCCCTATTCTTTTCTTGCAGTCTAACAAAAAATTTTCTCCATTCACAATTTTTAATTTTCCAAGATCGTTCTTTCGATATCCTAACTTATACGCCAGGTTCTACGAAGTTTTAGAGCTGTAATTGGTATATTTACCGTGAATGCAGACAGGAAGAGCACCACCAAAGATAATTCCCTCATCATTTCTAGAACTTAATTCCGACAGGACTTCGGTTCAATGTCGAATGTACGATATCCGAGAATGGAGCGTGCCTTCCCTTTTTATGTTAATCGAGCAACAAGGAAGTTCAGTTTCATTATCCGACCCAGGAGTATTTAAAGTAAATAGTTAAAGAATACAATCTGATTAAACTTCCTCGATTACACGTTCTTCCAAATGAACAAGGTCGAGGTTAACAAACACGGAACTCACGTTGTCTCCACGTCGTTATGTCGGAGACTGGCATCTGAGTCTATCACGTGTTAATCGCTTGTAACGCGTATATGGATGTTAGGGTAAATCAGGCGCGTACACGTGTAATGAACATCTTATTTGCGGAACCTCGAATAATATTGCGTGTTCGAAAGAATTGTCAACACACAGTGGCAGGAAGCTGAAGCTATCAATACATTGGAAAACGCCACTATGCTTTAGTTTACTTGGGCCTAAGATTGCAGCCTTATCTATCGCATGCCTCGGTTTTAGCCACATCTTATTTGTGAGCCTTACAGAAAACTTTGTTATTTTGTCCACTAGATGCCCACGCTATCGCTAAGCATGCTGGGTGTTTTGAAATAGCAACATGATTGCAATGGGTGTAGGCTGTCAATCTGGTCCCTCCGAGATCACATATGACCTTCCAACTACATTTTTGAAGAGAGAGAACTCGATTAACTTTTGCTCACTCGTTTTATGCGAGGAGATCAAAGGGGGTTACGAAAGGAGGTCACCCAATTTAGTCTACGCTTGTCAGATTTGATGATAAAAAAACAACTATTTATTCAATCAAACTTATTTTATTTCTATTCTCATAACTGCCCTTCTTACCCTAAGGACTCCCTTACTCTCTACCCAAGGTTGTGAATTTCTGTCCCATGATCCTGCAAGAATTTGGCGATCTGGTCAAATCCTCTCGTGTTGGCGATAGACCACGGTGTGTTTCCATAGTTGTTCCTGAAGTTAACTTCGGCGCCCTTCTCGATTAGTTTCTTGACGATAATGCTGGAATTTGCGGAAGTGGCGAATATAAGTGGGCTTGTCCAGTCCTGGTCTGCTTTGTCTACGTTGGCCCCACCATCTATTAGCACCAGCGCACATTTTTCTATCTTGTCGAATAGAGTCGGGTTAAGCTCCATTTCCCGGCAAGCCCAGTTTAAGGCGGTATGTGTTCAATATTAGCTCCCTTTTCAATCAATAATTCGGTAATATTGACGCATCCTTTAGCGACCGCGAAAAACAACAAAGTGCGGCCGCAAGAATCTAACTTATAATTAGGGTCGTAACCTTTTTGTAAAAACAACTCGACGATGTCTTTTCGATCATGGTCTAAGGCGCTCAGTGCCGCGTCTTTGTCAATTTTCACTCCTTTATCGAGAAGGGCTTCTGCTAATGTCATAAGAACCAGGCGCGTCGCTCGTTCCAAGGGAGTATGATGCTCAAACCTTAACATGCAAGCCGCGTTCGCATCGGCTCCTTTCTCTAAGAGAATCAGAGACATCTCTTCTTGCTTCAATTCAATCGCGAATGAAAGGGGCGTGAAAAGATACTTGGCCGAGCAATCGCTGATATCTGCCCATTTCGATATCAATAGCGTGAGCTTTTCTTTGTCCCTCGCCATAATGGCCTCGATGACGTCATCAGTCGACGGAGCGCTCCAAGGGAGTTTTTTCAGCCTTGTTCCTTTATGTATACCAGCTCCGTTGTCCAATAAAACATCGATAATGTTTTCAAATCCATTTTTGCGCGCGACGGACAATGCCGAGTTACCAAAGTCGTCCGTGGCGTTGACGTCGGCGCCCTTCTCGATCAACTTCTTGACGACAACGATGGAATTACTCATAGAGGCGTAAATAAGCGGGGTGATCCCCTGGTGGCCTTTGGTGTTGACGTTGGCTCCGCCATCTATTAGCATCAGCGGACATTTTACCGAATCGTCGGGAAATGACTCCAGGTCGCGGCAAGCCCTATTTAAGGCGGTATAGTTGTAATGACATTCTTTCTGTTCAGTATCCACCCCGTTTTCAAGCATGAATTTAATCGCCTTTATGTTTTTTTCCGTGACCGCGGAGTAAAGTACAGTAATGTTACAACGAAAAAAATCAAAAAATGTTTTGTTGAGGTGGAAGCCTTTTTGCGCAAATACTTGGACAATGTCTTTACGATCATGTTCGTAGGCGTTCAGTAAAGCGCGTACATTGATTCTCGCCCCTTTATCGAGTAGCATTTTAACTAGTCTCATGGAACCTGACTGACCGCTGTTCCCAAGGGATTATTACTCAAAGGATCGTTTTTCCAGCAAGAGGCGTTCGGATCGGCTCCCTTTTCAATCAGGCATAGTGCTATTTCTTCATTTCTCAAAGATATCGCGAACGAAAGGGGCGTGTGTTTTACCCGATGCGAGCACTCGTTGATCTTCGCACCTTTCGATAATAAATCCAGAAGCGTTTCTTTCTCTCCCGCTTCAATCGCTTCGATCAGGAGATCAGTCGATTGGTCGTCCCAACCACCTCTTTCCACCTCTTCTCTTATGACTATTCGAGCTCCATTTTCCAACAATAATTGCGCGATATTTACCAATTTCCCTTTTTTGGCGACGGACAATGGCGTCTCTCCGTAACTGGTCTTGGCGTTAACGTTGACCCCCTTTTCGATTAATTTCCTGGTGATAACGGTAGAGTTGGCGGAGATGGCGAATAAAAGCGGGGTATACCCCCGATAGTTTTGGAGGTTGACGTTGGCCCCGCCATCTATTAACATCAGAGCGCATTTTTGTCTGTTTTCAGATATTTGAGTCGGAACCTTATCTTTCCAATTTTGGAGAGCCAATAGTAAGGCGGTATTGCCTTCCCAGTCTTTATGTTCCACATCAACTCCCTTATCAAACGATAACCTGATTAGATCGACGAATCCTTCTTCGGCCGCTCCAGTGAAGAAAGTTTTCCCACGAAAACCTAATGTTTCGTTGGGATTGAAGCCATTTTCAAAAAGTAATTCGGCAATCTCGGTTCGATTATAGCGCAAGGCGTTGACAAAAGCGTATAGACCGATGCGAGCTCCTTTTGCCAGAAGAGCTTCAACCAGCGGCTTGGACCCGGCAATCGTCGCCGCTGTTAGGGGAGATGCTTGAATTGGATTTTCAAAATATCTGGGAGGTTCAACATCTTTGCAAGCTTCATCCGGATCGGCTCCTCTCTCTATGAGAAACAGGGCTAACCTTTCTTGTTTCCTTTTAATGGCAAAATAAAGTGGGGTTTGATACACGGGATACAAGCAATTTTCATAGCCTTTGTTTTTGGTTGCCAGTAACTTTTCTTTGCTGCCCTCTTCAATCGCCGCCATGACGTCGTAATTCAATTCAACGCCATCTACGAATAAAACCTGAAAGAGTCAGCTTTCATTACCACATTGCAGCTGGTGTTTAACAAGTTGCTAGTGCGCTTCTTTGGCCCGATTGTGTACATACAGGGTTAGTACGGAAGTCAGGGATTTGGAAAATGGGGAAATTAGTTAGGGATTTAAAGTTTCTTGCTGAAACGTCAGGGATTTCGTTTGATATATCAAACCACGATTGCTTCGAGAAATGCTAAATATGTGCTGTAGGTGTAATTATGAGATGGGCTCTGGTAAACACGTACTTAAAATGGTCAGGGACATTGGCTAATCATGGTCAGGGATAAGATGGAAATGTCAGCGATTTTCAATATAAATATTTTGTCTAAACCCTGATATTGTAAAGGCGTTAGATAAGTGGCAATAAGTCGCAAGATGACTTGGCCCAATTAGCTAGCTAGCTAGCTAAAAAATATGACTCATCTGGATTTTCTTGTCAATTGTTAAATTTTTTGGATTTCAGAGAGCTATATATTGAACAATATATAGGTATATTGACCTTTGCCCTTTGGCGATAATTTAAATGTCGTGATGAAAATCTGGCTGTTACGTGGGTTATGTTAAACATGACTAGTTTGCTATCCGGTGAGGATAATCATTTGTAGAACGATGACTTCAAATTACTACGTCACTTACAAGTTAGTGTTCAGTTCGCTGTCTTCTACGCGAGGTTCTAGTACGAAGTTTCAAAGATGAAATTGGTATATTTACCGTGAATGTAGACAGGAAGAGAACCATCGAGAACTCCCTCATCATTTCGAGAACTTAATTCCGACAGGACTTCGGTTGAATGACCAATGTACGATACGCGAGATTGTAGCGTGCCTTCTCTTATTATGTTTAATCGAGCATATGAAAATCGAATAACAAGGAAGTTCATTATCATTATCTGACACAGGAGGAGTAAAGTAAATAATTAAAGAATACATTCTGATTAAACTTCCTCAATTACACGTGTTTCAAAAAGACCAAGGTCGAGGTTAGCCCGTACGTTATGTGGAAGGCCACTAGCCGAGTCTGGTATTCTTAAACGAATGGCTATTTGTTCAAGTTTTAACTGTATTGCGTGTTCGAAAGAATGGCCATAACAGGAACCCGAAACTGAAGCTTATATGGGCTTCTTTCTTTTAGATTAAAGATGATCTTTTAAATTTTGAAAGGTACAACGATATTTTCATATAATTAAAAAAAAGTGTTTTTCGGCCTTAGTATGGTCAAGAACGAATTCAGGATACCATATGGTCTCTTGAATCCGTTCTTGGTATTGTTACCTTCTTGCCGTTGTGTTCTTGTTCATTTCATCGGTTTGAAAGAGTGATTATTATGTTTTTACGTCGAAAACGTTATTTGGGAATTTAATGTCTTTTGCAGAGATTCTTGATTCTAATGAGAAGGAAACTCAACGTAACTTTTATTTAAAATAATAAGCAAGTGAAAAAAATAATGAAAAGCCGTGATTAATATCAGATTTAAAACATCTTGATTATTAGACAATTTTTCGTTCGGCCATTCAGCGAACTATGTTATCGCTTGCGTCATCAGTACGAGAAATATACAAGTTAACCTCAAGTACAGTAAATGGACCTGAGCGTAGCTCTCGTCATTGTATCCAAACGCTAATATTTAAAAATGTAACATCGTGCTATTTTTGAGAGGTCTTGAGATTTTGTCGATACATTTATCGTTATTCTCAATTGTTCGCGGTTCATTTCGCAAAAGTTCAAAGCGAAATATTTTTTACAAGTGGCAGTTTTACTTTGATATGTTGGCGACGAAGGTTTAATAGAGTGATATCAAGTTTAATACAAAGACGTCTTATACCTACATTTCAGTGGGAGACCACGTAGAGGCCTAATTATATCTATTAACTATTGCAGTAATTTAAATTATTCAGTAGACGCGAAAATGGTCAAAAAGAGATTTTGTGGGTGATGGAATGATATGCTTTTGTAGACACTATCCTTTTTGTATTAGTAATGTCCGATAAGTTAAAGCGCTACCGTATTACTTTTCAACATGTCAACGTATATTTCAAGAACGAGGGTGACGAGGGACGCGGAGAAACCAAAGAGACAGACGCGGAAAATGACCATGAAAGCGGAGACGTTGATGACGACGAACGAGTCCGGGGTATCCGTTCTCTGACAGGGATGCAATTCATTCTTCAAAGATGGGTTCAGATCCTTCAAGCAATCGCCCTCGGTCAACTGGCGCAGTCTGACAAATACGGGGAAATAAACTCAACCATAAACGTAAAACTTCGAAGGGGACACTAACCTTTTGTTGATGGTCTTGATGAGCGTTTGCGAAATGTTTTTCTTGAAATACAACACTGAGTGGGTTAACATTAAAGGTTGACTTAGTTTCAACTTGCAACTTCCCGTCTCGGCGTATCCTCTCTTTATTACATTCCAGAGAATAATATCCCCAGAAATTATAAATCTTTCTCGATTTGCAATTCCTGAATGAATATCGTCGTTTTCCTCTAAAGTGTCATATGTCGGGTAACACGAATCTGGGTTCGCATCTGCTCCCTTTATTACTTCCGCATACGCCATGTTGATCAATGCATTTTTCTAAATCGAAATTAAAAGAAAACCTCAAAGAACTTCTATTTAACGAATGAGAAAGTAACGCGTAACCTGACCTGAATAAAATTTAAAATTGCATCGTTTTTGGTTAACACAGGCTTCGCATTGGGAAAGTGAAATACATTGTCGATGGTGTCGAAAGGTAGCGCTTCCTTTTTGCTGGCAAACTGCGACGTCATTTCCGAGGATACGAAAAGCAATAGAACGAAAGACTCCAAACTCCACAAGACCGAAAGAAAACGAGACACTCCGTTGCAATTGAAACTTTGTGGAACTTGGAATGAAATTGAATTCAGTTATGATATGAGCATAGCGTTACTTTATTACTTCTTACTCGTTCCCAGAAGACATTGCAACAAAAACATGAAGGGAAGTTCCGATTTGACTTTGCCATATTTAGAGTTTAGTTCCCCGTCATGTAAATCAGCAGAATGACACCAACGGACCCCGCAATTATCTAGATACAATTCGTATCAACACTTTCAGAATGAACATTGATGATGGATACGAATGAGAAAGCTAAAATAAATATATTATTGCTGGGAATATTCAGTTTAATCTGCAATAGAAAGCTTCAACCTGTAGATATAAAGACTGATAAACTTTGGGAAAGTGAAACTTGACGCCTTTGATAACAATTTTAGATGGAAATTAGGAAAAACAAGTTACCCATTTATTGACAACCGAGAAAATATCGTTTTCATTTGATTGCTTTGTTCCGAATAATATTTGGGTTCTCGAAGTCAAAAAAGGATGCGAAGATGGAAAGGAATTGAAGCGCTCAGTAAGTAATAACAATGGAGATATTGCAAAATCTCCCTCCTGTGTGTTCGAAACGTTAACTCAATTATTGTTGAAAGAAGTTGACCAAGAACTAACTCGAATTACTGTAAGAATATGGTAAGACTCGGATTCTGAACTAATCTATGACTAACACTATACATGGAAAGATTTTAAAATGGTGTTATTATCTATCTCGAAATTTTGTTCTTGTATTCATAATTTTCATCTTCTTGGCTTCACAACAAACTAGATTTTCGTTTCGAAATAACCGTATGTGAATATTTATTAGCAAAATCAGGAATCTTCTATTTCATTACGACAGACGGCTAAGCAGACTACACTAGTTTGAAGCGCTTTTTCCTCTTTCCCTTTCCAACGACCATATCAAAGGACTAGGATCTACCGTACCTTGTCCATAAGCAATAGTGTCTGAATATGGTATTTGGCGGTTCGAGGATGTCTCGCGTGTTTTAACGTTATGTCTATGGCGTCTTGTATACTTCCCTCCCGTAGGGAGGTTTCTTATATTAAAGGAGGTTTTTTTTATATTACTTTTGGTAACAGTTAATCTCCATATAAGACTCAATGCTACTATGTTTTGAGTCCACTATGCCCTAATTATTTTTACACGTAAATTTAGCATTGAAATGATAAAACCAAAAGCGGATTATGCTTCACGCATAAAATACGTAAGTCCCACTTTTCCATAGCTTTGGCCATGGATTTCATGACATTCCCGAAGTAAAAACTAAGCAGACGAGAAAAAAATTTAACCACGGCTATTACTATTTTCTTGCATGGGACCTCGACTCGACGTCACCGTCGACATAACCGGAAAGCTCGGAAGGCAAAATACCGTAATCGTTCGTTAGTCGTTATGTTATATTCATCGTTTTAAAGCTCAAGTTTCGAAAATTATCGAGTCATTTAATAAGTCTTCAACTAAATATTATAAGATTTTTTTTAATTTCAACAGAAAAATAGCTCTGCGAATAATAGTACAGAAAACATTCCTCGTAAAAAAACAGATACACGGCGTCTTAAATAGTCCAAACAAAAGCTACCCAGATTGATAAGATCTTTGTTCCTTAATCTTTGGTATTGTGAATAGTTCTATCTAAAAATATTTTAGACACCCTACTCAGTCTTTATAGTAGTTCCATAATTTACGTACGTAGGTAAATTGGTTCTTAAGGGGGAAGGATTGCAAGGATCCGAAAGAGCGGCGTTACCGAATTTTGTTCCTCAGGGTAAGGGGAGGTTCTTTCCTAGGACCTTAGAGAATATCGTGTAGCTCCTCAAGGCACCTGTTACGTACTTCATGTGTAAAGCCTAATCGGCTTCTGATAAAACGTGCTATTATCATATATCAGCCAAACCATGAAATTTCGTTACGCGTGGGTTGTAGAAGAAGATAAAGCGATGCTAACATATTCTTAGTATCGAGAATGAATTCTTGGTTCAAAAAATATTTTTAATTGTACATTTCTCTCGAGCATTCCTAGAAGACCATTCCACGTATTATTAACTTTCGCTCCCCAAAACTTATCAGCATTCGGGATAAGAGTAACGCTGAAAAACATTCTCACCATGAAAACGGACCACTAATTTTACTTTTTACCTCTCCGAGTGACGATGACGTCACGAAGAGTTATTATATTAAACATCTCGGGGTGTCTGTCTGTGTGTCTGTCACCGCGCTCGCAGTTGGCAAATTGGAGCAAAAGTATATGCTATATCCGGACCGCGTTCGCACTTCGCAGAGAGCAATATTAGCTTCTACTTCGTTATCATCGTTAGGGTTAAGATCTACGCGGCGATCGGCTAGGGTTAAGAGAAACGTCTAACCAGAAGTGAGATGAGACTAGGAGTGAAGGGCTCTAGTATTGATAATAGATCCTGCCATTAGTGAGAAAATTTGAGGATTTTACGCCGCTTCAATCGCGCCTACGCTAGAGAGAAACAAGATATGCCCCAAGGCATATTAACGCTTTTTGCAGTGCGATATTGTCTTTAACAAAACCCGAAATTAGGGATATTCACACCGGTAACGTCAACGATTCCCGCTACCAATAAGCAAAGGCGTGGAAAAGTATGGGAAAAATATCGATAGTTTAACAACAATCCGTAGTGGCGCAGACGTAAAGTATCCGCATCCCACACCGCCAACGTCAGTTCGAATCCCGCTACCTCCGAGCACGGGCCACTAAACTACTTAGTTTAGTGGCCCGTGTTCCGAGCATTTTCTCGTCGAAAATATGATCGAATTTAGTATAGATGTCGCTAGTGCGGTGGAGAATCAAATTCAGGCGAGCTCTTCCGCGTAATTTAAATTTACGAAAATGTACGCGAACGCGAAACAGCCAGCCGTCCTGCCAGCTAGCCAGCCAGCCTGCTTCCAGGGGTCTCCGTATGAAGCTTTTGCTATGGGCAAAAAGCTTAAAAAATTGGTCGAGTTCCAAAAACATTTCTTACCCCCTTCACGGACGCTGGTGCTTGAATCTAGTTCAGCCGTCTACCACCACGAGCGTCCCACGTTTTGGAGGGGAAATCCCGAAACCGCTACTAGAGGGCCAACCGTTGGTGTCTTATCAAGAATATTCATTTTCGCCGAGTGAAGAATTTGGTTAGCTCAGTACTTCTAGTCTCATCCCACTTCTGGTCTAACCTCAAAATGACAGGGCTTCCACCAAAGGTTCACGCAATTTCTGGTTTTCTTAACACGTATACTATTGGGAATCGGCAGGCTTTTATACAATAAATTTGCAAAAATTGTTAAAGAGGCATACGCTAAAAGTCAAACATTAACAATAGCTATTAGAATTAAGATAAACTACTGACAATTAAAATAATATCTATTTAATTAAGAATAACGAATTGGGTAGATAGCCTTCGTCTAGACTCGGAGAGGTTTATTTCGGTTTCCCAACTTGTAATTACTTGATATTGTCAAATATTTGTAAAACACGCAGAAATTTAATCATGAAGCCAGTTTTTCCTTCTTCTTCAGTCAAGCTAACAAATGGCGGTAACTGGCAAAAAATATAACGTACTCAGCTGAAGTGTGCAAAGTCCTCGCGATTGGACTAGTAACATTATCTTTGAACAGTAGCAAATCATGAAATGCTTAAAACTTACTGCCATGAAGGGAGCTTTGTAGTATTTTGCTGTTTCGTCGTGCGTCATTATTTCTTTTCTATTTGTCACTGTAATCGACGCAGTGTTGTTGGCGAACCAATCGCGAAAGAAAAAAGAATGCTTTAGAATGTATTGAAGTATTTTGGTCTCTTCTTAAGTTGCGCCGTACTTCGACATTGTAACCGCGCAGTATTCTTAATGCGTGTCGAATTTAGCTTTTGGGAATCGCCATTCGCACAAAGCGACCACGCACGAAAACAATTTGAACGAAAATGCTGAGAAAACCCTTTCGATGTTTGAAATCGTTTTTCGGAGCTTTGTTACGATACTTGTGAATATTGACACCAAGAAAGTAATAAAGTTTTCCAAAGAAGCGAAGGAATCAGAGCAAGGATAATGGACCGATCTTCCTTTATATAGAAATCTTATTTCGGGATCGATGACGTGTCGACTTTTGTGGGAACTCGACTCGTTAGTTGCTAAGCAACCAGTTTATGGTGTCGCTAGTTTTTGAGCTTCTAACACAGTGCTTCACAATTAAATGTTTAAGACTTACTTCATTTAAAGGGGCCGAATGGTTGGTTTTGAACTCGATACTATTCGTAAATGAGTTCTCAGTTTTTCATTGTACTTGGTGCAGTTATGAAAGGAAGAATTCCGAAATTGCAAACGTATTAAGCATTTTATCATAAACTAAGTTATTTCTTTCCGTTCTCAAGTTCGCGTTCTCTAGTAGATGTTTGACTGCAGTACCAATTTGATTGTGAGTTTAAATTAAATTGCGTGGATCGATACTCAAAAACCGCGCGTGCACCCAGGCAAACATTTAATAAGGGCAAGTCTTGGGAAACTCTTCGCGTGTTTCACCTTAAGGCCCGTTCAGATTAACCAACTTTAGCCATCTGACAAAGCCGAACTGACCAGTCAGGTTAGATTGTCAGGTAATATGAACGTCTCACCCAAACGTACTATTATCAGGTAATATGAACGTCTCACCCAAACGTACTATTGTCAGGTAATATGAACGTCTCACCCAACCGTACTATTGTCAGGTCGAAGCTCTGATTTTAATCGGGTAGATAGGCGAATTGAATCGGGCCGAATAAGGTCAGAGAGGGAGCAAACCAATCACAATAGGCGAAACTATTACGTCATGAGACACGTGTCGTTTTTACTTCAAGCTCGAGAGAGAGTACCAGCCGTTATTTATTTGTCGCCGAAAACCTGAAAAACGATTTCGGGCCTTGGCCATTTTTAACACGATTGATTATTAAGTTTTGATGGTTGTTCCTCAATGAATATAAGAGGTAATATGTAGGGAAGTTTCTTATATTACTTCTGATATTATTGACCTTGGTCTATGGTTTGTCAGCTGACTAAAATTGGGTAATCTGAACGGGCCTTAATTTTCCCAGCCTACAAGTTTTAGTTTTAATTTGAGGCATGAGTGAAAAATATTGTTTTCTTCAGTTCTGAAGGAAACAGAGCATAAATAATGGCTTTTCATTTCTCGGGTTGTCGATGATAAAGTAGCGACATATCTTATCGATTTCTTTGAATTGGTCATCTCGTGTCAGCTAGAAGTCCCCAGTGCGTTACAATAACAAGCGGTATCCTTTTGAAAAGCTAGGCATAAAAGTATCATCATAGTTTGTGATAATAAAATCGCTTAATTTTTACGAAGTAATTCTTTATTCAAATTACTTTTAGTGATACAAATAGTCCAATACAATACACCGGAAAGACTAGATACGCCAGTACACCCTAGTTTGACTGAAGTGTTATGTTTAGATCCCTTCTTGTTTCTTTCCCCTTTTTTCACTCTCTGAACTTCTTATCAATTGAGTTGAAGGACCTTCAATGAAATTCTTTTTCTCGTATGATTTTCTGTGGTGGACCATGAAGCTGTCGAATTACATCTTGTGGTTTAAAATATTTTCTATAAGCTAAGGTGCTACCGTGTTACTTTTCAACATTTGAACGCATATTTCAAGAACGAGAGTGATAAAAGACGCGGAGAATGAACAAAGCTCCCAAGAGGACCATTACTATTTTTGCGTCACATCTCGTATATTTTAGCGAAATCGAAACCTTAAAGTTATATTTCAAATTACTATTTAAAATATTATTTTTTCATATTATTTAAAATAAATAATTTATATAATTTAAAATAATATTTTGTAAATGAATTAAATAGCTTAAAATAAATATAAATTTTTAACCAAAATTTCAAGGTAGGCTCGAACGCGCGAGCCTCGGTTTTAAAACAATCCACGAGGAAAATATTGTCGAGCGATTTACCACTGGGCTACGACTAGCTCTGTGATTTCCGTTCTGTTTGCGTGCTGTATACATATTCTAAAGCTAGAGTTGACTGATAGCTGAGGGTGAAAATTAAGGTGGTTTTCTACGCCGTCCAATAAGCGGTGTGACGAAGACGAAACGAAGGAGGAGTTAAACTCTCTTGTTATGCTCCCCAATATTTTTACACCATCTAGCGATGGGCGCAAAAATAAAAACGGTTTTCTTTTGTTGCGAACGCGATTGTTGTTGATGCTTTGGTCAACTAAAATTAAATTTCTTTTCGTTGTACTTCTGTGGGGGACCATGTAGGGCCAAATTACAACTCTTGCAGTAGTTGAAAATATTCGGTAATGGTTTGAAAGCGATTCTGTAAGTGATGGATATGGTTTTGCAGACATTGTTCTTTTTGGTATACTTTCTTTTGAAGGAGTGTTGTCGGTCTAAAGATATGACACCGATAAGCTAAGGCGCTACCATGTTAACTTGCAACATGTCAACGTATATTTCGAGAACGAGGGTGACGAGAGACGCGGAGAATCCGTAGAGACAGACGCGGAAAATGACCATGAAAGCGGAGACGTTGATGACGACGAACGAGTCCGGGGTTTCAATTTTCTGACATGGATGCATTTCGTTCTTCAAAGACGGGTTCAGATCCATCAAGGAATCGCCCTCGGTCAATTTGCGCAGCCTGACAAATATGATTAAATTATTTCCACCATAAACGTACAACTTCGAAGGAGACACTAACCTTCTGTTGACGGTCTTGATTAGCGTTTGCGAAGTGTTTTTCTTGAAATACAACACCGCGTAGCTTATTGTTAAAGGCTGCTGGCTTACTTTCAATTTACAGCTTCCAGTCTTTGTGTACCGGGCCTTGATTATATTCCAGTGTAGCATTTCCGCTGCAAAAAGAAAACTTTGTCGATATTCAATTCCCGAATGAATGTCATCGTTTTCCGTTAAAGTGCCGTATGTCTGGTAACACGAATTCGGGTTCGCATCTGCTCGCTTTAGTACTTCCGCATATGCCGTTTTAATCAAGGCATTTTGCTAAATCGAAAATAAAGCAGAGCTGTGCTAATTAGCTGACAACTAATTGAATTAGAATTAGAAATTAGGGAAATATTTTTGAACTAATTAATTAGCCAATTAGCAATTAGGGAAATATTTATGAACTAATTAAATAGCCAATTAGCAATTAGACATAGCAAACTAATTCAATTCAATTAGAAATTAGACATTTATTTATCAAACTAATTAATTAGAATTACTATTTTCTAATTGAGGTAAAAAAGAAACCATAAGTAAAAATAAAAGTTTAAAAGTGCCCATGGATTAAGTACTTTGATAATGCAAAGTTTAATGTTTTAATGCCATTGAAAAACGGGTACGGAAGGCATGAATTATTCTCGAAAAATGAGACAAGCCTCGAGCCTTCCGTCATGTTAAAATTTGTCTCATTTCTTCATTTTCTTGCCACAGTTCCTATAATGGACTCCTAAGTAGTAAATACATGCGCACTGCTTTTAATTCGAGTAGGTAAAACAGTCGAAATTTCGAAATGGGGCAGTTAAGAACTACGAAATTTTCTACTAGTACTAGTATTCTCTCATATTTGAGGAGCTGAAAAATTTACAGTAGCACTAAGGCTTCCTCATTGATATAATAAGGTTTTTTCTTATTCAAATAGATGAATCATCAGTTAATTCCTCGATTTTTTTTACAACAAATTGGCGTAAAAGATCAATTGAAAATCCAATTGGCTAATTAGTTAATCCTAAATCTAATTAAATTTTAATTAGATAATTACCTTTCCGATTCATACTAATTAATTAGAATTACTTCTCAATTAGCACAAGGTAATTAAAATTCAATTACCATTTTCAATTAGTAAATGTTGCTAATTAATTAGAAATTCAATTAGCTAACTAATTAATTAGCACAGCTCTGAAATTATGAAATAAAAATGAAAAACACCTAAGAGGAAAACAATGAAGGACGTATATTAACCGAATGAGAAAGTAACTCGTAACTCTTATATTAACCTGAATGAAATTGAATTGTGCCGTGTTTTTCATCAGTAAAGGTTTAGCATTGGGAAAGTGAAATACATCGTCGATGGTGTCGAAGGGAAGTGCTTCCGATTGGCTCGAATACTGTGACGTCATTTCCGAAGATACAAAAACCAATAGAACGAAAGACGCCAAACTCCAAAAGACCGAAAGGAAACGAGAGACTCCGCTACAATTCAAACTTTGGGGACCTGAGATTGAAATTGAATTCAATTATGAAATGAGCATATCGCTTCTCTAAAAGTTCTTACTCGTTCCCAGAAAGCATTGCAACAAAAACATGAAGGGCAGTTCCGATTTGACTTTGCCGTATTTAGAGTTTAGTTTGCCCGTCATGTAAATCAGCAGAACGACACCAACGGACCACACAATTATCTAGATATATTAAATATCAAAAACTTTAGTCCACTGTTTCAACATGGATAAAATTATAAATCAAGCGAAACATATTTTTAGAGAGAGTTTAATCTACAATAGAAAGCTAGATCCGGTTTACTGATAACAATTTTATATGAAAATTAGGAATGACAAGTTACCCATATGTCGAACACGGAGAAAATGTCGTTTTCATTTGATTGGTTTGTTCCGAATAATATTTTGATTCTCGAAGTCCAAAATGGGTGCGAAGATGGAAAGGAATTGAAACGATCACTTGTTTCGAACACAGGAGTTATTGCGAAATCTGCCTCCTGTGTATTGGAAACGTTAACTCCATTATTAATGAAAGAAGTTGACCAAGAACTAACTCGTATTGCTATAAGAATATGACAAAACTCAGATTCTAAACCGAATCAAGTAGGCCCTAATTATTTCCATGAAAATTAAACCTTAAAATGACAAATACAACAAAACCATGAAATTTCATTTCTAGGAAGCTAAAGCCTAACATATTCTTAGTATCGAGAATGAATTCTTGGTTCAGAATATATTTTTAATTGTACATTTCTTTCGATCATTCCTAGCATTCCATTCCACTAATTATTAACTTTCGCTCCCCAAAACTTGTCTACATTCGGGATAAGAGTAACGCTGAAAAACATTTCCATGATTCTGGTTATTATGAGTACCATAAAAGCACCACTAACTCTACGCAAATTACTTGATATTGTCGAGTGTTTGTAGAACATGCAAGAATTTAATCATGTAGCCCGTTTTCTCTCCTTGTTCATTCAAATAAACAAATGGCGATAACTGGTAAAAATATAACGTGCTAAGCTGAAGTGTATGAAAGACAACGGGCGAACATAATCTAGTGAATTTTCGTAGTTCAAGGAAATCCTTGCCATTGCACTAGTAACATTATCTTTGAACAGTAGTAAATCATGAAATGCTTTAAACTTACTGCCATGAAGGTTGCTTTGTAGTATTTTGCTGTTTCGACGTGCATTATTATCAGTTTTTAATCAGTCTCGAAGGAGAACCAATTGCGAAAGAATGAAATATTTTAGAATGTATTTTGGTCTCTTCTCAAGTAGCCCCGTTCTCCGACAGAGCCACTTCGCAGTATTCTTAATGCGTGTAGAATTTAGCTTTTGGGGATCCCGCCTTGCGCAAAGCGAGCAGTCACTAGAATAAATTGAAGGAAATCCTGAGAAAACCCTTTGCGTGTTTGAACTTGTTTTTTGGGGTTTCGTTTTCGTATGTTACTTGTAATTTGTGGCATGAGTGAATATTGATACCCGTTAAAATCAATAAAGTTATAAAGTTTTTCAAAGTAGCGAAGGAATCAGAGCAAAGATAATGGTCCTACCTTCCTTGAGAGGAAAATCGTTTTTCGGGATCGATGACGTGTCGACCTTTGTGGGAACTCGAGTCGTTAGTTGCTAAGCAACCACTTTCTACCAGAGGCAAAGTCAGTACAACGGATTTCTCAAACTTTGGCGAGTAATGCCAAGACTTAAGGCCCGAGAAGTTGAATATGATAATAGGCACTTTAATTGGTTTATAACCCACCGATGCCGCTAAAAGCGGATTTTAAGGCTTTACCTAGAACGAAGGCGGTAACGGTTTTCGAAAGAAGTATGACTTCACGGCACCATCCATCATCTTACCATTCCACGTTCTTGAAGGTATCCTGAATTCGTTCTTGGTTTTATAAAGAAATTCTTCAATTTAGTAATATTCTCATGAATATTTCCATAATGTACTGATGAAGTATAAACTAATCAGAAACAATCACCTTGGCTTAAGCGATAGAATATTCATTGAGATATATGAAGATTCTCAAGTCTCAACGGGATATCGAATAGACAAACCAATCAGAGCAGAGCTTTCTTGAAGGTTTATTTGATAATAATTCTCTAAGTTGGCGATCCAATCGCTAATTGAGCCAATTTACATGTGATCCCTGGTCTACGGTCGTGAAGGTAATCATACGCAGAGGGGAGTCGATTCTGAAAGATAAAGTGGGGGCTTCGCATATGACGTGGCCTAATTTGTATACCCCATGCACCGTGTTTAGTAACAGGCATGGAGATGCATTCAGAGAACATCTGATTAGGCGCTGCACCTAGAAGACTGAAAATGACCTAAAAGAAAAACTAATTCAACTAATTGAAGTTAGAAAAGCCATATGGGATCGCCGATCCGAGGAATATCGGAATCGGGATACTAAAGATATGATGTGGTTAGAAGTTTCACAGGCTTTGAATTTATCCAGTGAGTATTTATCGGTTTTAGATATTTGTTTATTACAATATTCAACTTACTAAACTCATTAAGAGGATGAATGTAAAAAGATGTGGAAGAACCTTGTTGATCATTTTCGTGGTGTTTACAACACATTCTCAATTACTTGTAGTGGACAAGGAACTGATGATAACCAGTTAGAAGTCATAAAGTGGATTTTCTTTAAACAAATGCTATTTATGAAGGATGTGGTGTAAAGAAGAGAGTATGCTAATGTTTTAATTTTAAATTCTAATGCATATTAGACAGGTATATGATATTGATTAATTTTAATTTAGAACATCATCCAACTTTGAGCCAGAAGGGGAAAGTTCTAAACATAGTGAAACACCAGCTCTTGAAAGCGAAGGAAACATAGTACAATACATTTTAAAAATTGAAATACTTGTAAGTGAATTATTGACCGTTTATAATGTGATATCATTGTACAGCACCATCATCAAAACATGCCCATGCTTTCGTAGTAACGTTTTGCATTAAATAGTAATTTTAAACGACAAAAATATGTTCAAATGTTTTATTTTTACTAAGAAAAATATTTTCATATGAGATTATGCGTAACAATGTTTTAAGTTATTTGTAATTGGGCCTTTTCACGCCAGTTATCTCCCATTGCCATGGTACTTCTCCTTGACTGTAGAAGTACTTGGTGAATTGATTTCTGATAGCTGCAGCATTCATGCTGAAGTTGCGAGCCGTGGTGTACCTTCCACTTTGTATCCCCAACGCAGGACTGTCTTTGCTAAATGCGTGCCATTCTCCTTCTTTGATGGTCCCATCAGCTCTTATTGATTCAGCAAAATCAGAAGGACAGTAAATCTTTACCTCCGATACATCTTCCTCCATCATAAAAAATTGTGCATGACAACGCAAGCAGTAACAATAGTGTCAACATTTTTGGGTTTAAAACAGAGGGGCTGTTTGAAGACCCTGAACCGTGATACCAATATGCCAAACACATTGTCACTAGTTCGTCTAGCTCTGCTTAGCCTGTAGTTGAAAACTCTGCGTGGATCTTCTAGTTCAGCTCTTGGAAAGGGACGCAAGAAGTTTGGCAAAAGTTGAAAGGCTTCGTCACCCAATAAAACATGGGGTAAAGAAGCATCAGAGTTGGGCAAAGCCTTTGAGGGCAGTATTATTTTGCACTACCTGCCCAAATGATGATGTTTTAAATATACCGCCATCCGAAAGCGAACCATACCCTCCGACGTCAACTACCAAAAACCTGTAGTTAGCATCCACGGCTGCCATTAACACAAAAGAAAATAGAAAATAACACAAAGTGTCTATCAGGAAGCCCCACCAGCGACGTTCATTTTGAAGGGGGTCAAATATTATCAAAAACACTTCCAACCCCCCTTGCCTAGTCACTCAAAACGAATTATTGTGCTAATACGCACGAGAGAAATAGTCCCGCGTTTTTTTAATCGGGTCGCGAAGTCAACCAGAGCGTAGCTGGCTCAGTTGCGTCTGCTACGGTCAGGCAATTTGGTTAAGGCTTAGCAGACTTATTGAAAACTTTGACAAGTAATGGTAAGTAATAAATTGATTTTGAAATTTGGCCTAATATAAATTTAATTTCTTACTAATCAAAATTAATTTAGTTATTATGGCCACTCACGACATAAGTTTGAAAACCTTATTAAACGAATATAAGGACGATTTATTTAAAATAAATGATGATCACAAGAACATAATTGAACAACTAAAAAACACTGGGAAATTAGAAACATTAGTGGATAATTTGTACAAGAATTACTCTCTTCTAAAGAACAAGTATGAAAAAGAAAAAAACGGAACATCTCAATTCCTTTGGGCTAACAGCTTCAAAGTTGGAGAACTTCTTGCGACAAATCCACTATATTTGAGTAATTTTAATCAAGAATCGCTAAGCTCAGTTGTTCATTGGCTCAATTTCCGAATCATCGATGAATTGGCAATAGTTAGAAGGCAGAAAGAAGGGCCTGGATTTAATCCTCATATTTCCCAATCTTGGGTGGACGGTGGAAAAATGGATCCAAAAGAGATTGAAGTTAAAA
The DNA here is from genome assembly GCA_019434445.1 of Phalangium opilio. Lineage (NCBI taxonomy): Eukaryota > Metazoa > Arthropoda > Arachnida > Opiliones > Phalangiidae > Phalangium > Phalangium opilio. The sequence continues at coordinate 127,976 of JAEQBA010000083.1, read as the reverse complement.
AGTCTTCTTTAAGACATATTAAGACTGATCGCCTTTACACGATAAATAGACTTGGAGGTGGTACGTTAGGAGAAATTTGGAAAGTAAACAAAAGGAATATGCAAATTCACGCCAAATTGAAAAGAGGAAAGAAGCCTTTAACACAAAAACAAAGAGATGAAGCTCATTTGTTATACAAAATGAGTTTGAGTGTCAGAAACACCGAGCTCCTACCAACAGATATGACACCTTCGTTAGTTATGCTGAACAGCGGGGGCATGTTTTTACCAGCTACAGTTTTAATTCCGTATGTAACTGAAATTAGCAGAATTTTTGTCGCAGAATACAAGAAGTGGATGCTCAGCAATATTCCCTCAAAAAGCATTTGTAAGTAATTTATTGAGAATTAATGTTAGAATATTGACCTATTATGTTAATAACTGACCTAATTAATTGTATTGAAAACCATGGCCCGTGTTACTAGTGACGAGAGATTGAAACAATTGTTCCATGAAGTGGTAATAACTATCCCGGCTGTTATGCAACAAGGTTTTAAACGCGAAGACTTAGAAAAGTTGAGAGTCATTTGGCAACGAAAAATTGGCCATGCTAAAATTGCAGACATGGTCAGGGGACAAATCAGTAGATGAAATGAAATAAGAGGCAAGAGAAGTAAAGGTGGCCAAACGTTACGCTGCAAGCTGTATAACATCACGAAAAATTAAACCACAGTAGCTAAAAAAACCTATTCAATATTAGAGTTTAAAAATAGCGGGGAAAAAGTTATCCAGAAAAACAGGGCTGAAAACTCTTCCAAAGTGTTGCCGAAAATAAGTGATAAAAAAGTGATAGTAAAAAGCAAAACAGAAATACAAAAACAATGTGATAACAAAATGATAGTAGCAAGCAAGAATTATCCTAAAAAGCAAAATTGTGATAAAAAAGTGATAGTAGCAAGCAGTAATAATCGTAAAAAACCAAACTGTGGCGAGGAAGTAATGGTAGCAAGCAATAACAACCCTAAAAAACAAAAAACCTGTGATAACAAAGTGATAGAGGAATCTGTTCAAAACCACACTGCCAACCCTACGCTTTCCAAACTTGCAGATGAAACTCTTCCAACTTCTAAGCCAAAACCTTGCGTCTCCCCCTTAAGATCAACACGTAGAGGAAGGATCGTCAAAAGAAAATTAGCCAAAGATTTTATTTATTAAATTTTGATGTGCTTCTTTTAAAAACATAAGTGCTGTAAACACAACTTTGGTTGAAGTAAACTTTTGTTAACATTTGCAAGAAGTCTATTATTACTATCTAAAGAAAATGCTTATTGTCATTTTATTTGTTATTTTCATTTGTTACTATTTATTTTCAGTTAGGTTTTTTTAACTATTTATTACTAATTATTTTGAATTTGTTTTGTTTTTTTACTATTTATTACTATTTTCACCATCATAAAGAATATCTAACCCAACCTTTCGATAGGAGGCTTCACAATTTTTCGAGGTTTTAGTGCAAGCTTTGATTGATAGAGAGCGTTTTGCGCTTCTATAATTTGTACTCATCAGTTTACCACCTGCAATATACTTCATCTGACTAAATACAGTTTCTATCGCAGATCCATTTATTCTGACAGGGAAGATGTATTCATTTCTGTGTCTACTGCAAAAATCGGTTACTAATCCGACAAACCCATTAACGGAGATACGGAGAAGCTCCCACGTCTGCCAGGCTAAAAAACTTTTATTCTGGCCAATATTGTCATCGCACCTGATAACTTCACTAGCCCAATCTTCAAAATATCTCAGGCCCTTAAGCATAGACTGAATTGGGGCAGAATCAATTGAATCGGCTCGCTTGTGGCATAATAATCCCTCTTCAAAAATTTCGTTGCAAGATTTTAGATAGAAAAAACATTCCATTACAGCATCTCCGTCTTCAGGCTTATCTTCAAACTTCGGATTGGCATAATTGTACAATTCTCCAAGAACTGGACGCTGCTGCATTATTTTAGCAGGTGTCACTTTTAACTTCGTCCACGAATTTCTATCTATATGCGACTGTAGTAAACCTTTAACTTGCGACAGTTCATCCGCATCTCTACGAGCATCTTCGCGTTTCTTCAAATCAACAATTTGATCCCAGCCGAAATGAATTCCGTTTCTAACAAAGTACCTGGTTCCTTTGGCTGTTGAATGTTCTAGCGCACTAAATAGATTCTTCATTTCATGACTGGGACAAACTATCCAATAAACCCATAATGAAGGATTAAAGGGATTTCTAAATTTAACATTGATGGAGAAATCTATTGACACACACCCAGACTTTGCCTTAACGCAGCTATGTTGTTGCTTCCGCCATCACATACAAGTCTAATTGTGGTAAGACCAACAGTGTGAAATGCCCACATGGCTCTCTGAAGGGTAGACGTCATCAAGGCGTTGGAAACTGGTTTGGATGTCATAAAGTAAGGACCGACTATGTCAAAGTTCGTGCAAACGCATCTCCACAAATATTGAAGGACGTATTCCACTTCTAGAACTTCAGAAATGGGTACATCTTGGTAAAGGTCATCCAAAGAGGGATATTCTTCCGGTTGTAAGGTACAGCCAAGAAACTTTCCATCGCGAGAATTCCAAATGAGCTTTCCAATGACTTTCACCTCATCAAATATCAGTACTCCTTCTTTGGGCTTTGTTTCCCCTTTGTACGTACTGTTAATGTATTCGTCAAATCTTTGGGCTTCGGTCTTTAAATAATTCAAATCAATTCCTTGATCAGATGGTATTTCTCTCGCTTTTGCTCGCAAAGTAGAAATACTCGGAAGCTGAAAAATGTCAAACGATGCCAAAGCTTCGTAAGCAGCGGGTGAACGCGAAAAGACAGCTAGGGCAATGTCAGCGCACTCCACCTGTTACCTTTTGAGCCTTTGGTACACTTCACTTGATCTTTTAAAAAATCATTTCTTTCTTCTAGAGGGATTGAATCGGTCTCCTACGACTTTCTCATTGTCTTACCAAGTAATTTATTCTTAGAAGTTGCTTCCTTGAAAACGTTTTCCAACTCATTTTGACCTTTACGAGTAACCTCTGAAACTAGTTTGATCATTTGACCATTTTGTTCACCTTCCAGTTGAAGTTTTGTATCATCCAAAAGTTTTTCCAGTTCTTTAATTTTCTTATTTTGATTGTATACCCGGATGCGATTTTGTTTAAATCGTTTCGCGCGTGATTTTGGGGTTAAATTACCTATTGTACACCTTGAATCAGCGGATGTTCTTTTGAGTTTTCGTCTTGGGCTTACTGCATCTTTCTTTTCCTTTTGGTCTTTGAGATACCTATTTAAAGCTCGGGAATTTTGGCACTGATACACTCCTTGCTCTAATTTCACTTTTGGGACATTCTGTGGTGGAACAAACGAGACGGTGCAATCAACAGATTGAAATCGTTCGAATTGGTATATAAATGATTCCAAGTTTTTAGTAGTTAGGTTTCCGCAATCATCCTTTAAAATAATTAAATATTGATTATTAGTTGAAATAAAGAACAAGCGTATAAAGAAACCCTGAAAAGTAAAAGCTTACCTTTGATATCCCTGGGCAATATACGTGATTAGGAGCTAGGATGAGCAAACTTCTGTCTACAATGTCAAAATCGATACGAACGCTGGTGGTTTGATCATTCAAAAGGGTGAATTTCATCTCTTCAGGCTTCTTGAATAAACGCAGTACAGCCAGCGTGCCATTAACAGAAAACAAGAGACGAACTGGTATATCAGCATAATGTACTGATGGCGAAACAGGCAAGGCAGAATTCTTTAACGTAACTTCTAAATGGGCATATTTTCCATAGAAATTTTTCTTATATCTCATCTCAATGTAATCTATAAATGTAATATTTCCTTATAATGGAGTAATATTTATGAGTATATTACAAACAGAAAGGAACTTAAGTTTTTATTTAAAATGTAACTTTCAACATCGTAAAGTATAACGGGGGCATCTTGCATCAGTTTTGGAACTTTAAGTATCTCTACTGTTGATGTTTCTTTGTCGATCAGTTTTACCTTCTTTGAAAGTTCTCTCTGATTTTGGGCTTTTTCCTTTGCAATCACGAATGCATTTAAATTATTCCCAGCCGTATGAGATATAACAGTTCCAATAATTTCAGTCTGAGTCAGTGAACTGACAGTAGGTTTATGTTTAGCTCGCGAAGCCTTGGCCTTACCCTCAAAAAGGTCTTGTAAATAAAGGTTGCACTGGGTTGATTGTGATTTTAACGCGCTTCCTTTGTCGGTCGAGCCAGACTTATTTAACGACATTTGTTCATTAAATTTTATCGACTTTACAAATATAAATACCTTAAAAACGTTTAACTTGGCCGGTAACAAGTTAACAACCTGAAGAAACTGAAAGCAGACGAAATCTCGAAAGTAGAACGCTAATGCGACGTATCGCGAGTTTCGCGACCCTCCGCCGCTATTACAGTTGACCGCTTGGCGGCGCACACCTGATTTTACCGAAACGATTACCTCTTCGATGAACAACCTGATTGGCTTAAATTATTTGAAAATGGCATGCGCTTCAAAAAGCATGTCAAGCAGTGCCAAAGGCACTCTAAAATGACTGATAGACACTTTGTGTTATTTTCTATTTTCTTTTGATTAACACAATTGAATTAAATCCCTGAAAATAAGTAAAAAATGTTTTCCGTTACACAGAAATTATTTTCAAATTTCTATCATTACTTGGTAATTGTAATACATAGTTCCAGTCTTGTTTGGTTGCGGAATCATTATGTGCTTTCCGTCCACTGCTCCTACGCAGTTTGGGAAATTCCATTTTTCTTCAAAATCTTTGGCAACCGACACCATTTTTCTGTAGTCAGCTGTGGCATATAGATGGGTTATAAAACATCCCATATTGCCAAGCACGTTTCTTCGAGGGGTTAGTCACTTGAATAATCAGGTGTACAAAACCGCAGAAATCGATTACTTGATTTCTAGAATTCTTTGAAAATCATCGGTAATCAAAATCATTTCTGCCGGTAATCAAAGGTAATCAGAAATATCCGATAATCACTGGAAATCACGTGAAATCTTGAGAAAATTCGAAATAATCACATGATTTACTAGTAATCTTTTGTAATCACCTCGGTAGTCACGCCTTTCGTGAAATAATCACGCATAATCAATGGAGGAATTCGATAATCCAAAATAAAAATCATAATCAGTTGAAATAGAAATAATCACTGTATTCATCGAAATTCACGAGGAATCCAGTGGTAATCACGGCATTCACCAAAAAATCACCGGAATTCATTGGAATTCAAATGGAAATCACAAGTAATCCGCGGCAATAACGGTAAATCAGTGTAATGATTATGGAAATCACCGAAATTAATCGTAATCACAGAAATCAAGGAATTCGTCCAGTAATCATAGGAATTCATATAAAAATTCAGAAATCAGTAATCAGGTGTACAAAATTTTGGCGAATGACTAGCCCCTCGCGTTTCTTTAATTATGGTATGTGCTGTTGTTTTCCCAACACGAAACGAATATGACATGGATGCGAGGTTGTTTCTAGTTGCTAGAAATCTAACGTTGCCAATAGCCACCAATAAGTTAAAAGAAAACAGAACTGCGAACGTTTACTTTACCTTAAGGTTAACGCCAATCTTAACCCTGGTGGAAGTGGTTCACGTGACACTGGATATTTTTGCAGTCTTTTTTCGAGTAATTTAAGTAATTTATCATATTTTGAAGGGGACATACGTGTATAATTGGCAAATTTGTAGTGATCCGTTCTCCTCATGGTTTTCATCTACGTAGAAAATATAAACACCTATTTGTTTCTATTCTCTCTGTTTACATTAACAAAGCCAAGGCCTATGCTAAACAAATCATGTACTTACTTCTGTTTCATAATCACCTTCCCGTTTACGGTTTCACCATACTGGGTGTACCCACCACCGTTTGTTGCTGTATCGCCTTTTGCCATATGTACGGTACTTCAAATAATATATTTGAAGTAAAAGCAATTTTTTCTTTAAAGAGTAAGTAAAGACATTTTTACGACTTCTTAAATTTCTATAGAAATCATACATTTCTATAGATTTCAACGTCCTCATTCAGAATAAAAAAAAATTTCGCCAAAAATCTACCTCTAAATATTAAAAAATTAACTTCAAATATTGATAAAAAAGAGGTGCTAAAATTGCCGCCAAATAGAATTGAATTTGTCTCTGCTGTCTAACGTCATAGCTTAGGGATTTTGACCGCTCTGATAGTAGTAAAATTGGTACTTTTCTTTCCATATTTTCCCACCAGTTAGTATCTCGCCTCCTTCTGATAGTGCTAGACTGCCAGTGCAGCCAGTATCCTTTTTAAAAATATACGGTTGGCGTGAGGGCCGTCTTGTACTCTTAATTAGTGATAAATTATATTTTGGAAAGTTTAAACATGTTTTCGTAAAATGAACAGTTAATCTTACGTAAGTTTTCTGCAAGTGTAAAACTTACCACTATAGGCAATACCGCTGCCGCAATAGACAGTGTTTTTATTTTGTGATCAAACCAAGGACTAAGCGGTGTTATTCCACAAGGGTCGGTTTTTCTGCATGCCTGGGCACCTTTGCTAGTGTGTTCCAGGCGGAAATTGCCGCGATCTGTTATTGCGCAGATTACTGTATTAACAAAGGGTATACCGGACGGACTGTGAGAATTTACTCTGACAGTCAGGCCGCCTTGAATGCGCTGAACCAGTGTGAGATTACCTCTCAACTGGTGCGCAGCTGCCTTGATCTGCTAGCGCGACTGGCATCCTGCAACAGGGTTCTGTTGTACTGGGTGCCAGGGCATAGCGGATATCATGGCAATGAGCAAGCCGATAGATTTGCGAAAAGGGGTGCGGAGGCCAAGCTCTTGGGGCCGGAGCCGGCCGTCCCCATCCCCTACAGGCACGTCAAACGGTGTCTGCATGACAGGTTGACTGTCATACAAAACCAGCTCTGGCATAACATGGAGGGCCAGAGACAGACTAAACTTTTTGTCAATGGTCCCTGCAGGTCTCGTGCCAGAGACCTAATTTCGCTCAGCAGATGGGATATTAGGCTGGCCACCGGTCTTCTGACCGGGCACTGTCGGCTTAATAGGCACCTCCATCTGATGGGTCTTGCCGACGACCCTCTCTGTAGGTCGTGTCAGGAGAAGGAAGAAACATCCGCTCACGTACTTTGCGAGTGCGACTGCTTCGCCTCGCTTAGACTAGAATATTTTGATTCACATACTTTGGAACCCTCGAGGGTCTCCTCTATTACGGTGGAGCGTATTCTTCGCTACGCTGCAGCTACGGGCCTATTCAAGGCCTGAATATGAGGATGCACAATATGCCTTTGGCATCGGTGCTAGGGCGCGTACCCTCCTCAACAACAATAATAATAATAAGCGGTGTTATTAATATGTATAAGAAAAAATCCCCAAAATGTCGTTGTGTAGCGCCTAATTGTTTAAGTGATAGTTTTTCGGAGGGAATTACATTTCATTACACTCCTAAAAATGATGCGTTAAGGGTACAGTGCATTAAAAACATGGGACTACAAGAATCAAAACTAACCAAAACATCTAAGATATGTTCGCTACACTTTCATGATGATGCGTTTGAAAGAAACAGGGAAGCCCTAGCTATTCTAAATGTAGAGAAGCAAATGGTCCCATCATTTGGAAGGCTCAATAAGTCTGCGGTGCCTACTTTGTTTGGAAACATCGACGAAAATTCACCGCGTAAGCGAAATCGTAGCATAGTAAGTATGAAATATTGAGCTCTCTAAATAAATAGTAGTCTAATTAAATTGTTACTTTAAAGAGTTCTGCTGTTAGTTTAGAAGGTTTAGCACATAAGATTCGATCAACTGAAACTACCATTGGTTTACCGATAGTAAGTCAACTGCACAAAAAACATTCCCAGAACATAGAAGCACAGACTGAAAAGACGTTGACCTTTAACGTTAAGATTCAAACTGATAAAGAAAAACAACGAAAAATTCCAGTGAAACACAGGAGTGAGACAAATAAATTTTTAAATATCATGGTGGTTTTTAATTTTTAAACCTTTTCAAAGTTATTCAAGCAAATCTTAAACCAGGAACAAGTGATCGTTCAACACAAACCGAGCCTGAACTCTCTGTATTAGAATCCTTATTAAAGGAAACTGATAAGAACGTCTTAGAATTAGAGGAGGAGGATGAAGATGAAGATAGCCCCCTGGACCCATTGGATGTCAGCTATACTCCCTCTGAGATACAGGAGGAAGATGTTTATGAGTAAGTATAACCTTAGCCTTTAAATCCGTCTCTACTATCCTCGTCCCTTTAGCCTTGTAAAGAGATAGCATGCTTTCGTTTTATTAAATGTTTAACTGTAAATTTTTTGGGCTCTCCAGATCAAGAAATATGCCGGAAAATTTTGATGTGCTAAAAGATCGAAAGCTGATTGTATTTGAGTCCTGCCTACTGCAGCTTTTCAAGTTTTGTTTCCAGTGCTTGGCTCTCTGTTCCTTAAGCACACACATTCAAGGGTCCTGCATTACAATCAAGGCTGTCTGTACCAACCACCATAAATTTACATGGAAAAGTCAACCAGATATAGGAAGAAAGCCTGCAGGAAACGTTTTAATTGCGGCTGCAATTTTGTTTTCTGGAATGAATCCCTCTAAATCAATTCGAATGTTTAATTTGGCTGGAATTCAAATGATTACTCGTGTAACATTTTTCTCAATTCAAAAAGCGTTTCTTTTTCGAGCGGTGAAAAGTGTGAGTTAAATCATAAGTTAGTTATACCAGAAGGTCTGATCTTTAATTACGTTGTAGGTATGGGAAATGGACCAAAAGAAAAATTTGAATTTGTTGAAAGGCAAGCCTTTAACCCTTGGAGGAGATGGACGATGTGATTCACCAGGATTTTGCGCCAAATATGGTAGCTATTGTTTTTTTGAGAGATCATTGAAAAAAATAATTCACATCGTATTAACCCAGGTTTGCATAATTCAATAATGTACTTTTTTAAGAAAGAGAGACTAACGTTTATTTTACATTAAATAGAGCAATGAAGTCAAGAACAGTGTCGCTATGGAGCTAGAAGGATTAAAAAAGGGTCTAAAATTTCTAAAATCTAAGAAAATGAACATAGTTGCTCTTGTCACCGACAGACATGTACAGATCAGAGCTTATTTAAAGAGATATCACCCTAAAATTCAGCATCTTTTCGATTGTTGGCATTTTGTTAAATGTTAGGCCCGTTTTCTAAATAATGTATATTCCGCCTTGAGTATACAGTTGGAAGGCCTATTCCTAGTTCTGGTCTATAAGATACATTTTAACTCATAACTAGCGATACCGATACAAATATAAAAATTTGTATCTATATATGCATATCATTGTCCAATTGGATAAAATATGATACCCGCCAACACTGCTGTAAACCCAAGGTGGACTGCACTATAGAGAGAATTAAAAAAATTAATTTAAACCAATCTAAATTGCAGCTATAAAATCAAAGTTAGCTAAAGCATCCACAAAAGGGTGTGAAATTTTGAAAGAATGGAGTCGTAGCATCCAAAATCATGTATACAGACTGGAGCGCTAACTCCAGTGGGGGGAACCCAGAACTTATTGATGCTAAGTGGAAATCTATTCTTCGCCACGTCATTAATATTCATAAAAATCATGGGGAACTATTTCCTGAATGCGAACATGATGTATTGAATCCAAATGAGAGGCAAAAGAACTGGATGGATCCTGGTTTGTGCATTTTAAAAATATCTATTCTTCGAATTAATGCAGTTGATATTTACCAATTCAATATATAATTTCAGAACCATATGAGAAATTGGCTAAAATCATCAAGACTTATTCGAAGGATGTTAAGCAAATTTCTTCTACTTGTCAAACATCATCGGTGGAGGCTTATCACGCCGTTATAATTCAGTTTGCTCCCAAGAATACCCATTATTCTTATCATGGAATGAAAGCAAGATTGCAATTGGCTGCCTTGCATTACAATGAAAACTCTTCTAACATACAAGCAACAACTAAAGACAATAGACGTCGTTGGGCTGTATATTACCCTAAATTTAAAGAAGGTGAATGTTCTGTAAGGCCAATAATGAATAGCTCTACCTATGAATATGTAGAAATATTAATGGAGAAGGTGCTAAGCCTTGCTGAGGAATCTTATGAGGATGGATTTAATAAATCCTCCTCAATTTTGGGACAGGCACCATTGCCACTAAGTTCAAAATATAATCACCCAGAAAAAGAAGACGCAGTAGAAGAATACACTCATAGCTGTAGATTTAATAATAAATGTTAAAAGCTGGTAGAACTAAAGGAATAAATCTAAATTTATCATATCACATGTTTAATACTTTTAAACAACCATTGAGTCTTGAGATTCTTTGACTATAGTATTTTCAGAGCTGTGCTAATTAATTAGTTAGCTAATTGAATTTCTAATTAATTAGCAACATTTACTAATTGAAAATGGTAATTGAATTTTAATTACCTTGTGCTAATTGAGAAGTAATTCTAATTAATTAGTATGAATCGGAAAGGTAATTATCTAATTAAAATTTAATTAGATTTAGGATTAACTAATTAGCCAATTGGATTTTCAATTGATCTTTTACGCCAATTTGTTGTAAAAAAAATCGAGGAATTAACTGATGATTCATCTATTTGAATAAGAAAAAACCTTATTATATCAATGAGGAAGCCTTAGTGCTACTGTAAATTTTTCAGCTCCTCAAATATGAGAGAATACTAGTACTAGTAGAAAATTTCGTAGTTCTTAACTGCCCCATTTCGAAATTTCGACTGTTTTACCTACTCGAATTAAAAGCAGTGCGCATGTATTTAGTTCTTAGGAGTCCATTATAGGAACTGTGGCAAGAAAATGAAGAAATGAGACAAATTTTAACATGACGGAAGGCTCGAGGCTTGTCTCATTTTTCGAGAATAATTCATGCCTTCCGTACCCGTTTTTCAATGGCATTAAAACATTAAACTTTGCATTATCAAAGTACTAAATCCATGGGCACTTTTAAACTTTTATTTTTACTTATGGTTTCTTTTTTACCTCAATTAGAAAATAGTAATTCTAATTAATTAGTTTGATAAATAAATGTCTAATTTCTAATTGAATTGAATTAGTTTGCTATGTCTAATTGCTAATTGGCTATTTAATTAGTTCATAAATATTTCCCTAATTGCTAATTGGCTAATTAATTAGTTCAAAAATATTTCCCTAATTTCTAATTCTAATTCAATTAGTTGTCAGCTAATTAGCACAGCTCTGAGTATTTTCAAATTATAAAATTGGTCTGAAACCACAGTAAATGTCCGAGGGAAAAGCGTTTCTTATTCTTGCCACTACGCAACTAGCTATTGGCTTACGATTCCCTCTTCCTAAAATAATTCCTGTATGAAGCCACTTGGGGGATTCGTACTATTTATACCAGGAGGCCAGGCTACTTGGATGACAGAAACTCGTCTGCTTTGGCCTCCAGTTAGCCCGGCCTTCTGGTGTAAATGGAATAAACCCTCCATGTGTGTAAACTATCTATACTCGGGAGTAGTTAAGGAGGGATAAGACATTACGATAAGGGGTAGTAAAAACTGCGGCAGCGCCACACAGCGGCCGTATTCTGCAGAAAAGTTAAGCTCCTCCTTCTGCCCTTGGCTCGCTGGTTGGACCGTCAACCATTGCCCTTGGCATTTTAATTGGCTACGTCTACCGGTGACGTTACATGCCTTGGCTCAGTGATTGGTGCAAATTCCGCGCAGACTCAGTTGTAAACTATTAAATTATACACCAAATTCAAAATGGTTTTTCATAAATTGACAAATGAGTTACCGGTTAAACACCGGTTTTAATGGTTTCTTCGGTAACGCTATGTGCTGAACGCACTTACAGCAGACGACATTTCAACACTTTTTATCAACCTCCCGACGTTGATCAACGTGCCGAGTAAAGTGGTGAGTGTAATTTATGAAGGATTAATTAATTTATGAAGAATTCAACTAAACTCTTTAATTTTCCCCCTTAAAAATCCGATTTAAATAAAAACACACCATTTAATTTATGTCTTTCATGATTTATTACTTGTTCAGATTGTGTGGCAACTGTCGATCGCAGTATAGAAGTCACTGCAGTAAAAAAGTGAGAGGGCTGATCGCCCGTGGTAACTGAATGGTTAAAGCCTTATTTGAGCACTTAGCAAGAGCAACTCCATGATTCGTTCATGCTCTTGTGGCACTAACAATTTCGCACCTATCATATTCTCATGGAATGGTGTGTTGATGAGCGAGATACACCCATACCCTTTAATCAATATTTATCCTTTCCTCTCTCAGACGAGGTATATCTTCCAACTGCTGACGAACAAGCTTATCCAGACACTGAGTGTCAAGCCATTTGCGCCTCTCAACTAAAACTGGAAGTCGCGGATCACCCGCTTAGCGCTTTACAACTGCAAGTCGACATAACTTATAAAACATAACCAGTAACCATATTTACACCTTCCCAATGGACAGTTACTTGAAAAGTAAGCATTTCAGTATGCAGCAATTGGTATAATCACCCCTTTGTTGCTCTTAATATGAATATGGTAAATCTGAAATAGGTCTAATGAATGACAATAGAATAGAGAAAGACTAATTTTGCGAAGAAAAACTCATGGTAATGATTTAATACTTTATTAGAAGTAAGTTTTTTCTAATAAATATAACAAGCGGAAAGCTTTCGACCCGAGGGTCTTCATCAGTCTAAGCCACTACTGGCTCTGACAATAGAATAGTTAAGTTATATTTAAAATAGGTATGTGGTCATGAATACTTCGGAGGATGTAAATTGCAATCATGCAACAGAAAAGAGCAATGAACTCTTGACAGTCAGAAATATGTAAAGTTTAATACACGTGGAAAATAAATTGCTGAATTTTTGGGTTTGAGAGTGTATCGGGACTGATTGGGTGCTGGCATGCTGGTTATAAATAATGTCATCTTGAGTAAAGGCTAGACATCATCAACATAATTCTAATTTGAACAGATTAAAAACATGCCATTAACGGTTTTAAAGCATTAAAGGCGGTAACAGACTTTTTCTTCTTTTTTAAACCCCTCCCCGGCTCCACTTAGCTCTATGAGGATGACAAGCACTATCCACACAGGCGCAAAACCCCTTTTAATAACAGTCAATGATAACAAAAATGCAAATAATTTAAAAAATGTTATGAAGTCTATCTAATAAATTATTCAATGCATGCATATAACCCATGCAATAAATTTAATTGGCTTATTAAATGAAGCGTCTACTAAATTACAATATAAGTTAACAGTAAACTAACACGTTCGCGAGAAATAAATCATAAAATACACGTAAATAGCGCATGTAAGTAATTAAATGGATTAAACGCGAAAAAAATAACTATTTATAATGAGAGAATGAAACAAAGTACGTGTCAAATTGGATATTAAAGAAACTTTGGTGAAAATGAATTAATAGAATATCTACAATGAGTACTATAAAATCACAAAGGAGAATACAATAATCAGAGAGAGTTTATGCCATCATGAAGAAAGTGCATGCCAAATTGAGCATTGAAAATAATCGAAATACAGGGGAACGTTATTCAAACAACCTATCATGGCATTTAGAATATTATCTACAGTAAAGTAGAACATGCTTCGCTTGAGCATGTCTTCAAAAAACAAAACTAGTCATTATTTTCAGGCTGCAATTTTTCACTTCGGTCATGATGAATACTCTCGGTTTACAGTCTAAACCTTTTATTTTCAAACCTTAGCTTTTCTATTCATTCCTAGACCTTTCATTGTCAATCATTATTTGCCAAACAGACGCAAACATGAGTAGGGCCTCCAAACATGCATTAGCGGAAGCTATGAGCGTTTCTTGCTTTTCTTACTAGGCAGCGACTAAGCTATAAGAAAGTTTAGCCAATTTATAAATGAAACAATAAAGGAAGGCCATGCATGCAGAAACAATAGCAAGGAATGATGGAAAAATTACAATGAAATGTTGAAGTGAAGAATAAAATTCAAAGGACACCGCAGTAACTCTTAATGGTTAACTGACTTTGCAGCAACCCTCTATCTCAAAAAAATGTCCAAATTAAATTTTCAGAAGGTGGACTATTATACCCTACGTCGAATAGAAACCATTCTTATGACCATTTCTGTGTTCTTCAGTGGAATTGGATGAGCATCATGTTCATGGAAAGCAGAAGGCTCTTTGAGGAATCTTCAGCAAAAACTGGAGGAAGGCTATTCAAGAAGCTTGCACCCACCTGCAACAAAAACAATAATGTTAATAACATGGTTAATACATTACGAGAACTTACAAAATATGCAATACGCAGAGCTTCACGTTCTTCTATAACAAGTGGAATATTGTTGAGGAATGCCTTTCATTGTCACCTCGGGAAATGGTTCTCTGTTGGCGGTGGACATCATTTACCTGCTTTGTGATATGTTATCACATCTTTGTCCTCTCTTCGGGGGTGTTACCTAAGTCACTGATGACCAACAAGGGTACAACCTTCAACTCATAGAGGGAATGCGGCGCCTTTTTCAGTTTTTTAAACATGTTTCATTACTATGTATAATTCAATACAATAACTACAAATAAATCTTACCAATGTTAGAACATATAAATGTAATTACAACTTCAAAAGTTGAAGATAAATTACACAGGAATGAAAAAATTACTGTTTCACCATTACCAATAAAACTACTGACACAAAAATCTGTGTGCCCTTCACATTATGCCTTCATTACGCTTAGGTAGTTGTGGTTCGATGTTATCAAAGTAAAAACATGGAAACAGAGAAAGATTTGACGTTACAATTGGTTTTTAATTTTTTATACAAATATGTCAAGCACATTATTTACGTGAAAATATATAACTTACTTAACATTAAACGATGTTACCTTAACAAGCGGCTGTCTCAAATACGTTGACGTCATTTAAAATTAAAAAAGAGCAGACGGCACGAAATTACTATTCAATTTATACGATAGGTGGCGTTAATAGCTTAAACGTTTCGGGTGAAAGGTTGCAGCACTGACCTTTGGCGACAAATTTACACTGTACACTGACCTTACACCGAAATTTGGTTCAACTTGAAACTCAAACTGAACTGAATTCAAAGGCTTATTTTTGCCGGTTGAACCTCCAATCACTGAGCCAAGGCATGTAACGTCACCGGTAGACGTAGCCAATTAAAATGCCAAGGGCAATGGTTGACGGTCCAACCAGCGAGCCAAGGGCAGAAGGAGGAGCTTAACTTTTCTGCAGAATACGGCCGCTGGTAGATACATGTTTTTACCATCGTGATTGGGCATAAAAATAAGCTAGATCTTTTGAAAAACCCAGGATTACTACGTATCTATGGTGGTGTTACGTATCTGTGTTGTAGTGGTTATCACGTCCGCCTAGCACGCGGAAGGTCCCAAGATCGAGCCCTGATGGATACATGTTTTAACTATCGTGATTGGGCATAAAAATAAGCTAGATCTTTTGGAAAACTCAGTGTGATCGTGTATCTTTGGTGTAGTGGTTATCAAGTCCGCTTAACACGCGGAAGGTCCCAGGTTCGAGCCATGGTAAGTAAATGTTTTTACAATCGTGATTGGGCATAAAAAGAAGCTAGGTCTTTTGGAAATCTCAATGTTATCACTTATATATGGTGTAGTGGTTATCACGTCCGCTTCACACGCGGGAGGTCCCAGGTTCGAGCCCTGGTAGATACATGTTTTGACCATCGTGATTGGGCATAAAAATAAGCTAGATCTTTTGGAAAACTCAGTGTGATCATGGATCTATGGTGTAGTGGTTATCAATTCCGCCTAACACGCGGAAGGTCCCAGGTTCGAACATTGGTAGATACATATTTTGACCATCGTGATTGGGCATAAAAATAAGTTAGATATCTTGAAAAACTCAGAATTAGTACGTATCTATGGTGTAGTGGTTATCACGTCCGCTGCACACGCGGAAGGTCGCAGGTTCGAGACCTGGTAGATACATGTTTTGACCATCGGTATTGGGCATAAAAATAAGCTAGATCTCTTGAAAAACTCAGAATTACTACGTATTTATGGTGTAGTGGTTATCACGTCCGCTTCACACGCGGAAGGTCGCAGGTTCGAGACCTAGTAGATACATGTTTTTAACATCGTTATTGGGCATAAAAGTAAGCTAGATCTTTTGGAAAATTCAGTGTGATCATGTATCTATGGTGTAGTGGTTATAAAGTCCGCCTAACACGCGGAAGGTCCCAGGTTCGAGCCCTGGTAGGTAAATTTTTTTACAATCGTGATTGGGCATAAAAAGAAGCTAGATCTTTTGGAAATCTCAATGTTATCACTTATATATGGTGTAGTGGTTATCACGTCCGCTGCACACGCGGAAGGTCTCAGGTTCGAGCCCTGGTAGATATATGTGTTTAACATCGTGATTGGGCATAAAAGTTAGCTAGATCTTTTGGAAAACTCAGTGTGATCATGTGTCTATGGTGTAGTGGTGATCACGTCCGCTTCACACGCGGAAGGTCTCAGGATCGAGCCCTGGTAGATACATGTTTTGACCATCGTGATTGGGCATAAAAGGAAGCTAGATCTTTTGGAAAACTCCGTGTGATCATGAATCTATGGTGTAATGGTTATTAAGTCCGCCTAACACGCGGAAGGTCCCAGGTTCGAGCCCTGGTAGGTAAATTTTTTTACAATCGTGATTGGGCATAAAAAGAAGCTAGATCTTTTGGAAATCTGACTGTGATCATGTATCTATGGTGTAGTGGTTATCAAGTCCGCTTTTCACGCGGAAGGTCTCAGGTGCGAGGCATGGTAGGAAAATGTTTTTACAGTCGTGATTGGGCATAAAATGAAGCTAGGTCTTTTGGAAATCTCAATGTTATCAATTATATATTGTGTAGTGGTTATCATTTCCGCTTCACACGCGGAGGGTCCCAGGTTCGAGCCCTGGTAGATGGATGTTTTGACCATCGTGATTGGGCATAAAAATAAGCTAGATATTTTGGAAAACTCAGTGCGATCATGTATCTGTGGTGTAGGGGCTATCACTTCCGCTTCACACGCGGTAAGTCCCAGGTTCGAGCCCTAGTAGGTCAATTTTTTTACAATCGTGATTGGGCATAAAAAGAAGCTAGATCTTTTGGAAATCTCAATGTGCTCATGTACCTATGGTGTAGTGGTTATCACGTCCGCTTCACACGCGGAAGGCCCCAGGTTCGAGCCGTGGTAGATACATGTTTTGACCATCGTGATAGGGCATAAAATTAAGCTAGATATTTTGGAAAACTCAGTGTGATCATGTATCTATGGTGTAGTGGTTATCATGTCCGGTTCACACGCGGAATGTGCAAGGTTCGAGCCCTGCTAGATTTATGTTTTGCCCATCGTGATTGGGCATAAAAATAAGCTAGATCTCTTGAAAAACTCAGAATTACTACGTATTTATGGTGTAGTGGTTATCACGTCCGCTTCACACGCGGAAGGTCGCAGGTTCGAGACCTAGTAGATACATGTTTTTAACATCGTTATTGGGCATAAAAGTAAGCTAGATCTTTTGGAAAATTCAGTGTGATCATGTATCTATGGTGTAGTGGTTATAAAGTCCGCCTAACACGCGGAAGGTCCCAGGTTCGAGCCCTGGTAGGTAAATTTTTTTACAATCGTGATTGGGCATAAAAAGAAGCTAGATCTTTTGGAAATCTCAATGTTATCACTTATATATGGTGTAGTGGTTATCACGTCCGCTGCACACGCGGAAGGTCTCAGGTTCGAGCCCTGGTAGATATATGTGTTTAACATCGTGATTGGGCATAAAAGTAAGCTAGATCTTTTGGAAAACTCAGTGTGATCATGTGTCTATGGTGTAGTGGTGATCACGTCCGCTTCACACGCGGAAGGTCTCAGGATCGAGCCCTGGTAGATACATGTTTTGACCATCGTGATTGGGCATAAAAGGAAGCTAGATCTTTTGGAAAACTCCGTGTGATCATGAATCTATGGTGTAATGGTTATTAAGTCCGCCTAACACGCGGAAGGTCCCAGGTTCGAGCCCTGGTAGGTAAATTTTTTTACAATCGTGATTGGGCATAAAAGAAGCTAGATCTTTTGGAAATCTGACTGTGATCATGTATCTATGGTGTAGTGGTTATCAAGTCCGCTTTTCACGCGGAAGGTCTCAGGTGCGAGGCATGGTAGGAAAATGTTTTTACAGTCGTGATTGGGCATAAAATGAAGCTAGGTCTTTTGGAAATCTCAATGTTATCAATTATATATTGTGTAGTGGTTATCATTTCCGCTTCACACGCGGAGGGTCCCAGGTTCGAGCCCTGGTAGATGGATGTTTTGACCATCGTGATTGGGCATAAAAATAAGCTAGATATTTTGGAAAACTCAGTGCGATCATGTATCTGTGGTGTAGGGGCTATCACTTCCGCTTCACACGCGGTAAGTCCCAGGTTCGAGCCCTAGTAGGTCAATTTTTTTACAATCGTGATTGGGCATAAAAAGAAGCTAGATCTTTTGGAAATCTCAATGTGCTCATGTACCTATGGTGTAGTGGTTATCACGTCCGCTTCACACGCGGAAGGCCCCAGGTTCGAGCCGTGGTAGATACATGTTTTGACCATCGTGATAGGGCATAAAATTAAGCTAGATATTTTGGAAAACTCAGTGTGATCATGTATCTATGGTGTAGTGGTTATCATGTCCGGTTCACACGCGGAATGTGCAAGGTTCGAGCCCTGCTAGATTTGTTTTGCCCATCGTGATTGGGCATAAAAATAAGCTAGATCTCTTGAAAAACTCAAAATTACAACGTATCTATGGTGTAGTGGTTATCACGTCCGCTTCACACGTGGAAGGTCGCTGGTTCGAGACTTGGTAGATACATGCTTTTAACATCGTGAATGGGCATAAAAGTAAGGTAGATCTTTAGGAAAACTCAGTGTGATCATGTATCTATGGTGTAGTGGTTATCAAGTCCGCCTAACTCGCGGAAGGTCCCAGGTTCGAGCCCTGGTAGGTAAATGTTTTGATCATCGTGATTGGGCTTAAAAATAAGCTATATCTTTTGGAAAACTCAGTGTGATCATGTATATATGGTGTAGTGTTTATCACGTCCGCTTTACACGCGGAAGGCGCCAGGTTCGAACCCTGGTAGATACATGTTTTTGACATCGTGATTGGGCATAAAATTAAGCTAGATCTTTTGGAAAACTCAGTGTGACAGTGTATCTATGGTGTAGTGGTTATCAAGTACGCTTAACACGCGGAAGGTCCCAGGTTCGAGCCATGGTAAGTAAATGTTTTTACAATCGTGATTGGGCATAAAAGAAGCTAGGTCTTTTGGAAATCTCAATGTTTATCACTTATATATGGTGTAGTGGTTATCACGTCCGCTTCACACGCGGGAGGTCCCAGGTTCGAGCCCTGGTAGATACATGTTTTGACCATCGTGATTGGGCATAAAAATAAGCTAGATCTTTTGGAAAACTCAGTGTGATCATGGATCTATGGTGTAGTGGTTATCAATTCCGCCTAACACGCGGAAGGTCCCAGGTTCGAACATTGGTAGATACATATTTTGACCATCGTGATTGGGCATAAAAATAAGTTAGATATCTTGAAAAACTCATAATTAGTACGTATCTATGGTGTAGTGGTTATCACGTTCGCTGGACACGCGGAAGGTCGCAGGTTCGAGACCTGGTAGATACATGTTTTGACCATCGGTATTGGGCATAAAAATAAGCTAGATCTCTTGAAAAACTCAGAATTACTACGTATTTATGGTGTAGTGGTTATCACGTCCGCTTCACACGCGGAAGGTCGCAGGTTCGAGACCTAGTAGATACATGTTTTTAACATCGTTATTGGGCATAAAAGTAAGCTAGATCTTTTGGAAAATTCAGTGTGATCATGTGTCTATGGTGTAGTGGTTATAAAGTCCGCCTAACACGCGGAAGGTCCCAGGTTCGAGCCCTGGTAGGTAAATTTTTTTACAATCGTGATTGGGCATAAAAAGAAGCTAGATCTTTTGGAAATCTCAATGTTATCAATTATATATTGTGTAGTGGTTATCATTTCCGCTTCACACGCGGAGGGTCCCAGGTTCGAGCCCTGGTAGATGGATGTTTTGACCATCGTGATTGGGCATAAAAAGAAGCTAGATCTTTTGGAAAACTCAGTGCGATCATGTATCTGTGGTGTAGGGGCTATCACTTCCGCTTCACACGCGTTAAGTCCCAGGTTCGAGCCCTAGTAGGTCAATTTTTTTACAATCGTGATTGGGCATAAAAAGAAGCTAGATCTTTTGGAAATCTCAATGTGCTCATGTACCCATGGTGTAGTGGTTATCACGTCCGCTTCACACGCGGAAGGCCCCAAGTTCGAGCCGTGGTAGATACATGTTTTGACCATCGTGATAGGGCATAAAATTAAGCTAGATATTTTGGAAAACTCAGTGTGATCATGTATCTATGGTGTAGTGGTTATCATGTCCGGTTCACACGCGGAATGTGCAAGGTTCGAGCCTTGCTAGATATATGTTTTGCCCATCGTGATTGGGCATAAAAATTAGCTAGATCTCTTGAAAAACTCAGAATTACTACGTATTTATGGTGTAGTGGTTATCACGTCCGCTTCACACGCGGAAGGTCGCAGGTTCGAGACCTAGTAGATACATGTTTTTAACATCGTTATTGGGCATAAAAGTAAGCTAGATCTTTTGGAAAATTCAGTGTGATCATGTATCTATGGTGTAGTGGTTATAAAGTCCGCCTAACACGCGGAAGGTCCCAGGTTCGAGCCCTGGTAGGTAAATTTTTTTACAATCGTGATTGGGCATAAAAAGAAGCTAGATCTTTTGGAAATCTCAATGTTATCACTTATATATGGTGTAGTGGTTATCACGTCCGCTGCACACGCGGAAGGTCTCAGGTTCGAGCCCTGGTAGATATATGTGTTTAACATCGTGATTGGGCATAAAAGTAAGCTAGATCTTTTGGAAAACTCAGTGTGATCATGTGTCTATGGTGTAGTGGTGATCACGTCCGCTTCACACGCGGAAGGTCTCAGGATCGAGCCCTGGTAGATACATGTTTTGACCATCGTGATTGGGCATAAAAGGAAGCTAGATCTTTTGGAAAACTCCGTGTGATCATGAATCTATGGTGTAATGGTTATTAAGTCCGCCTAACACGCGGAAGGTCCCAGGTTCGAGCCCTGGTAGGTAATTTTTTTACAATCGTGATTGGGCATAAAAAGAAGCTAGATCTTTTGGAAATCTGACTGTGATCATGTATCTATGGTGTAGTGGTTATCAAGTCCGCTTTTCACGCGGAAGGTCTCAGGTGCGGCATGGTAGGAAAATGTTTTTACAGTCGTGATTGGGCATAAAATGAAGCTAGGTCTTTTGGAAATCTCAATGTTATCAATTATATATTGTGTAGTGGTTATCATTTCCGCTTCACACGCGGAGGGTCCCAGGTTCGAGCCCTGGTAGATGGATGTTTTGACCATCGTGATTGGGCATAAAAATAAGCTAGATCTTTTGGAAAACTCAGTGCGATCATGTATCTGTGGTGTAGGGGCTATCACTTCCGCTTCACACGCGGTAAGTCCCAGGTTCGAGCCCTAGTAGGTCAATTTTTTTACAATCGTGATTGGGCATAAAAAGAAGCTAGATCTTTTGGAAATCTCAATGTGCTCATGTACCTATGGTGTAGTGGTTATCACGTCCGCTTCACACGCGGAAGGCCCCAGGTTCGAGCCGTGGTAGATACATGTTTTGACCATCGTGATAGGGCATAAAATTAAGCTAGATATTTTGGAAAACTCAGTGTGATCATGTATCTATGGTGTAGTGGTTATCATGTCCGGTTCACACGCGGAATGTGCAAGGTTCGAGCCCTGCTAGATTTATGTTTTGCCCATCGTGATTGGGCATAAAAATAAGCTAGATCTCTTGAAAAACTCAAAATTACAACGTATCTATGGTGTAGTGGTTATCACGTCCGCTTCACACGTGGAAGGTCGCTGGTTCGAGACTTGGTAGATACATGCTTTTAACATCGTGAATGGGCATAAAAGTAAGGTAGATCTTTAGGAAAACTCAGTGTGATCATGTATCTATGGTGTAGTGGTTATCAAGTCCGCCTAACTCGCGGAAGGTCCCAGGTTCGAGCCCTGGTAGGTAAATGTTTTGATCATCGTGATTGGGCTTAAAAATAAGCTATATCTTTTGGAAAACTCAGTGTGATCATGTATATATGGTGTAGTGTTTATCACGTCCGCTTTACACGCGGAAGGCGCCAGGTTCGAACCCTGGTAGATACATGTTTTTGACATCGTGATTGGGCATAAAATTAAGCTAGATCTTTTGGAAAACTCAGTGTGACAGTGTATCTATGGTGTAGTGGTTATCAAGTACGCTTAACACGCGGAAGGTCCCAGGTTCGAGCCATGGTAAGTAATGTTTTTACAATCGTGATTGGGCATAAAAGAAGCTAGGTCTTTTGGAAATCTCAATGTTATCACTTATATATGGTGTAGTGGTTATCACGTCCGCTTCACACGCGGGAGGTCCCAGGTTCGAGCCCTGGTAGATAATGTTTTGACCATCGTGATTGGGCATAAAAATAAGCTAGATCTTTTGGAAAACTCAGTGTGATCATGGATCTATGGTGTAGTGGTTATCAATTCCGCCTAACACGCGGAAGGTCCCAGGTTCGAACATTGGTAGATACATATTTTGACCATCGTGATTGGGCATAAAAATAAGTTAGATATCTTGAAAACTCATAATTAGACGTATCTATGGTGTAGTGGTTATCACGTTCGCTGGACACGCGGAAGGTCGCAGGTTCGAGACCTGGTAGATACATGTTTTGACCATCGTGATTGGGCATAAAAATAAGCTAGATCTCTTGAAAAACTCAGAATTACTACGTATCTATGGTGTAGTGGTTATCACGTCCGCTTCACACGCGGAAGGTCGCAGGTTCGAGACCTGGTAGATACATGTTTTGACCATCGGTATTGGGCATAAAAATAAGCTAGATCTCTTGGAAAAACTCAGTGTTATCATGTGTCTATGGTGTAGTGGTTATCACGTCCGCTTCACACGCGGAAGGTCGCAGGTTCGAGACCTAGTAGATACATGTTTTTAACATCGTTATTGGGCATAAAAGAAGCTAGATCTTTTGGAAAATTCAGTGTGATCATGTGTCTATGGTGTAGTGGTTATAAAGTCCGCTAACACGCGGAAGGTCCCAGGTTCGAGCCCTGGTAGGTAAATTTTTTACAATCGTGATTGGGCATAAAAAGAAGCTAGATCTTTTGGAAATCTCAAGTTATCAATTATATATGGTGTAGTGGTTATCATTTCCGCTTCACACGCGGAGGGTCCCAGGTTCGAGCCCTGGTAGATGGATGTTTTGACCATCGTGATTGGGCATAAAAAGAAGCTAGATCTTTTGGAAAACTCAGTGCGATCATGTATCTGTGGTGTAGGGGCTATCACTTCCGCTTCACACGCGTTAAGTCCCAGGTTCGAGCCCTAGTAGGTCAATTTTTTTACAATCGTGATTGGGCATAAAAAGAAGCTAGATCTTTTGGAAATCTCAATGTGCTCATGTATATATTGTGTAGTGGTTATCACGTCCGCTTCACACGCGGAAGGCCCCAGGTTCGAGCCGTGGTAGATACATGTTTTGACCATCGTGATAGGGCATAAAATTAAGCTAGATATTTTGGAAAACTCAGTGTGATCATGTATCTATGGTGTAGTGGTTATCATGTCCGGTTCACACGCGGAATGTGCAAGGTTCGAGCCTTGCTAGATATATGTTTTGCCCATCGTGATTGGGCATAAAAATTAGCTAGATCTCTTGAAAAACTCAAAATTACAACGTAAATATGGTGTAGTGGTTATCACGTCCGCTTCACACGTGGAAGGTCGCTGGTTCGAGACTTGGTACATACATGCTTTTACCATCGTGAATGGGCATAAAAGTAAGGTAGATCTTTAGGAAAACTCACTGTGATCATGTATCTATGGTGTAGTGGTTATCAAGTCCGCCTAACTCGCGGAAGGTCCCAGGTTCGAGCCCTGGTAGGTAAATGTTTTGACCATCGTGATTGGGCTTAAAAATAAGCTAGATCTTTTGGAAAACTCAGTGTGATCATGTATATATGGTGTAGTGTTTATCACGTCCGCTTTACACGCGGAAGGCGCCAGGTTCGAACCCTGGTAGATACATGTTTTTGACATCGTGATTGGGCATAAAAATAAGCTAGATCTTTTGGAAAACTCAGTGTGACAGTGTATCTATGGTGTAGTGGTTATCAAGTCCGCTTAACACGCGGAAGGTCCCAGGTTCGAGCCATGGTAAGTAAATGTTTTTACAATCGTGATTGGGCATAAAAAGAAGCTAGGTCTTTTGGAAATCTCAATGTTATCACTTATATATGGTGTAGTGGTTATCACGTACGCTTCACACGCGGGAGGTCCCAGGTTCGAGCCCTGGTAGATACATGTTTTGACCATCGTGATTGGGCATAAAAATAAGCTAGATCTTTTGGAAAACTCAGTGTGATCATGGATCTATGGTGTAGTGGTTATCAATTCCGCCTAACACGCGGAAGGTCCCAGGTTCGAACATTGGTAGATACATATTTTGACCATCGTGATTGGGCATAAAAATAAGTTAGATATCTTGAAAAACTCAGAATTAGTACGTATCTATGGTGTAGTGGTTATCACGTTCGCTGCACACGCGGAAGGTCGCAGGTTCGAGACCTGGTAGATACATGTTTTGACCATCGGTATTGGGCATAAAAATAAGCTAGATCTCTTGAAAAACTCAGAATTACTACGTATTTATGGTGTAGTGGTTATCACGTCCGCTTCACACGCGGAAGGTCGCAGGTTCGAGACCTAGTAGATACATGTTTTTAACATCGTTATTGGGCATAAAAGTAAGCTAGATCTTTTGGAAAATTCAGTGTGATCATGTATCTATGGTGTAGTGGTTATAAAGTCCGCCTAACACGCGGAAGGTCCCAGGTTCGAGCCCTGGTAGGTAAATTTTTTACAATCGTGATTGGGCATAAAAAGAAGCTAGATCTTTTGGAAATCTCAATGTTATCACTTATATATGGTGTAGTGGTTATCACGTCCGCTGCACACGCGGAAGGTCTCAGGTTCGAGCCCTGGTAGATATATGTGTTTAACATCGTGATTGGGCATAAAAGTAAGCTAGATCTTTTGGAAAACTCAGTGTGATCATGTGTCTATGGTGTAGTGGTGATCACGTCCGCTTCACACGCGGAAGGTCTCAGGATCGAGCCCTGGTAGATACATGTTTTGACCATCGTGATTGGGCATAAAAGGAAGCTAGATCTTTTGGAAAACTCAGTGTGATCATGAATCTATGGTGTAATGGTTATTAAGTCCGCCTAACACGCGGAAGGTCCCAGGTTCGAGACCTGGTAGGTAAATTTTTTACAATCGTGATTGGGCATAAAAAGAAGCTAGATCTTTTGGAAATCTGACTGTGATCATGTATCTATGGTGTAGTGGTTATCAAGTCCGCTTTTCACGCGGAAGGTCTCAGGTGCGAGCCATGGTAGGAAAATGTTTTTACAGTCGTGATTGGGCATAAAATGAAGCTAGGTCTTTTGGAAATCTCAATGTTGTCAATTATATATTGTGTAGTGGTTATCACTTCCGCTTCACACGCGGAGGGTCCCAGGTTCGAGCCCTGGTAGATAGATGTTTTGACCATCGTGATTGGGCATAAAAATAAGCTAGATCTTTTGGAAAACTCAGTGCGATCATGTATCTGTGGTGTAGGGGCTATCACTTCCGCTTCACACGCGGTAGGTCCCAGGTTCGAGCCCTAGTAGGTCAATTTTTTACAATCGTGATTGGGCATAAAAAGAAGCTAGATCTTTTGGAAATCTCAATGTGCTCATGTACCTATGGTGTAGTGGTTATCACGTCCGCTTCACACGCGGAAGGCCCAGGTTCGAGCCGTGGTAGATACATGTTTTGACCATCGTGATTGGGCATAAAAATAAGCTAGATATTTTGGAAAACTCAGTGTGATCATGTATCTATGGTGTAGTGGTTATCATGTCCGGTTCACACGCGGAATGTGCAAGGTTCGAGCCCTGCTAGATATATGTTTTGCCCATCGTGATTGGGCATAAAAATAAGCTAGATCTCTTGAAAAACTCAAAATTACTACGTATCTATGGTGTAGTGGTTATCACGTCCGCTTCACACGCGGAAGGTCGCAGGTTCGAGACCTAGTAGATACATGTTTTTAACATCGTTATTGGGCATAAAAGTAAGCTAGATCTTTTGGAAAATTCAGTGTGATCATGTATCTATGGTGTAGTGGTTATAAAGTCCGCCTAACACGCGGAAGGTCCCAGGTTCGAGCCCTGGTAGGTAAATTTTTTTACAATCGTGATTGGGCATAAAAAGAAGCTAGATCTTTTGGAAATCTCAATGTTATCACTTATATATGGTGTAGTGGTTATCACGTCCGCTGCACACGCGGAAGGTCTCAGGTTCGAGCCCTGGTAGATATATGTGTTTAACATCGTGATTGGGCATAAAAGTAAGCTAGATCTTTTGGAAAACTCAGTGTGATCATGTGTCTATGGTGTAGTGGTGATCACGTCCGCTTCACACGCGGAAGGTCTCAGGATCGAGCCCTGGTAGATACATGTTTTGACCATCGTGATTGGGCATAAAAGGAAGCTAGATCTTTTGGAAAACTCAGTGTGATCATGAATCTATGGTGTAATGGTTATTAAGTCCGCCTAACACGCGGAAGGTCCCAGGTTCGAGCCCTGGTAGGTAAATTTTTTTACAATCGTGATTGGGCATAAAAAGAAGCTAGATCTTTTGGAAATCTGACTGTGATCATGTATCTATGGTGTAGTGGTTATCAAGTCCGCTTTTCACGCGGAAGGTCTCAGGTGCGAGCCATGGTAGGAAAATGTTTTTACAGTCGTGATTGGGCATAAAATGAAGCTAGGTCTTTTGGAAATCTCAATGTTGTCAATTATATATTGTGTAGTGGTTATCACTTCCGCTTCACACGCGGAGGGTCCCAGGTTCGAGCCCTGGTAGATAGATGTTTTGACCATCGTGATTGGGTATAAAAATAAGCTAGATCTTTTGGAAAACTCAGTGCGATCATGTATCTGTGGTGTAGGGGCTATCACTTCCGCTTCACACGCGGTAGGTCCCAGGTTCGAGCCCTAGTGGGTCAATTTTTTTACAATCGTGATTGGGCATAAAAAGAAGCTAGATCTTTTGGAAATCTCAATGTGCTCATGTACCTATGGTGTAGTGGTTATCACGTCCGCTTCACACGCGGAAGGCCCCAGGTTCGAGCCGTGGTAGATACATGTTTTGACCATCGTGATAGGGCATAAAATTAAGCTAGATATTTTGGAAAACTCAGTGTGATCATGTATCTATGGTGTAGTGGTTATCATGTGCGGTTCACACGCGGAATGTGCAAGGTTCGAGCCCTGCTAGATATATGTTTTGCCCATCGTGATTGGGCATAAAAATAAGCTAGATCTCTTGAAAAACTCAAAATTACAACGTATCTATGGTGTAGTGGTTATCACGTCCGCTTCACACGTGGAAGGTCGCTGGTTCGAGACTTGGTAGATACATGCTTTTACCATCGTGAATGGGCATAAAAGTAAGGTAGATCTTTAGGAAAACTCAGTGTGATCATGTATCTATGGTGTAGTGGTTATCAAGTCCGCCTAACTCGCGGAAGGTCCCAGGTTCCTGCCCTGGTAGGTAAAGGTTTTGACCATCGTGATTGGGCTTAAAAATAAGCTAGATCTTTTGGAAAACTCAGTGTGATGATGTATATATGGTGTAGTGTTTATCACGTCCGCTTTACACGCGGAAGGCGCCAGGTTCGAACCCTGGTAGATACATGTTTTTGACATCGTGATTGGGCATAAAAATAAGCTAGATCTTTTGGAAAACTCAGTGTGACAGTGTATCTATGGTGTAGTGGTTATCAAGTACGCTTAACACGCGGAAGGTCCCAGGTTCGAGCCATGGTAAGTAAATGTTTTTACAATCGTGATTGGGCATAAAAAGAAGCTAGGTCTTTTGGAAATCTCAATGTTAACACTTATATATGGTGTAGTGGTTATCACGTCCGCTTTACACGCGGGAGGTCCCAGGTTCGAGCCCTGGTAGATACATGTTTTGACCATCGTGATTGGGCATAAAAATAAGCTAGGTCTTTTGGAAAACTCAGTGTGATCATGGATCTATGGTGTAGTGGTTATCAATTCCGCCTAACACGCGGAAGGTCCCAGGTTCGAACACTGGTAGATACATATTTTGACCATCGTGATTGGGCATAAAAATAAGCTAGATCTTTTGGAAAACTCAGTGTGATCGTGTATCTATGGTGTAGTGGTTATCAAGTACGCTTAACACGCGGAAGGTCCCAGGTTCGAGCCGTGGTAAGTAAATGTTTTTACAATCGTGATTGGGCATAAAAAGAAGCTAGGTCTTTTGGAAATCTCAATGTTATCTCTTATATATGGTGTAGTGGTTATCACGTTCGCTTCACACGCGGAAGGTCGCAGGTTCGAGACCTGGTAGATACATGTTTTGACCATCGGTATTGGGCATAAAAATAAGCTAGATCTCTTGAAAAACTCAGAATTACTACGTATTTATGGTGTAGTGGTTATCACGTCCGCTTCACACGCGGAAGGTCGCAGGTTCGAGACCTGGTAGATACATGTTTTTAACATCGTGATTGGGCATAAAAGTAAGATTGATCTTTTGGAAAATTCAGTGTGATCATGTATCTATGGTGTAGTGGTTATAAAGTCCGCCTAACACGCGGAAGGTCCCAGGTTCGAGCCCTGGTAGGTTAATTTTTTTACAATCGTGATTGGGCATAAAAAGAAGCTAGATCTTTTGGAAATCTCAATGTTATCTCTTATATATGGTGTAGTGGTTATCACGTCCGCTGCACACGCGGAAGGTCTCAGGTTCGAGCCCTGGTAGATAAATGTACTTAACATCGTGATTGGGCATAAAAGTAAGCTAGATCTTTTGGAAAACTCAGTGTGATCATGTGCTATGGTGTAGTGGTGATCACGTCCGCGTCACACGCGGAAGGTCTCAGGATCGAGCCCTGGTAGATACATGTTTTGACCATCGTGATTGGGCATAAAAGGAAGCTAGATCTTTTGGAAAACTCAGTGTGATCATGAATCTATGGTGTAATGGTTATCATGTCCGCTTCACACGTGGAAGGTCGCGGGTTCGAGACCTGGTAGATACATGTTTTTAACATCGTGATTGGGCATAAAAGTAAGCTAGATCTTTTGGAAAACTCAGTGTGATCATGGATCTGTGGTGTAGTGGTTATCAATTCCGCCTAACACGCGGAAGGTCCCAGGTTCGAACATTGGTAGATACATATTTTGACCATCGTGATTGGGCATAAAAATAAGTTAGATATCTTGAAAAACTCAGAATTAGTACGTATCTATGGTGTAGTGGTTATCACGTTCGCTGCACACAAGGAAGGTCGCAGGTTCGAGACCTGGTAGATACATGTTTTGACCATCGGTATTGGGCATAAAAATAAGCTAGATCTCTTGAAAAACTCAGAATTACTACGTATTTATGGTGTAGTGGTTATCACGTCCGCTTCACACGCGGAAGGTCGCAGGTTCGAGACCTAGTAGATACATGTTTTTAACATCGTTATTGGGCAAAAAAGTAAGCTAGATCTTTTGGAAAATTCAGTGTGATCATGTATCTATGGTGTAGTGGTTATAAAGTCCGCCTAACACGCGGAAGGTCCCAGGTTCGAGCCCTGGTAGGTAAATTTTTTTACAATCGTGATGGGCATAAAAGTAAGCTAGATCTTTTGGAAAACTCAGTGTGATCATGTATCTATGGTGTAGTGGTTTTCAAGTCCGCCTAACACGCGGAAGGTCCCAGGTTCGAGCCCTGGTAGGTAAATTTTTTTACAATCGTGATTGGGCATAAAAAGAAGCTAGATCTTTTGGAAATCTGACTGTGATCATGTTTCTATGGTGTAGTGGTTATCAAGTCCGCTTAACACGCGGAAGGTCTCAGGTGCGACCCATGGTAGGAAAATGTTTTTACAGTCGTTATTGGGCATAAAAAGAAGCTAGGTCTTTTGGAAATCTCAATGTTATCACTTATATATGGTGTAGTGGTTATCACTTCCGCTTCACACGCGGAGGGTCCCAGGTTCTAGCCCTGGTAGATAGATGTTTTGACCATCGTGATTGGGCATAAAAATAAGCTAGATCTTTTGGAAAACTCAGTGCGATCATGTATCTGTGGTGTAGGGGCTATCACTTCCGCTTCACACGCGGTAGGTCCCAGGTTCAAGCCCTAGTAGGTAAATTTTTTTACAATCGTGATTGGGCATAAAAAGAAGCTAGATCTTTTGGAAATCTCAATGTGCTCATGTACCTATGGTGTAGTGGTTATCACGTCCGCTTCACACGCGGAAGGCCCCAAGTTCGAGCCGTGGTAGATACACGTTTTGACCATCGTGATAGGGCATAAAATTAAGCTAGTTATTTTGGAAAACTCAGTGTGATCATGTATCTATGGTGTAGTGGTTATCATGTCCGCTTCACACGCGGAATGTGCGAGGTTCGAGCCCTGCTAGATATATGTTTTGCCCATCGTGATTGGGCATAAAAATAAGCTAGATCTCTTGAAAAACTCAAAATTACAACGTATCTACGGTGTAGTGGTTATCACGTCCGCTTCACACGTGGAAGGTCGCTGGTTCGAGACTTGGTAGATACATGCTTTTACCATCGTGAATGGGCATAAAAGTAAGGTAGATCTTTAGGAAAACTCAGTGTGATCATGTATCTATGGTGTAGTGGTTATCAAGTCCGCCTAACTCGCGGAAGGTCCCAGGTTCGAGCCCTGGTAGGTAAATGTTTTGACCATCGTGATTGGGCATAAAAATAAGCTAGATCTTTTGGAAAACTCAGTGTGACAGTGTATCTATGGTGTAGTGGTTATCAAGTACGCTTAACACGCGGAAGGTCCCAGGTTCGAGCCATGGTAAGTAAATGTTTTTACAATCGTGATTGGGCATAAAAAGAAGCTAGGTCTTTTGGAAATCTCAATGTTATCACTTATATATGGTGTAGTGGTTATCACGTACGCTTCACACGCGGGAGGTCCCAGGTTCGAGACCTGGTAGATACATGTTTTTAACATCGTGATTGGGCATAATAGTAAGCTACATCTTTTGGAAAATTCAGTATGATCATGTATCTATGGTGTAGTAGTTATCACCTCCGCTTAACACGCGGAAGGTCCCAGGTTCGAGCCCTGGTAAATACGTGTTTCTAACATCGTGATTGGGCATAAAAGTAGGCTAGATCTTTTGGAAAACTCAGTGTGATCATGTATCTATGGTGTAGTGGTTATAAAGTCCGCCTAACACGCGGAAGGTCCCAGGTTTGTGACCAGGTAGGTACATGCTTTTACCATCGTGATTGGGCATAAAAGTAAGCTACATCTTTTGGAAAACTCAGTGTGATCATGTATATATGATGTAGTGGTTATCACGTCCGCTTCACTCGCGGAAGATCCCAGATTCGAGCCCTGGTAGATTCATGTTTTGACCATCGTGATTGGGCATAAAAAAAAGCTAGGTCTCTTGAAAACCTCAGAATTACTATTCTAGAGGGCCGGTAGGCCCTTCTAGATAAGAACCCACACCCTCCCGTAATGTTAAAGAAACAATTCACAGATTTTAGGCTTAGCGTCCCATAGAAAAAGCATGGGATTTTTGGTGGTCCACTCCATCGAATAACTCAGAAACTACTGCGAAGTTAAGGTTCGGAACACTTTTGAATTATCATGCAACTATTGAATGTTGAACTTCTGAAGTTTGATTAAGAACAATTAAGTCTAAGTATTTTATTTTAATTAATTTATAAATCATGGTAAAACCGTTACATATATTACACTGTTTGCATAGAATTTTGTTCAGCCTTTATCGGGTTTGTGGCGCATAGGATAACGCGTCTGCCTATGGAGCAAAAGGTTGCAGGTTCGAGTCCTGGCAAGATCGGTGTTTATTTTTACAGATCTTTTATTGAACATAAATAAAATAATCCTATAAATACAATGCTTGGATAATTTTTTTGTTATGAAGTACGGGCTGGTGGCGTAATGGATAACGCGTTTGCATTCAAAGCAAAACATTAAAGGTTCGAGTCTTGGAAAGCTCGTTGTATATTTTTGATGAAGAATCCTAGTATATAAAAGGGACAATTCTTAAATAACAAACTTTCAATGAATGTGCGCGTGCTGGCGCGTGGTTTAGAAATAACTTTTTTTTTAAATCTATACAAAAAGGTCAACTGAACTTAATTGAGTCACCAACCGCCTTTTTATATGAAATAAGTTACCACCCGCCTATCAATTGTGAATTAATTTACCACTCCCCTGCGAAATGATTCAAAATTTTAATCTTTCCCATAAAATAGTGAGAGGCACTTGGAGTGAGCCAATATGCTCACGAACATCTTACTGGAACATCGAATTAATGACGTTTGACAAGCATATTATTATTTTTATAATAGATTAATACAAATTAAGGCTGAAGGAACAGATATTATATAAAAAAGACTTGGTTTGCCCAAGCCTAGCCTTAAAAACAAAACGATAAGAGTTTTTCCAGTTGTCTGAAGCGCGGATATTATTTTTTCTATTGAATTTTAAAGACAATCCGTATTTTACTACTGTTTAGAATTTAATTTAATCACCTGATTTTACTGCTAATGGATTAGTTTCCTACAAATTAATTGAAATTAAAAATTACTTATCTCAGATTTTTCAACAACAATTCTATTTTCCTGAAACATTTTATCATGCATTTATTATTTTGAGGGATCAAATTGACTCTTTCTTTTTTAATTTCCGAGAATTTTCCTTTCAAAAGGTTTTAAACACATCAAGTTTTCATAATGTTGTCAACTAAATAGCAACTCAACCAACACTTCTAAAATCTTCCCCACAAGTACTGATATACACAGTTCAATAATTGTGACTGTGCTTAAAGAGGAAACGAACCCCTTTATCAAATAAAAGAAAGTTGATAACAGCCCCCTTTGTATTCGAAAAGACCGCATATAATACATTATTAATGAGAGTATTATTTGAAAATTAAAGTACGTTCTTCATTGAAAAGAAAAAAATTCATGATAAAATGTTTCAGGAAAATGGAATTGTTGTTGAAAAATCTGAGATAAGTAATTTTTTATTTCAATTAATTTGTAGGAAACTAATCCATTAGCAGTAAAATCAGGTGATTGAATTAAATTCTCAAGAGTAGTAAAATACGGATTGTCTTTAAAATTCAATAGAAAAAATAATATCCGCGCTTCAGACAACTGGAAAAACTCTTATCGTTTTGTTTTTAAGGCTTGGGCAAACCAAGTCTTTTTTATATAATGTTTCTATGGTGTAGTGGTTATCACGTCCGCTTCACACACGGAAGGTTGCAAGTTCGAGACCTGGTAGAGACGTGCTTTTACCATCGTGAATGGGCATAAAAGTAAGCTAGATCTTTTGGAAAACTCAGTGTGATCATGAATTTATGGTGTAGTGGTTATCAAGTCCGCTTCACACGCGGAAGGACCCGGGTTCGAGACTTGGTAGATGCATGTTTTGACCATCGTGATTGGGCATAAATATAAGCTAGGTCTCTTGAAAAACTCAGAATTACTACGTATCTATGGTGTAGTGGTTATCACGTCCGCTTCACACGCGGAAGGTCCCGGGTTCGAGACCTGGTAGAGACGTGCTTTTACCATCGTGATTGGGCACAAAAGTAAGCTAGATCTTTTGGAAAACTCAGTGTGATCATGTATCTATGGTGTATTGGTTATCAAGTCCGCTTCACACGCGGAAGGTCCTGGGTTCGAGCCCTGGTAGATACATGTTTTGACCATCGTGATTAGGCAGAAAAAACAGCTAGATCTCTTGAAAAACTCAGAATTACTACGTATCTATGGTGTAGTTACGTATCTGTGGTGTAGTGGTTGTCATGTCCGCCTAACACAAGGAAGGTCGCAGGTACGAGCTCTGGTAGAAACATGTTTTGACCATCGTGATTGGGCATAAAAATAAGCTAGATCTCTTGGAAAACGCAGTGTTATCACGTATCTATGGTGTAGTGGTAATCACGTCCGCTTCACACGCGGAAGATCCCAGATTTGAGCCCTGGTAGATACATGTTTTGACGATCGTGACTGGACATTAAAATGAGCTAGATCTCTTGGAAAACTCAGTGTGATCATGTATCTAAGGTGTAGTGGTTATCACGTCCGCTTCACACACGCAAGATCCAAGGTTCGAGCCCTGGTAGATACATGTTTTGACCATCGTGATTGGGCATAAAAATAAGCTAGGTCTCTTGAAAAACTCGGAATTACTACCTATCTATGGTGTAATGGTTATCACGTCCGCTTCACACTCGGAAGGTTCCAGGTTCGAGCCCTGGTAGGTACATGTTTTGACCATCGTGATTGGGCATAAAAATAAGCTAGGTCTCTTGAAAAACTTAGAATTACTACGTATCTATGGTGTAGTGGTTATCACGTCCGCTTCGCACACGGAAGGTCGCAAGTTCGAGACCTGGTAGAGTCATGCTTTTACCATTGTGATTGGGCACAAAAAGAAGCTAGATCTTTTGGAAAACTCAGTGTGATCATGTATCTATGGTGTAGTGGTTATCAAGTCCGCTTCACACGCGGAAGGTCCCGGGTTCGAGCCCTGGTAGATACATGTTTTGACCATCGTGATTAGGCAGAAAAAACAGCTAGATCTCTTGAAAAACTCAGAATTACTACGTATCTATTGTGTAGTTACGTATCTGTGGTGTAGTGGTTATCACGTCCGCCTAACACAAGGAAGGTCGCAGGTACGAGCTCTGGTAGAAAGATGTTTTGACCATCGTGATTGGGCATAAAAATAAGCTAGATCTCTTGGAAAACGCAGTGTTATCACGTATCTATGGTGTAGTGGTAATCACGTCCGCTTCACACGCGGAAGATCCCAGATTCGAGCCCTGGTAGATACATGTTTTGACCATCGTGATTGGGCATAAAAATAAACTAGGTCTCTTGAAAAACTCAGAATTTCTATGGTGTAGTGGTTATCACGTCCGCTTCACACACGGAAGGTCGCAAGTTCGAGACCTGGAAGAGACGTGCTTTTACCATCGTGATTGGGCATAAAAGTAAGCTAGATCTTTTGGAAAACTTAGAATTACTACGTATCAATGGTGTAGTGGTTACAACGTCCGCCTAACACAAGGAAGGTCGCAGGTTCGAGCTCTGGTAGATACATGTTTTGACCATCGTGATTGGGCATAAAAGTGAGCTAGATCTTTCGAGCCCTGGTAGATACATGTTTTGACCATCGTGATTGGGCATAAAAATAAGCTAGATCTCTTGAAAAACTTAGAATTACTACGTATCTATGGTGTAGTGGTTATCACGTCCGCTTCACACGTGGCAGGTCGCAGGTTTGTGACCTGGTAGGTACATGCTTTTACCATCGTGATTGGGCATAAAAGTAAGCTACATCTTTTGGAAAACTCAGTGTCATCATGTATATATGGTGTAGTGGTTATTGCGTCCGTTTTACACGCGGAAGGTCCCAGGTTCGAGCCCTGGTAGATACATGTTTTGACGATCGTGATTGGACATAAAAATGAGCTAGATCTCTTGGAAAACTCAGTGTGATCATGTATCTAAGGTGTAGTGGTTATCACGTCCGCTTCACACACGCAAGATCCAAGGTTCGAGCCCTGGTAGATACATGTTTTGACCATCGTGATTGGGCATAAAAATAAGCTAGGTCTCTTGAAAAACTCAGAATTACTACCTATCTATGGTGTAGTGGTTATCACGTCCGCTTCACACACGGAAGGTCGCAAATTCGAGACCTTGTAGAGACATGCTTTTACCATTGTGATTGGGCACAAAAGTAATCTAGATCTTTTGGAAAACGCAGTGTGATCATGTATCTATGGTGTAGTGGTTATCAAGTCCGCTTCACACGCGGAAGGTCCCGGGTTCGAGCCCTGGTAGATACATGTTTTGACCATCGTGATTAGGCAGAAAAAACAGCTAGATCTCTTGAAAAACTCAGAATTACTACGTATCTATGGTGTAGTTACGTATCTGTGGTGTAGTGGTTATCACGTCCGCCTAACACAAGGAAGGTCGCAGGTACGAGCTGTGGTAGATACATGTTTTGACCATCGTGATTGGGCATAAAAGTGAGCTAGATCTTTCGAGCCCTGGTAGAAACATGTTTTGACCATCGTGATTGGGCATAAAAATAAGCTAGATCTCTTGAAAAACTTAGAATTACTACGTATCTATGGTGTAGTGGTTATCACGTCCGCTTCACACGTGGCAGGTCGCAGGTTTGTGACCTGGTAGGTACATGCTTTTACCATCGTGATTGGGCATAAAAGTAAGCTACATCTTTTGGAAAAATCAGCGTGATCATGTATATACGGTGTAGTGGTTATCGCGTCCGTCTAACACAAGGAAGGTCGCAGGTTCGAGCCCTGGTAGATACATGTTTCGACCATCGTGATTGGGCATAAAAATAAGCTAGATCTCTTGAAAAACTCAGAATTACTACGTATCTATGGTGTAGTGGTTATCACGTCCGCTTCACACGTGGCAGGTCGCAGGTTTGTGACCTGGTAGGTACATGCTTTTACCATCGTGATTGGGCATAAAAGTAAGCTACATCTTTTGGAAAAATCAGCGTGATCATGTATATACGGTGTAGTGGTTATCGCGTCCGTTTTACACGCGGAAGGTCCCAGGTTCGAGCCCTGGTATATACATGTTTTGACGATCGTGATTGGACATTAAAATGAGCTAGATCTCTTGGAAAACTCAGTGTGATCATGTATCTAAGGTGTAGTGGTTATCACGTCCGCTTCACACTCGGAAGGTTCCAGGTTCGAGCCCTGGTAGGTACATGTTTTGACCATCGTGATTGGGCATAAAAATAAGCTAGGTCTCTTGAAAAACTTAGAATTACTACGTATCTATGGTGTAGTGGTTATCACGTCCGCTTCACACACGGAAGGTCGCAAGTTCGAGACCTGGTAGAGTCATGCTTTTACCATCGTGATTGGGCACAAAAAGAAGCTAGATCTTTTGGAAAACTCAGTGTGATCATGTATCTATGGTGTAGTGGTTATCAAGTCCGCTTCACACGCGGAAGGTCCCGGGTTCGAGCCCTGGTAGATACATGTTTTGACCATCGTGATTAGGCAGAAAAAACAGCTAGATCTCTTGAAAAACTCAGAATTACTACGTATCTATGGTGTAGTTACGTATCTGTGGTGTAGTGGTTATCACGTCCGCCTAACACAAGGAAGGTCGCAGGTACGAGCTCTGGTAGAAAGATGTTTTGACCATCGTGATTGGGCATAAAAATAAGCTAGATCTCTTGGAAAACGCAGTGTTATCACGTATCTATGGTGTAGTGGTAATCACGTCCGCTTCACACGCGGAAGATCCCAGATTCGAGCCCTGGTAGATACATGTTTTGACCATCGTGATTGGGCATAAAAATAAACTAGGTCTCTTGAAAAACTCAGAATTTCTATGGTGTAGTGGTTATCACGTCCGCTTCACACACGGAAGGTCGCAAGTTCGAGACCTGGAAGAGACGTGCTTTTACCATCGTGATTGGGCATAAAAGTAAGCTAGATCTTTTGGAAAACTTAGAAGTACTACGTATCAATGGTGTAGTGGTTACAACGTCCGCCTAACACAAGGAAGGTCGCAGGTTCGAGCTCTGGTAGATACATGTTTTGACCATCGTGATTGGGCATAAAAATAAGCTAGATCTCTTGAAAAACTTAGAATTACTACGTATCTATGGTGTAGTGGTTATCACGTCCGCTTCACACGTGGCAGGTCGCAGGTTTGTGACCTGGTAGGTACATGCTTTTACCATCGTGATTGGGCATAAAAGTAAGCTACATCTTTTGGAAAACTCAGTGTCATCATGTATATATGGTGTAGTGGTTATTGCGTCCGTTTTACACGCGGAAGGTCCCAGGTTCGAGCCCTGGTAGATACATGTTTTGACGATCGTGATTGGACATAAAAATGAGCTAGATCTCTTGGAAAACTCAGTGTGATCATGTATCTAAGGTGTAGTGGTTATCACGTCCGCTGCACACACGCAAGATCCAAGGTTCGAGCCCTGGTAGATACATGTTTTGACCATCGTGATTGGGCATAAAAATAAGCTAGGTCTCTTGAAAAACTCGGAATTACTACCTATCTATGGTGTAATGGTTATCACGTCCGCTTCACACTCGGAAGGTTCCAGGTTCGAGCCCTGGTAGGTACATGTTTTGACCATCGTGATTGGGCATAAAAATAAGCTAGGTCTCTTGAAAAACTCAGAATTACTACCTATCTATGGTGTAGTGGTTATCACGTCCGCTTCACACACGGAAGGTCGCAAATTCGAGACCTTGTAGAGACATGCTTTTACCATTGTGATTGGGCACAAAAGTAATCTAGATCTTTTGGAAAACGCAGTGTGATCATGTATCTATGGTGTAGTGGTTATCAAGTCCGCTTCACACGCGGAAGGTCCCGGGTTCGAGCCCTGGTAGATACATGTTTTGACCATCGTGATTAGGCAGAAAAAACAGCTAGATCTCTTGAAAAACTCAGAATTACTACGTATCTATGGTGTAGTTACGTATCTGTGGTTGTAGGGGTTATCACGTCCGCCTAACACAAGGAAGGTCGCAGGTACGAGCTCTGGTAGATACATGTTTTGACCATCGTGATAAGGCATAAAAGTGAGCTAGATCTTTCGAGCCCTGGTAGAAACATGTTTTGACCATCGTGATTGGGCATAAAAATAAGCTAGATCTCTTGAAAAACTTAGAATTACTACGTATCTATGGTGTAGTGGTTATCACGTCCGCTTCACACGTGGCAGGTCGCAGGTTTGTGACCTGGTAGGTACATGCTTTTACCATCGTGATTGGGCATAAAAGTAAGCTAGGTCTCTTGAAAAACTCAGAATTACTACCTATCTATGGTGTAGTGGTTATCACGTCCGCTTCACACACGGAAGGTCGCAAATTCGAGACCTGGTATAGACATGCTTTTACCATCGTGATTGGGCACAAAAGTAATCTAGATCTTTTGGAAAACTCAGTGTGATCATGTATCTATGGTGTAGTGGTTATCAAGTCCGCTTCACACGCGGAAGGTCCCGGGTTCGAGCCCTGGTAGATACATGTTTTGACCATCGTGATTAGGCAGAAAAAACAGCTAGATCTCTTGAAAAACTCAGAATTACTACGTATCTATGGTGTAGTTACGTATCTGTGGTGTAGTGGTTATCACGTCCGCCTAACACAAGGAAGGTCGCAGGTACGAGCTCTGGTAGATACATGTTTTGACCATCGTGATTGGGCATAAAAGTGAGCTAGATCTTTCGAGCCCTGGTAGATACATGTTTTGACCATCGTGATTGGGCATAAAAATTAGCTAGATCTCTTGAAAAACTTAGAATTACTACGTATCTATGGTGTAGTGGTTATCACGTCCGCTTCACACGTGGCAGGTCGCAGGTTTGTGACCTGGTAGGTACATGCTTTTACCATCGTGATTGGGCATAAAAGTAAGCTACATCTTTTGGAAAAATCAGCGTGATCATGTATATACGGTGTAGTGGTTATCGCGTCCGTTTTACACGCGGAAGGTCCCAGGTTCGAGCCCTGGTATATACATGTTTTGACGATCGTGATTGGACATTAAAATGAGCTAGATCTCTTGGAAAACTCAGTGTGATCATGTATCTAAGGTGTAGTGGTTATCACGTCCGCTTCACACTCGGAAGGTTCCAGGTTCGAGCCCTGGTAGGTACATGTTTTGACCATCGTGATTGGGCATAAAAATAAGCTAGGTCTCTTGAAAAACTTAGAATTACTACGTATCTATGGTGTAGTGGGTTATCACGTCCGCTTCACACACGGAAGGTCGCAAGTTCGAGACCTGGTAGAGTCATGCTTTTACCATCGTGATTGGGCACAAAAAGAAGCTAGATCTTTTGGAAAACTCAGTGTGATCATGTATCTATGGTGTAGTGGTTATCAAGTCCGCTTCACACGCGGAAGGTCCCGGGTTCGAGCCCTGGTAGATACATGTTTTGACCATCGTGATTAGGCAGAAAAAAACAGCTAGATCTCTTGAAAAACTCAGAATTACTACGTATCTATGGTGTAGTTACGTATCTGTGGTGTAGTGGTTATCACGTCCGCCTAACACAAGGAAGGTCGCAGGTACGAGCTCTGGTAGAAAGATGTTTTGACCATCGTGATTGGGCATAAAAATAAGCTAGATCTCTTGGAAAACGCAGTGTTATCACGTATCTATGGTGTAGTGGTAATCACGTCCGCTTCACACGCGGAAGATCCCAGATTCGAGCCCTGGTAGATACATGTTTTGACCATCGTGATTGGGCATAAAAATAAACTAGGTCTCTTGAAAAACTCAGAATTTCTATGGGTAGTGGTTATCACGTCCGCTTCACACACGGAAGGTCGCAAGTTCGAGACCTGGAAGAGACGTGCTTTTACCATCGTGATTGGGCATAAAAGTAAGTAGATCTTTTGGAAAACTTAGAAGTACTACGTATCAATGGTGTAGTGGTTATCACGTCCGCCTAACACAAGGAAGGTCGCAGGTTCGAGCTCTGGTAGATACATGTTTTGACCATCGTGATTGGGCATAAAAGTGAGCTAGATCTTTCGAGCCCTGGTAGATACATGTTTTGACCATCGTGATTGGGCATAAAAATAAGCTAGATCTCTTGAAAAACTCAGAATTACTACCTATCTATGGTGTAGTGGTTATCACGTCCGCTTCACACACGGAAGGTCGCAAATTCGAGACCTTGTAGAGACATGCTTTTACCATTGTGATTGGGCACAAAAGTAATCTAGATCTTTTGGAAAACTCAGTGTGATCATGTATCTATGGTGTAGTGGTTATCAAGTCCGCTTCACACGCGGAAGGTCCCGGGTTCGAGCCCTGGTAGATACATGTTTTGACCATCGTGATTAGGCAGAAAAAACAGCTAGATCTCTTGAAAAACTCAGAATTACTACGTATCTATGGTGTAGTTACGTATCTGTGGTGTAGGGGTTATCACGTCCGCCTAACACAAGGAAGGTCGCAGGTACGAGCTCTGGTAGATACATGTTTTGACCATCGTGATAAGGCATAAAAGTGAGCTAGATCTTTCGAGCCCTGGTAGAAACATGTTTTGACCATCGTGATTGGGCATAAAAATAAGCTAGATCTCTTGAAAAACTTAGAATTACTACGTATCTATGGTGTAGTGGTTATCACGTCCGCTTCACACGTGGCAGGTCGCAGGTTTGTGACCTGGTAGGTACATGCTTTTACCATCGTGATTGGGCATAAAAGTAAGCTAGGTCTCTTGAAAAACTCAGAATTACTACCTATCTATGGTGTAGTGGTTATCACGTCCGCTTCACACACGGAAGGTCGCAAATTCGAGACCTGGTATAGACATGCTTTTACCATCGTGATTGGGCACAAAAGTAATCTAGATCTTTTGGAAAACTCAGTGTGATCATGTATCTATGGTGTAGTGGTTATCAAGTCCGCTTCACACGCGGAAGGTCCCGGGTTCGAGCCCTGGTAGATACATGTTTTGACCATCGTGATTAGGCAGAAAAAACAGCTAGATCTCTTGAAAAACTCAGAATTACTACGTATCTATGGTGTAGTTACGTATCTGTGGTGTAGTGGTTATCACGTCCGCCTAACACAAGGAAGGTCGCAGGTACGAGCTCTGGTAGATACATGTTTTGACCATCGTGATTGGGCATAAAAGTGAGCTAGATCTTTCGAGCCCTGGTAGATACATGTTTTGACCATCGTGATTGGGCATAAAAATTAGCTAGATCTCTTGAAAAACTTAGAATTACTACGTATCTATGGTGTAGTGGTTATCACGTCCGCTTCACACGTGGCAGGTCGCAGGTTTGTGACCTGGTAGGTACATGCTTTTACCATCGTGATTGGGCATAAAAGTAAGCTACATCTTTTGGAAAAATCAGCGTGATTATGTATATACGGTGTAGTGGTTATCGCGTCCGTTTTACACGCGGAAGGTCCCAGGTTCGAGCCCTGGTATATACATGTTTTGACGATCGTGATTGGACATTAAAATGAGCTAGATCTCTTGGAAAACTCAGTGTGATCATGTATCTAAGATGTAGTGGTTATCACGTCCGCTTCACACACGCAAGATCCAAGGTTCGAGCCCTGGTAGATACATGTTATGACCATCGTGATTGGGCATAAAAATTAGCTAGGTCTCTTGAAAAACTCAGAATTACTACCTATCTATGGTGTAGTGGTTATCACGTCCGCTTCACACGCGGAAGGTCCCAGGTTCGAGCCCTGGTAGGTACATGTTTTGACCATCGTGATTGGGCACAAAAATAAGCTAGGTCTCTTGAAAAACTCAGAGTTACTACGTATCTATGGTGTAGTGGTTATCACGTCCGCTTCACACACGGAAGGTCGCAAGTTCGAGACCTGGTAGAGACATGCTTTTACCATCGTGATTGGGCACAAAAGTAAGCTAGATCTTTTGAAAAACTCAGTGTGATCATGTATCTATGGTGTAGTGGTTATCACGTTCGCCTATCACAAGGAAGGTCGAAGGTACGAGCTCTGGTAGAAACATGTTTTGACCATCGTGATTGGGCATAAAAATAAGCTAGATCTCTTGGAAAACGCAATGTTATCACGTATCTATGGTGTAGTGGTAATCACGTCCGCTTCACACGCGGAAGATCCCAGATTCGAGCCCTGGTAGATACATGTTTTGACCATCGTGATTGGGCATAAAAATAAGCTAGGTCTCTTGAAAAACTCAGAATTACTATGTTTCTATGGTGTAGTGGTTATCACGTCCGCTTCACACACGGAAGGTCGCAAGTTCGAGAATTACTACTTGTCTATGGAGTAGTGGTTATCCCGTCCGCTTCACACGTGGCAGGTCGCAGGTTCGAGATCTGGTAGATTCTTACTTTTACCATCGTGATTGGGCATAAAAGTAAGCTAGATATTTTGGAAAACTCAGTGTGATCAAGTATATATGGTGTAGTGGTTATCACGTCCGCTTCACACGCGGAAGGCCCCAGGTTCGAGCCCAGGTAGATACATGTTTTGACCATCGTGATTGGGCATAAAAATAAGCTATATCTCTTGGAAATCGTAGTGTTATCACGTATCTATCGTGTAGTGGTTATCACGTCCGCCTAACACGCGGAAGGTCCCAGGTTCGAGCCCTGATACAAGTTTTGACCATCGTGATTGGGCATAAAAGTAAGCTAGATCTTTTGGAAAACTCAATGTGATCATGTATCTATGGTGAAGTGGTTATCACG
The DNA here is from genome assembly GCA_019434445.1 of Phalangium opilio. Taxonomy (NCBI): domain Eukaryota; kingdom Metazoa; phylum Arthropoda; class Arachnida; order Opiliones; family Phalangiidae; genus Phalangium; species Phalangium opilio. Next base: position 84,284 of record JAEQBA010000083.1, on the reverse strand, counting down.
TCCGCTTCACACGTGGAAGGTCCCAGGTTCGAGCCCTGGTAGATACAAGTTTTGACTATCGTGATTGGGCATAAAAGTAAGCTAGATCTTTTGGAAAACTCAATGTGACCATGTTTCTATGGTGAAGTGGTTATCACGTCCGCTTCGCACGCGGAAGGTGCCAGGTTCGAGCCCTGGTAGATGCGTGTTTTGACCATCGTGATTGGGCATAAAAATAAGCTAGATCTCTTGAAAAACTCAGAATTACTACGTATTATGGTGTAGTGGTTATAACGTCCGCCTAACACAAGGAAGGTCGCAGGTTCGAGCCCTGGTAGATACATGTTTTGACCATCGTGATTGGGCATAAAAATAAGCTAGATCTCTTGAAAAACTCAATGTGATCATGTATCTATGGTGAAGTGGTTATCACGTCCGCTTCGCACGCGGAAGGTGCCAGGTTCGAGCCCTGGTAGATGCGTGTTTTGACCATCGTGATTGGGCATAAGAATAAGCTACATCTCTTGAAAAACTCGGAATTGTTACGAATCTATGGTGTAGTGGTTATAACGTCCGCCTAACACGCGGAAGGTCCCAGGTTCGAGCTATGGTAAATACATGTTTTGACCATCGTGATTGGGCACAAAAATAAGCTAGATCTCTTGAAAAACTCAGAATTACTACGTATTTATGGTGTAGTGGTTATAACGTCCGCCTAACACAAGGAAGGTCGCAGGTTCGAGCCCTGGTAGATACATGTTTTGACCATCGTGATTGGGCATAAAAATAAGCTAGATCTCTTGAAAAACTCAGAATGACTACGTATCTATGGTGTAGTGGTTATCACGTCCGCTTCACACGCGGCAGGTCCCAGGTTCGAGCCCTGGTAGATGCGTGTTTTGACCATCGTGATTGGGCATAAAATAAGCTAGATCTCTTGAAAAACTCAGAATTACTACGTGTCTATGGAGTACTGGTTATCCCGTCCGCTTCACACGTGGCAGGTCGCAGGTTCGAGATCTGGTAGATTCTTACTTTTACCATCGTGATTGGGCATAAAAGTAAGCTAGATCTTTTGGAAAACTCAGTGTGATTAAGTATATATGGTGTAGTGGTTATCACGTCCGCTTCACACGCGGAAGGCCCCAGGTTCGAGCCCAGGTAGATACATGTTTTGACCATCGTGATTGGGCATAAAAATCTATATCTCTTGGAAAACGCAGTGTTGTCACGTATCTATGGTGTAGTGGTTATCACGTCCGCCTAACACGCGGAAGGTCCCAGGTTCGAGCCCTGGTAGATACAAGTTTTGACCACCGTGATTGGGCATAAAAGTATGCTAGATCTTTGGAAAAACTCAGTGTGATCAAGTATATATGGTGTAGTGGTTATCACGTCCGCTTCACACGCGGAAGGCCCCAGGTTCGAGCCCAGGTAGATACATGTTTTGACCATCGTGATTGGGCATAAAAATGAGCTAGATCTTTTGGAAAACTCGGAATTACTACGTATCTATGGTGTAGTGGTTATAACGTCCGCCTAACACGCGGAAGGTCCCAGGTTCGAGCTATGGTAAATACATGCTTTCACCATCGTGATTGGGCATTAAAGTAAGCTACCTCTTTTGGAAAACTCAATGTGATCATGTATCTATGGTGAAGTGGTTATCATTTCCGCTTCGCACGCGGAAGGTGCCAGGTTCGAGCCCTGGTAGATGCGTGTTTTGACCATCGTGATTGGGCATAAAAATAAGCTAGATCTCTTGAAAAACTCAGAATTACTACGTTATTATGGTGTAGTGGTTATAACGTCCGCCTAACACAAGGAAGGTCGCAGGTTCGAGCCCTGGTAGATACATGTTTTGACCATCGTGATTGGGCATAAAAGTAAGCTAGATCTTTTGGAAAACTCAGTGTGGTCATGTATCTATGGTGTAGTGGTTATCACGTACGCTTCGCATGCGGAAGGTCCCAGGTTCGAGCCCTGGTAGGTAAATTTTTTTACAATCGTGATTGGGCATAAAAATAAGCTAAATCTCTTGGAAAACGCAGTGTTATCACGTATCTATGGTGTAGTGGTTATCACGTACGCTTCGCATGCGGAAGGTCCCAGGTTCGAGCCCTGGTAGATACAAGTTTAGACCATCGTGATTGGGCATAAGAATAAGCTACATCTCTTGAAAAACTCGGAATTGTTACGAATCTATGGTGTAGTGGTTATAACGTCCGCCTAACACGCGGAAGGTCCCAGGTTCGAGCTATGGTAAATACATGTTTTGACCATCGTGATTGGGCACAAAAATAAGCTGGATCTCTTGAAAAAGTCAGAATTACTACGTATTTATGGTGTAGTGGTTATAACGTCCGTCTAACACAAGGAAGGTCGCAGGTTCGAGCCCTGGTAGATACATGTTTCGACCATCGTGATTGGGCATAAAAATAAGCTAGATCTCTTGAAAAACTCAGAATGACTACGTATCTATGGTGTAGTGGTTATCACGTCCGCCTAACACGCGGAAGGTCCCAGGTTCGAGCCCTGGTAGATACATGTTTTGACCATCGTGATTGGGCATAAAAATGAGCTAGATCTTTTGGAAAACTCAATGTGATCATGTATCTATGGTGAAGTGGTTATCATTTCCGCTTCGCACGCGGAAGGTGCCAGGTTCGAGCCCTGGTAGATGCGTGTTTTGACCATCGTGATTGGTCATAAAAATAAGCTAGATCTCTTGAAAAACTCAGAATTACTACGTTATTATGGTGTAGTGGTTATAACGTCCGCCTAACACAAGGAAGGTCGCAGGTTCGATCCCTGGTAGATACATGTTTTGACCATCGTGATTGGGCATAAAAGTAAGCTAGATCTTTTGGAAAACTCAGTGTGGTCATGTATCTATGGTGTAGTGGTTATCACGTACGCTTCGCATGCGGAAGGTCCCAGGTTCGAGCCCTGGTAGATAATTTTTTTACCATCGTGATTGGGCATAAAAATAAGCTAAATCTCTTGGAAAACGCAGTGTTATCACGTATCTATGGTGTAGTGGTTATCACGTACGCTTCGCATGCGGAAGGTCCCAGGTTCGAGCCCTGGTAGATACAAGTTTAGACCATCGTGATTGGGCATAAGAATAAGCTACATCTCTTGAAAAACTCGGAATTGTTACGTATCTATGGTGTAGTGGTTATAACGTCCGCCTAACACGCGGAAGGTCCCAGGTTCGAGCTATGGTAAATACATGTTTTGACCATCGTGATTGGGCACAAAAATAAGCTGGATCTCTTGAAAAAGTCAGAATTACTACGTATTTATGGTGTAGTGGTTATAACGTCCGTCTAACACAAGGAAGGTCGCAGGTTCGAGCCCTGGTAGATACATGTTTCGACCATCGTGATTGGGCATAAAAATAAGCTAGATCTCTTGAAAAACTCAGAATGACTACGTATCTATGGTGTAGTGGTTATCACGTCCGCCTAACACGCGGAAGGTCCCAGGTTCGAGCCCTGGTAGATACATGTTTTGACCATCGTGATTGGGCATAAAAATGAGCTAGATCTTTTGGAAAACTCGGAATTACTACGTATCTATGGTGTAGTGGTTATAACGTCCGCCTAACACGCGGAAGGTCCCAGGTTCGAGCTATGGTAAATACATGCTTTCACCATCGTGATTGGGCATTAAAGTAAGCTAGATCTTTTGGAAAACTCAATGTGATCATGTATCTATGGTGAAGTGGTTATCATTCCGCTTCGCACGCGGAAGGTGCCAGGTTCGAGCCCTGGTAGATGCGTGTTTTGACCATCGTGATTGGTCATAAAAATAAGCTAGATCTCTTGAAAAACTCAGAATTACTACGTTATTATGCTGTAGTGGTTATAACGTCCGCCTAACACAAGGAAGGTCGCAGGTTCGATCCCTGGTAGAAACATGTTTTGACCATCGTGATTGGGCATAAAAGTAAGCTAGATCTTTTGGAAAACTCAGTGTACTCGTGTCTATGGTTAGTGGTTATCACGTCCGCTTCACACGCGGAGGTCCCAGGTTCGAGCCCTGGTAGATACAGTTTTGACCATCGTGATTGGGCATAAAATAAGCTAGATCTCTTGAAAACTCGATTGTTACGATCTATGGTGTAGTGGTTATAACGTCCGCTTCACACGCGGAGGTCCCAGGTTCGAGCCCTGGTAGATACATGTTTTGACCATCGTGATTGGGCATAAAAATAAGCTAGATCTCTTGAAAAACTCAGAATGACTACGTATCTATGGTGTAGTGGTTATCACGTCCGCCTAACACGCGGAAGGTCCCAGGTTCGAGCCCTGGTAGATACATGTTTTGACCATCGTGATTGGGCATAAAAATGAGCTAGATCTTTTGGAAAACTCGGAATTACTACGTGTCTATGGTGTAGTGGTTATAACGTCCGCCTAACACGCGGAAGGTCCCAGGTTCGAGCCCTGGTAGATGCGTGTTTTGACCATCGTGATTGGGCATAAAAGTAAGCTAGATCTTTTGGAAAACTCAATGTGATCATGTATCTATGGTGAAGTGGTTATCACGTCCGCTTCGCACGCGGAAGGTGCCAGGTTCGAGCCCTGGTAGATGCGTGTTTTGACCATCGTGATTGGGCATAAAAATAAGCTAGATCTCTTGAAAAACTCAGATTACTACGTATCTATGGTGTAGTGGTTATCACGTCCGCCTAACACGCGGAAGGTCCCAGGTTCGAGCCCTGGTAGATACATGTTTTGACCATCGTGATTGGGCATAAAAATAAGCTAGATCTTTTGGAAAACTCAGAATTACTACTACGTATCTATGGTGTAGTGGTTATAACGTCCGCCTAACACGCGGAAGGTCCCAGGTTCGAGCTATGGTAGATACATGTTTTGACCATCGTGATTGGGCATAAAAATAAGCTAGCTCTTTGGAAAACTCAATGTGATCATGTATCTATGGTGAAGTGGTTATCACGTCCGCTTCGCACGCGGAAGGTGCCAGGTTCGAGTCCTGGTAGATGCGTGTTTTAGACCATCGTGATTGGGCATAAAAATAAGCTAGATCTCTTGAAAACTCAGATTACTACGTGTCTATGGAGTAGTGGTTATCACGTCCGCTTCACACGTGGCAGGTCGCAGGTTCGAGACCTGGTAGATTCTTACTTTACCATCGTGATTGGGCATAAAAGTAAGCTAGATATTTTGGAAAACTCAGTGTGATCAAGTATCATATGGTGTAGTGGTTATCACGTCCGCTTTACACGCGGAAGGCTCCAGGTTCGAGCCCAGGTAGATACATGTTTTGACCATCGTGATTGGGCATAAAAATAAGCTATATCTCTTGGAAATCGTAGTGTTATCACGTATCTATCGTGTAGTGGTTATCACGTCCGCCTAACACGCGGAAGGTCCCAGGTTCGAGCCCTGGTACAAGTTTTGACCATCGTGATTGGGCATAAAAGTAAGCTAGATCTTTTGGAAAACTCAATGTGATCATGTATTCTAAGGGAGCGGTAGCTCCCTTAGATAAGGCCTGATGACGGCTCTAATGTATAAGGAAGGTTTTTGGATTGGATTTAACTTTTTTCGTATTAAGTTGATTGTTTTGAAATTTTTCTACTGAACTAACATCCGGGCCCTTAATATGTGGTAAAAATTTCAAGATGATCCATCCAATAGTTTATTTTATAATGCATAAAGTTGCTAAGGGTGGTTTTCATTTCCATAAAATTAATCACAGATTTTGGCGAAAAACTAGAGAATCTCCATAGAAATAACATGGGAAATTTTCCAAACTTACCCATTTTGTAACTACCCTTACAAAATAACCATACGTTGATAGATTTGAAATGGTCTTAAATGAAAGCCCCATTTTTAAAGTGGGGGCCAATTTTTGTTTCATTAAAAAACAAAGTAAAGTATTGTTTTTAATAGTTTTAAGTACCTGCTCCGAATTACCTGGCTTACCTTTAAACTGTGGAACTTAAGACTTTTTTGCTTGGGTTAAGTAATGAAGACAGTCATTCTAGGACTTACGTCGTTTTACTGCAGATAATCAAATTAGCTAGCTTAATTGTCATTATAACTTTTACGCGTCCAACTAATTTAGTTGCGAAGTACAGATTAAATTTAATTAAACAAAATAAGCAATTAAAGATAATTACCAATTATAGGTAATTAAATTTTTACACGAGTCTAAACTATAACATCTGTTTGTGTACAAGTCTACGGAATCTGTCTAAGCACAGACCTACAGAATATTTTTGTGCAAAGGGGTATAAAATCTCTTTGTGCAGAGGCCTATGCAATCTTTTTGTGCACAGGTCAGCCGAATATTTTTGTTTCCAGGGCTATGGAATCTTTTCGTGCACAGGCCTATGGAATATTGTTTTAAACAGGTCTACGGAATGTTTTTGTGCAAATCAGCATGGAATCCTTTTGAGTATAGGAGTATGGAATCTTCTGTGCACAGGTCTATGGAATTTTTTGTTCATGGGTCTATGGTATATTTATGTGCACAAGTTTGAAGAATCTTTATGTGCACACAAGTCTGAAGAATCTTTATGTGCACACAAGTCTGAAGAATCTTAATGTGCACACAAGTCTGAAGAATCTTTATGTGCACACAAGTCTTAAGAATCTTTATGTGCACACAAGTTGAAGAATCTTTATGTGCACACAAGTCTGAAGAATCTTTATGTGCCCAAGTGAAAAATCTTTATTTGCACAGGTCTACGACTTCTGTTTGTGCACAGGTCTACGACCTCTGATTGTGCACAGGTCTTTGGAATCTGATTTGCTCATTTCTATTTTGGCGCAAGTCAATAACATTTGTTTATGCACAAGTCTAAAACATCTGTTTGTGCACAAGACTAAAACATCCGTTTGTGCACAAGTCTAAATCATCTGTTTGTGACAAGTCTATAACACCTGTTTGTGAGCAATTCTTTAACACCTGTTGTGAGCAATTCTATAACACCTGTGTGTGAACAAGTCTATAACACCTGTGTGTGAACAAGTCTATAACATCTCTTTGGGCACAAGTCTATAACATCTGTTTATTCACAAGTCTATGACATCTGTTTGTGCACACGCGAGTGACCTCTGTCTGAGCAAGGGTCTACGGAATATTTTTGAGCACGGGTCTACGATTATTTTTGTGCAATGGGTATGGAATCTTTTTGAGCATAAGGGTTTGAAATCTGTTTGAGCATAGGGGGTATTGAAAATGTTTGTGCATAACTCTATGGAATCTGATGTGCACATGTCTATAACATCTCTTTTTGCGCGAGTCTACGACATTTCTTTGTGCACAAGCCCGTGATTTTTATTTGTGCACAAGTGTACGAAATATTTTATG
>JAEQBA010000083.1:0-76099 GCA_019434445.1 Phalangium opilio | reverse complement strand
CTAATTTTTAGTTTTCCAAGACACCTACCTTATTTTTATGCCGAATCACGATGGACAAAATATGTATCTACCAGGGCTCGAACCTGCGACCTTCCGCGTGGTTAGGCTGCCGTGATAACCACTACACCATAGTTAGGTAGTTAGATCAGAAGTAATAGAATTATAAACAAGAAGTTAATATCTCCCCGGCATGGGCGCGTTATGAAAGTTGAGATTACCTCCTATTCCGCGTCAGCGCACAAATGGCGTAGCACCTAGCAAACCACTTGACATGTACCTAACGTAGCTAGTGTCGCGCCGCTCAGACAAAGTAGTGCGGGTTGTTGAAGTTTAATCGACGCGCATGCGTTCTAAAGGTAATTTCAATCAGCTGTCTGCTGTGAGACTGTGACAGTATAGCCTAGGCCTAGTACAAAATCTACATGTGATTGCCTATGAATGTGATAAAATAGTAATATGAAAAATGATAAGGAATATGATTATGACGATTCGTGAAACAAAAAGATGAACGTAAACAGTACTACAAATGTTGGGAGAGCCAAGGACGTTTGAAAACTTTTGTTTGCAACATGATGGAAGAGTATGCGGTATTATGGTATTATTCGTAGGTTTCAGAATAAATATTGCATTGGGTCGATACCGAAGGCGAAACTAAAATCGTTTTTTACGCGGCATTTTGAAACTATTACAGTTTTAGACTTTAGTATTTTAATATAATTTACCATAATTCAGCAATTACCCGCACTACTACGGCTACCAATGATATTGCCCTAAATTTACTCCCATGATGCTCAGTAATTTGTACTGCTTTACAAAATCTCTTGTCGCTTCTATGACGTCATGCGAACATCCTATTGGTTACAAGCAAGCCACGTGATACTCGATACTCATTTTACATAGCATGCAGGCGGGAAGGTATGATTGACTTAAAGCTATTAACTTTTTGATATCTATTTACTTTTGGTTAGACTGAGTTTTCCAAGAAACCTAGCTTATTGTTATGCCCAATCACGATGGTCAAAACATGTATCTCATGGGGCTCGAACCTTGGACGTTCCGCGTGTGAAGCGGACGTGATTACCACTACACCATAGTTAAGCATTTAGACTGAGTTTTCCAAGAGACCTATCTTATTTTTATGCGCAATCACGATGGACAAAACATGTATCTACCAGGGCTCGAACCTGGGACCTTCCGCGTGTTAAGCGGACGTGATAAACACTACACCATAGATACGTAGTACTGAGTTGTCCAAGATATCTAGCTTATTTTTATGCCAAATCACGATGGACAAAAGTTGTATCTATCTGGGCTCGAACCTGCGACCTTCCGCGTGTAAAGCGGACGTGATAACCACTACACCTTAGACACGTAGTAATACTTAGTTTTCCAAGAGACCTAGCTTATTTTTATGCCCAATCACAATGGTAAAAACATGTATCTATAGGGCTCGAACCTGGGACCTTCCGCGTGTTAGGCGGACGTGATAACCTCAACACCATAGATACGTAGTACTGAGTTTCCCAAGATATCTAGCTTATTTTTATGCCAAATAACGATGGACAAAAGATGTATCTACCAGGGCTCGAACCTGCGACCTTCCGCGTGATAGGCGGCCGTGATTACCACTACACCATAGATACCTACTAATATTGAGTTTTCCAAGACACCTAGCTTATTTTTATGTCCAATCACGATGGTTAAAACATGTATCTCATGGTGCTGGAACCTGGGACCTGCCGCGTATTAGGCGGACGTGATAACCACTACGCCATATATACGTAGTACTGAATTGTCCAAGATATCTAGCTTATTTTTATGCCAAATCACGATGGACAAAAGATGTATCTACCTGGGCTTGAACCTGCGACCTTCCGCGTGTAAAGCGGACGTGATAACCACTACACCTTAGACACGTAGTAATACATAGTTTTCCAATAGATATAGCTTATTTTTATGCCATAACACGATGCACAAGATATGTATCTACCAGTGCTCGAATCTCTGACCTTCCGCGTGTAAGGCGGACGTGATAACCACTACACCATAGATACTTAGTAATATTGAGTTTTCCAAGAGACCTAGCTTATTTTTATGCCCAATAACGATGGTCAAAACATGTATCTCATGAGGCTCGAACCTGCGACCTTCCGCGTGTTAGGCGGCCGTGATAACCACTACACCATAGTTAGGTTGTTAGACTTAGTTTTCCAAGAGACCTAGCACATTGTTATGCCCAATCACGATGGACAAAATATGCATCAACCAGGGCTCGGACCTGGGACCTTCCGCGTGATAGGCGGCCGTGATTACCACTACACCATAGATACCTACTAATATTGAGTTTTCCAAGTGACCTAGCTTTTTTTAATATCTTATCACGATGGTCAAAATATGTATCTACTAGAGATGGGCCGATACCGATGCCATATCGGTATCGGTACCGATATTTGGCTTTAACCGATATATCGGTATCGGTTATAAATGAACCGATATTTTTACCCGATATCTTTTAAAGAAAATAAATACTTATGTTAAGATTAGATAGCCTAAACTCTGAGAAAGCACAGTTTTTCATCTATTTTTGGATGACGTTACTAATGTTCAAAATGGGTTTGTCGTATGATAAGCCAGTTTTATAGTTTCAAGTACCGAAATTGGATCGAGAATCATCTATAGAGATGGGCCGATACCGATACCATATCGGTATCGGTTTGATATCGGTTTAATCGAAGGAACGGGTAAAATATCGGTATCGGTACGTATCGGTTTCCCAAGTATCGGACCATATCGGTATCGGTTTAAACTGGTATCGGCCCATCTCTAGTATCTACCAGGGCTCGAACCTGGGACCTTCCACGTGCGAAGCGGACGTGATTACCACTACACCATAGATAGGTAGTTAGATTGAGATTTCCAAGAGACCTAGCTTATTTTTATCCCCAATCACGATGGTCAAAACGTGTATCTACCAGGGCTCGAACCTGGGACCTTCCGCGTGTAAAACGGCCGTGATAACAACTACACCATAGATACCTATTAATATTGAGTTTTCCAAGACCCAGCTAATTTTTATGCCCAATAACGATGGTCAAAACATGTATCTCATGGGGCTAAAACCTGGGACCTTCCGCGTATTAGGCGGACGTAATAACCACTACACCATAGATACGTAGTACTGAATTTTCCAAGATATCTAGCTTATTTTTATGCCAAATCACGATGGACAAAAGATGTATCTACCTGGGCTTGAACCTGCGACCTTCCGCGTGTAAAGCGGACGTGATAACCACTACACCTTAGACACGTAGTAATACTTAGTTTTCCAATAGATATAGCTTATTTTTATGCCATAACACGATGCACAAGATATGTATCTACCAGTGCTCGAATCTCTGACCTTCCGCGTGTAAGGCGGACGTGATAACCACTACACCATAGATACTTAGTAATATTGAGTTTTCCAAGAGACCTAGCTTATTTTTATGCCCAATAACGATGGTCAAAACATGTATCTCATGAGGCTCGAACCTGCGTCCTTCCGCGTGTTAGGCGGCCGTGATAACCACTACACCATAGTTAGGTTGTTAGACTTAGTTTTCCAAGAGACCTAGCACATTGTTATGCCCAATCACGATGGACAAAATATGTATCAACCAGGGCTCGAACCAGGGACCTTCCGCGTGTAAAACGGACATGATAACCACTACACCATAGATACGTAGGAATGAGCTTTCCAAGATATCTAGCTTATTTTTATGCCAAATCACGATGGACAAAAGATGGATCTACCTGGGCTCGAACCTGGGACCTTCCGCGTGTAAAGCGGACGTGATAACCACTACACCATAGATACTTAGTAATATTGTGTTTTCCAAGAGACCTAGGTAATTAGTATGTCCAATCACGATGGTCAAAACAAGTATCTAATGGGGCTCGAACCTGGGACCTTCGGCGTGTTACGCGGACGTGATAACCACTACACCATAGTTAGGTAGTTCGACTGAGTTTTCCAAGAGACCTAGCTTATTGCTATGCCCAATCACGATGGACAAAATATGCATCTACAAGGGCTCGAACCTGGGACCTTCCGCGTGTAACGCGGACGTGATAACCACTACACCATAGATACCTACTAATTTTTAGTTTTCCAAGACACCTACCTTATTTTTATGCCGAATCACGATGGACAAAATATGTATCTACCAGGGCTCGAACCTGCGACCTTCCGCGTGTTAGGCTGCCGTGATAACCACTACACCATAGTTAGGTAGTTAGATCAGAAGTAAATAGATTATAAACAAGAAGTTAATATCTCCCCGGCATGGGCGCGTTATGAAAGTTGAGATTACCGCTCCTATTCCGCGGCAGCGCACAAATGGCGTAGCACCTAGCAAACCACTTGACATGTACCTAACGTAGCTAGTGTCGCGCCGCTCAGACAAAGTAGTGCGGGTTGTTGAAGGTTTAATCGACGCGCATGCGTTCTAAAGGTAATTTCAATCAGCTGTCTGCTGTGAGACTGTGACAGTATAGCCTAGGCCTAGTACAAAATCTACATGTGATTGCCTATGAATGTGATAAAATAGTAATATGAAAAATGGATAAGGAATATGATTATGACGAATTCGTGAAACAAAAAGATGAACGTAAAACAGTACTACAATGTTGGGAGAGCCAAGGACGTTTGAAAACTTTTGTTTGCAACATGATGGAAGAGTATGCGGTATTATGGTATTATTCGTAGGTTTCAGATAAAAATTGCATTGGGTCGATACCGAAGGCGAAACTAAAATCGTTTTTTACGCGGCATTTTGAAACTAATTACAGTTTTAGACTTTAGTATTTTAATATAATTTACCATAATTCAGCAATTACCCGCACTACTACGGCTACCAATGATATTGCCCTAAATTTACTCCCATGATGCTCAGTAATTTGTACTGCTTTACAAAATCTCTTGTCGCTTCTATGACGTCATGCGAACATCCTATTGGTTACAAGCAAGCCACGTGATACTCGATACTCATTTTACATAGCATGCAGGCGGGAAGGTATGATTGACTTAAAGCTATTAACTTTTTGATATCTATTTACTTTTGGTTAGACTGAGTTTTCCAAGAAACCTAGCTTATTGTTATGCCCAATCACGATGGTCAAAACATGTATCTCATGGGGCTCGAACCTTGGACGTTCCGCGTGTAAAGCGGACGTGATTACCACTACACCATAGTTAAGCATTTAGACTGAGTTTTCCAAGAGACCTATCTTATTTTTATGCGCAATCACGATGGACAAAACATGTATCTACCAGGGCTCGAACCTGGGACCTTCCGCGTGTTAAGCGGACGTGATAAACACTACACCATAGATACGTAGTACTGAGTTGTCCAAGATATCTAGCTTATTTTTATGCCAAATCACGATGGACAAAAGATGTATCTATCTGGGCTCGAACCTGCGACCTTCCGCGTGTAAAGCGGACGTGATAACCACTACACCTTAGACACGTAGTAATACTTAGTTTTCCAAGAGACCTAGCTTATTTTTATGAACAATCACAATGGTAAAAACATGTATCTATAGGGCTCGAACCTGGGACCTTCCGCGTGTTAGGCGGACGTAATATCCTCAACACCATAGATACGTAGTACTGAGTTTCCCAAGATATCTAGCTTATTTTTATGCCAAATAACGATGGACAAAAGATGTATCTACCAGGGCTCGAACCTGCGACCTTCCGCGTGATAGGCGGCCGTGATTACCACTACACCATAGATACCTACTAATATTGAGTTTTCCAAGACACCTAGCTTATTTTTATGTCCAATCACGATGGTTAAAACATGTATCTCATGGTGCTCGAACCTGGGACCTGCCGCGTATTAGGCGGACGTGATAACCACTACACCATAGATACGTAGTACTGAATTGTCCAAGATATCTAGCTTATTTTTATGCCAAATCACGATGGACAAAAGATGTATCTACCTGGGCTTGAACCTGCGACCTTCCGCGTGTAAAGCGGACGTGATAACCACTACACCTTAGACACGTAGTAATACTTAGTTTTCCAATAGATATAGTTTATTTTTATGCCATAACACGATGCACAAGATATGTATCTACCAGTGCTCGAATCTCTGACCTTCCGCGTGTAAGGCGGACGTGATAACCACTACACCATAGATACTTAGTAATATTGAGTTTTCCAAGAGACCTAGCTTATTTTTATGCCCAATAACGATGGTCAAAACATGTATCTCATGAGGCTCGAACCTGCGACCTTCCGCGTGTTAGGCGGCCGTGATAACCACTACACCATAGTTAGGTTGTTAGACTTAGTTTTCCAAGAGACCTAGCACATTGTTATGCCCAATCACGATGGACAAAATATGCATCAACCAGGGCTCGGACCTGGGACCTTCCGCGTGATAGGCGGCCGTGATTACCACTACACCATAGATACCTACTAATATTGAGTTTTCCAAGTGACCTAGCTTTTTTTAATATCTTATCACGATGGTCAAAATATGTATCTACTAGAGATGGGCCGATACCGATGCCATATCGGTATCGGTACCGATATTTGGCTTTAACCGATATATCGGAATCGGTTATAAATGAACCGATATTTTTACCCGATATCTTTTAAAGAAAATAAATACTTATGTTAAGATTAGATAGCCTAAACTCTGAGAAAGCACAGTTTTTCATCTATTTTTGGATGACGTTACTAATGTTCAAAATGGGTTTGTCGTATGATAAGCCAGTTTTATAGTTTCAAGTACCGAAATTGGATCGAGAATCATCTATAGAGATGGGCCGATACCGATACCATATCGGTATCGTTTTGATATCGGTTTAATCGAAGGAACGGGTAAAATATCGGTATCGGTACGTATCGGTTTCCCAAGTATCGGACCATATCGGTATCGGTTTAAACTGGTATCGGCCCATCTCTAGTATCTACCAGGGCTCGAACCTGGGACCTTCCACGTGCGAAGCGGACGTGATTACCACTACACCATAGATAGGTAGTTAGATTGAGATTTCCAAGAGACCTAGCTTATTTTTATCCCCAATCACGATGGTCAAAACGTGTATCTACCAGGGCTCGAACCTGGGACCTTCCGCGTGTAAAACGGCCGTGATAACCACTACACCATAGATACCTATTAATATTGAGTTTTCCAAGACCCAGCTAATTTTTATGCCCAATAACGATGGTCAAAACATGTATCTCATGGGGCTAAAACCTGGGACCTTCCGCGTATTAGGCGGACGTGATAACCACTACACCATAGATACGTAGTACTGAATTTTCCAAGATATCTAGCTTATTTTTATGCCAAATCACGATGGACAAAAGATGTATCTACCTGGGCTTGAACCTGCGACCTTCCGCGTGTAAAGCGGACGTGATAACCACTACACCTTAGACACGTAGTAATACTTAGTTTTCCAATAGATATAGCTTATTTTTATGCCATAACACGATGCACAAGATATGTATCTACCAGTGCTCGAATCTCTGACCTTCCGCGTGTAAGGCGGACGTGATAACCACTACACCATAGATACTTAGTAATATTGAGTTTTCCAAGAGACCTAGCTTATTTTTATGCCCAATAACGATGGTCAAAACATGTATCTCATGAGGCTCGAACCTGCGACCTTCCGCGTGTTAGGCGGCCGTGATAACCACTACACCATAGTTAGGTTGTTAGACTTAGTTTTCCAAGAGACCTAGCACATTGTTATGCCCAATCACGATGGACAAAATATGCATCAACCAGGGCTCGGACCTGGGACCTTCCGCGTGATAGGCGGCCGTGATTACCACTACACCATAGATACCTACTAATATTGAGTTTTCCAAGTGACCTAGCTTTTTTTAATATCTTATCACGATGGTCAAAATATGTATCTACTAGAGATGGGCCGATACCGATGCCATATCGGTATCGGTACCGATATTTGGCTTTAACCGATATATCGGTATCGGTTATAAATGAACCGATATTTTTACCCGATATCTTTTAAAGAAAATAAATACTTATGTTAAGATTAGATAGCCTAAACTCTGAGAAAGCACAGTTTTTCATCTATTTTTGGATGACGTTACTAATGTTCAAAATGGGTTTGTCGTATGATAAGCCAGTTTTATAGTTTCAAGTACCGAAATTGGATCGAGAATCATCTATAGAGATGGGCCGATACCGATACCATATCGGTATCGGTTTGATATCGGTTTAATCGAAGGAACGGGTAAAATATCGGTATCGGTACGTATCGGTTTCCCAAGTATCGGACCATATCGGTATCGGTTTAAACTGGTATCGGCCCATCTCTAGTATCTACCAGGGCTCGAACCTGGGACCTTCCACGTGCGAAGCGGACGTGATTACCAATACACCATAGATAGGTAGTTAGATTGAGATTTCCAAGAGACCTAGCTTATTTTTATCCCCAATCACGATGGTCAAAACGTGTATCTACCAGGGCTCGAACCTGGGACCTTCCGCGTGTAAAACGGCCGTGATAACCACTACACCATAGATACCTATTAATATTGAGTTTTCCAAGACCCAGCTAATTTTTATGCCCAATAACGATGGTCAAAACATGTATCTCATGGGGCTAAAACCTGGGACCTTCCGCGTATTAGGCGGACGTGATAACCACTACACCATAGATACGTAGTACTGAATTTTCCAAGATATCTAGCTTATTTTTATGCCAAATCACGATGGACAAAAGATGTATCTACCTGGGCTTAAACCTGCGACCTTCCGCGTGTAAAGCGGACGTGATAACCACTACACCTTAGACACGTAGTAATACTTAGTTTTCCAATAGATATAGCTTATTTTTATGCCATAACACGATGCACAAGATATGTATCTACCAGTGCTCGAATCTCTGACCTTCCGCGTGTAAGTTGGACGTGATAACCACTACACCATAGATACTTAGTAATATTGAGTTTTCCAAGAGACCTAGCTTATTTTTATGCCCAATAACGATGGTCAAAACATGTATCTCATGAGGCTCGAACCTGCGTCCTTCCGCGTGTTAGGCGGCCGTGATAACCACTACACCATAGTTAGGTTGTTAGACTTAGTTTTCCAAGAGACCTAGCTTATTGTTATGCCCAATCACGATGGACAAAATATGTATCTACCAGAGCTCAAACCTGGGACCTTCCGCGTGTAAAGCGGACGTGATAACCACTACACCATAGATACTTAGTAATATTGAGTTTTCCTAGAGATCTAGCTTTTTTTAATATCTTATCACGATGGTCAAAATATATATCTACCAGGGCTCGAAACTGGGACCTTCCGCGTGTGAAGCGGACGTGATTACCACTACACCATAGTTAGGTAGTTAGATTGAGATTTCCAAGAGACCTAGCTTATTTTTATCCCCAATCACGATGGTCAAAACATGTATCTTGCAGGGCTCGAACCTGGGACCTTCCGCGTATTAGGCGGACGTGATAACCACTACACCATAGATACCTATTAGTATTGAGTTTTCCAAGACACCCAGCTAATTTTTATGCCAAATAACGATGGTCAAAACGTGTATCTCATGGGGCTAAAACCTGGGACCTTCCGCGTATTAGGCGGACGTGATAACAACTACACCATAGTAAGGTAGTTAGACTTAGATTTCCAAGAGACCTAGCTTATTGTTTTGCCGAATCACGATGGACAAAACATGTATCTACCAGGGCTCGAACCTGGGACCTTCCACGTATTAGGCGGACGTGATAACCACTACACCACAGTTAGGTAGTTAGACATCGTTTTCCAAGAGACCTAGCTTATTGTTATGCCCAATCACGATGGACAAAGTATGTATCTACCAGGGCTCAAACCTGGGACCTTCCGCTTGTAAAGCGGACGTGATAACCACTACACCATAGATACTTAATAATATTGAGTTTTCCAAGAGACCTAGGTAATTAGTATGTCCAATCACGATGGTCAAAACACGTATCTAATGGGGCTCGAATCTGTGACCTTCCGCGTGTAAGGCGGACGTGATAACCACTACACCTTAGATACGTAGCTATACTGAGTTTTCCAATAGGTATAGCTTATTTATATGCCATATCACGATGGACAAAATATGTATCTACCAGGGCTCGAACCTGCGACCTTCCGCGTGATAGGCGGCCGTGATAACCACTTCACCATAGATACTTAATAATTGCGTTTTCCAAGTGACCTAGCTTTTTTAATATCTTATCACGATGGTCAAAATATGTATCTACCAGGGCTCGAACCTGGGACCTTCCGCGTGTGAAGCGGACGTGATTACCACTAACACCATAGTTAGGTTTTTAGACTGAGTTTTCCAAGAGAGCTATCTTATTTTTAAGCGCAATCACGATGGACAAAACATGCATATACCAGGGCTCGAACCTGGGACCTTCCGCGTGTAAAGCGGACATGATAACCACTACACCACAGTTAGGTAGCTAGACTTAGTTTTCCAAGAGACCTAGCTTATTGTTATGCCCAATCACGATGGACAAAATATGTATCTACCAGGGCTCAAACCTGGGACCTTCCGCGTGTAAAGCGGACGTGATAACCACTACACCATAGATACTTAATAATATTGAGTTTTCCAAGAGACCTAGGTAATTAGTATGTCCAATCACGATGGTCAAAACACGTATCTAATGGGGCTCGAATCTGTGACCTTCCGCGTGTAAGGCGGACGTGATAACCACTACACCTTAGATACGTAGCAATACTGAGTTTTCCAATAGGTATAGCTTATTTATATGCCATATCATGATGGACAAAATATGTATCTACCAGGGCTCGAACCTGCGACCTTCCGCGTGATACGCGTCCGTGATTACCACTACACCATAGATACCTACTAATATTGAGTTTTCCAAGTGACCTAGCTTTTTTAATATCTTATCACGATGGTCAAAATATCTATCTACCAGGGCTCGAACCTGGGACCTTCCGCGTGTGAAGCGGACGTGATTACCACTACACCATAGTTAGGTAGTTAGATTGAGATTTCCAAGAGACCTAGCTTATTTTTATCCCCAATCACGATAGTCAAAACATGTATCTACCAGGGCTCAAACCTGGGACCTTCCGCGTGTAAAACGGCCGTGATAACCACTACACCATAGATACCTACTATTATTGAGTTTTCCAAGACACCTAGCTTATTTTTATGCCCAATCACGATGGACAAAACATGTATCTACCAGGGCTCGAACCTGGGACCTTCCGCGTATTAGGCGGACGTGATAACCACTACACCATAGTTAGGTCATTAGACTTAGTTTTCCAAGAGACCAAGCTTATTGTTATGCCCAATAACGATGGACAAAATATGTATCTATCAGGGCTCAATCCTGGGACCTTCCGCGTGTAAAACGGACGTGATAACCACTACACCATAGATACTTAATAATTAAGTTTTCCAAGTGACCTAGCTTTTTTTAATATCTTATCACGATGGTCAAAATATGTATATACCAGGGTTCGAACCTGGGACCTTCCGCGTGTGAAGCGGACGTGATTACCACTACACCATAGTTAGGTAGTTAGATTGAGATTTCCAAGAGACCTAGCTTATTTTTATCCCCAATCACGATGGTCAAAACGTGTATCTACCAGGGCTCGAACTTGGGACCTTCCGCGTGTAAAACGGCCGTGATAACCACTACACCATAGATACCTACTAATATTGAGTTTTCCAAGACACCCAGCTTATTTTTATGCCCAATAACGATGGTCAAAACATGTATCTCATGGGGCTCAATCCTGGGCCCTTCCGCGTATTAGGCGCACGTGATAACCACTACACCATAGTAAGTTTGTTAGACTTAGTTTTCCAAGAGACCTAGCTTACTGTTATGCCCAATCACGATGGACAAAATTAGTATTTATCAGTGCTCGACCCTGGAACCTTCCGCGTGTAAAGCGGACGTGATAGCCACTACACCATAGATACTTAGTAATATTGAGTTTTCCAAGAGACCTAGCTTTTTACCTCTCCGAGTGACGTATGTCACGGAGAGGTTCTAATTTCGACGTGTCTGTGTGTCTGTGTGTCTGTGTGTCTGTCTGTGTGTCTGTGTGTCTGTGTGTCTGTCTGTGTGTCTGTGTGTCTGTCTGTCCGTTGTTACACCCACGTGACCGCGTTCGCAGTTTGCAAATCGGAGCAAACGTATATTCAATTTCCAGACCGCATTTACAGTCCCGGAAATTGTATTCGACTTACAGGCTATTACTCCATTGCCTGTTTAACAACTCTGTTCATTTGTCCACCCCACATGGACACTAGTCTGAACTTATTGGCTTCTAAACACCACCATCTTCTAGTTTTTCGCCCATTCCACATGGACGGACACCAGTCTGTACTTACTGGCTTCTAAACACCACCACCTTCTCGTCTTTGTCCATTCCACATGGACACCAGTCTGTACTTACTGGCTTCTAAACACCACCATCTTCTATTCTTTGTCCATCCCACATGGACACCAGTCTGTACTTACTGGCTTCTAAACACCACCATCTTCTATTCTTTGTCCATCCCACATGGACACCAGTCTGCACACCTGGCTTCTAACAACACCATCATCCTTAAGGTTAAGACATACGCGGCGATCGGCTAGGGTTACGAGAAACGTCTAGCCTTCCATTGACGGGGTCTTCCGCCAAGGTTCACGCAATTGCGATGTTCTTATCCATAGCTGCGATTCGAAACCCTTATATACTACCTATTTGAGTAAGGCGACGCAACGGGCGTATGCTTCATTTCAAACGCCAATATTAGTCAGGTCTCTCAAGAATGTTTAATTGTTCTTTTTTAAAACGATGTAACGTTCAATAAGGCGAATAACTAACGAAGAAAATATTAAATATTAATTATATTTATTTTAATATTTAAGATAATCTTGTTTCTCAATTCAAAATTAATACGGAAAGAGTTAAAAAGCAGTCTATGTTATTGTCTGTGTGTGTCCGTCCGTTATTACACTAGTGCCGCAGTGCGCTGCGTTAGAAGTTCGTTTTGTTTTGATGTGTAAAGAAATCCTACAGAACCATAATATTCCCTTTATCCTTAATATAAAGTGAATATGATGAAATATTTTTCGTAATTATGATGCATTTAGTGCTTTTGTAGCTTTAAAGCTCTGTTTCATTTTAATATTCCAAAGAGTTTTACTAATATTATTATTTGAAATGGCTGTTTATAAATTACTAAAGCTATACTACATCTGTATATAGAATAATCCTTGGTTTAGTAATTTTATGAAGAAAGCTAAGAACTAGACTCCGGCGGGTATATCTAGTACTACTTGCAATAAGCTTAGTGAAATATAGAGTAAATAATTGAGGCCTGAGGTGAAGTAAACTTTGGGTTTGGATTTTCGTGTCTGAAATGAAGAGACATGAACGGTTCAGAGTGAGCCGAAAGTTAAATACACTCTTAAATAATCAGGTTAAGATTTTATAATAGAAGAAAAGATCATGTTGGCAATTAGATTAGTAGGGCTAAGCTACAGAGTTTTTATTCTCTTTATGGTGCGCATTGACTATCAGTGCGTCTAGCTACAATTTAGCTTTGGTATTATCATAAGTTAATTATTTAACGTTAACACTCATGTTGGCAAACTAAGAATATTGTTGAGGTGAGACGAGACGATAGTGTTTACACTGCTAACCAGTTGTGAATGTAGCTATCAGAATATAGGGTAAACAGCTGAAGCGTAGACTTCATTTCCTGTTCTTTTTGCCATTAACTGATTTCCATGGGTCCAAGATTTATCCTTATTGGATGTAAAATGTCGTCTGCTTTACTGTATATTCGCTATGCTTGGAATACTGCTTCAATATTTCGAAAATTTTTACTTCAAAAAAGAGAAATAATTCCATATCTAGGTAAATAACTTTGTAGTAGTAGACCTCTTAACTCGGAGAGGTAATATTTTGGTTTTCCCAACTTGTTTTAATATCTTATCACGATGGTCAAAATATGTATCTACCAGGGCTCGAACCTGGGACCTTCCGCGTGTGAAGCGGACGTGATTACCACTACACCACAGTTAGGTAGTTAGACTTAGTTTTCCAAGAGATCTAGCTTATTGTTATGCCCAATCACGATGGACAAAATATGTATCTACCAGGGCTCAAACCTGGGACCTTCCGCGTGTAAAGCGGACGTGATAACCACTACACCATAGATACTTAATAATATTGAGTTTTCCAAGAGACCTAGGTAATTAGTATGTCCAATCACGATGGTCAAAACACGTATCTAATGGGGCTCGAATCTGTGACCTTCCGCGTGTAAGGCGGACGTGATAACCACTACACCTTAGATACGTAGCAATACTGAGTTTTCCAATAGGTATAGCTTATTTATATGCCATATCACGATGGACAAAATATGTATCTACCAGGGCTCGAACCTGCGACCTTCCGCGTGATAGGCGGCCGTGATTACCACTACACCATAGATACCTACTAATATTGAGTTTTCCAAGTGACCTAGCTTTTTTTAATATCTTATCACGATGGTCAAAATATGTATCTACCAGGGCTCGAACCTGGGACCTTCCACGTTTGAAGCGGACGTGATTACCACTACACCATAGTTAGGTAGTTAGATTGAGATTTCCAAGAGACCTAGCTTATTTTTATCCCCAATCACGATGGTCAAAACGTGTATCTACCAGGGCTCGAACCTGGGACCTTCCGCGTGTAAAACGGCCGTGATAACCACTACACCATAGATAACTATTAATATTGAGTTTTCCAAGACACCCAGCTAATTTTTATGCCCAATAACGATGGTCAAAACATCGATCTCATGGGGCTAAAACCTGGGACCTTCCGCGTATTAGGCGGACGTAATAACCACTACACCATAGTTAGGTAGTTAGACTTAGTTTTCCAAGAGACCTAGCTTATTGTTATGCCCAATCACGATGGACAAAATATGTATCTACCAGGGCTCAAACCTGGGACATTCCGCGTGTAAAGCGGACGTGATAACCACTACACCATAGATACTTAATTATTGTGTTTTCCAAGAGATCTACCTTTTTTTATTATCTTATCACGATGGTCAAAATATCTATCTACCAGGGCTCATCATTGTCAAAATGGGTATCTACCAGGGCTCTAACCTGGGACCTTCCGCGTGTTAAGCGGACGTGATAACCACTACACCATAGTTAGGTTTTTAGACTAACGATGGACAAAAGATGTATCTACCATGGCTCGAACCTGGGACCTTCCGATTGTAAACCTGACGTGATAACCACTACACCATAGATACTTACTAATATTGAGTTTTCCAAGAGACCTAGCTTATTTTTATGCGCAATCACGATGGACAAAACATGTATCTACCAGGGATCGAACATGGGACCTTCCGCGTGTGAAGCGGACGTGATAACCACTACACCATAGATACTTAGTAATATTGAGTTTTCCAATTTTGAATTATGGTCGAAAGAGCACGTGCAAAGACTGAGTATTAACATTAACTAGTATGAAGGGGTAATTATGGTATTAATTTTTTTCCACCTTTTGATTTTGAAAATGAAGGATTAAACTTCATCTTTCATCATGATTGTCTGTTCTGCGTCTACACTTACTACGCGACCATCGTTCCATTGGTTCCCTGTTTTTCTATCGACGACCCAAAATGATTAATAAATCGATCATTAAAATTTTTATAAAATACATAAAAAACCCTTTGATATAATATCGTATGTTTTGAGAATTATCAGTTTTAAAAGTTGCTGCTAAATTAATTTTCGCATGACGACCACTAGCTGTTTTACGAGGAACACAATGTAGACAGTGTATGGCAAACGTTGCTCACGAAAAACGTAAGTGAACGCAGACTAACGGCGAGCTGTCTATCTATTTCATTATTGGACTTGCTTTCCTCTAACTCTAGACATATTTAAAACGTATATAGTATTTGAAATAACCCTTGTATCCCTTTAAATAACCCTAAAATATTTTCCAAGGACTACGTTGACCGCTTAGGGTAAGCGTAAACGATGTCGCGTGTGTTTGTTATATAGTAATTCCTTCACATGAACCCTTCCCAAAAAAATGCAAAATTTCATGATAAAATATTTTGGGCAAATGGAATTTTGGTGATAAAAACGAAGATAAGTATTTTTTTAAATAATTGAGGTCATTAAGCTGAAAAAAGTTAATATCTGGACTTCGGTCATTCCATTTTCTTCTCTTATCGTTTACATTTTTTCTAGTCTTTGTCCACTAAGACAGTTTTTATTAATAGTGAATGATTTAAGTTTCGCTCAAGGTTTACCAAGAGAGTGTGTTATAACTACACTGAGAGAAATATCTGTACTTTCTACAGACGTTTTTGACAGTATTGAAACGTGAGAAAGATTTACAATGTTTTTCTTTTAATAAGAAAAACAGTAGAATAGTTTTTACAATAAAACAATGTATGTCTGTATATTTTACCATAGGAACTGTTATTTTTATTACTAACTGTAGAACATACAGATCTGTTACTGTAAACTGAGTTACACGGTTTTCTACTGTATATATCACAGAAACGTTTTACCGTAGGAACAGTCATTATTACTACTGACTGTAGAAATTACAGAACTGAGTCTGTAAACTGGAATACACGGTTTAATACTGCATTTGTTACAGAAATGTTTTAACTGGGAAACTGTCGTTTTTACTACTGACTGTAGAAATTACAGAACTGCGTCTGTAACTGGAATTCACGTTTTAATACTGCAAATATCACAGAAATGTTTTAACTGGGAAACTGTCCTTTTTACTACTGACGGTAGATATTGCAGATCTGCTTCTGTAAACAAGTATACACGTTTTAATACTGCAAATATCACAGAAATGTTTTAACTGGGAAACTGTCTTTTTTACTACTGACGGTAGAAATTACAAATCTGCGTCTGTAAATAACTGGGAAGCTGTCCTTTTTACAATTCCCTCTAAAAGTTACAGCTTTGCTTCTGTAAACTGGAATATCGGGTATGTAGTGTAAGATTTATAAATCGAGTTGGACTTCTAATAGCTTCTTGATCAAATAAAAGCAACTCCTTTCATTACTTCATCTTCCTTTTAAAATAATATAGTATGGGCATTTTATTTCGCGCCAGGCTGAATATTCCGAGCTTCGTTACTAATATTCAATTGAGATCCTGGTAGAAATATTATCCATATGGCGTAACTAAATAAAATATTAGCCGTAAATTGCACCGCGCCTGAAGTTTCCTGAACCAAAGAATATTGTCAAAAGCTCAAAACCCAACATCTCACTTTGTAATATATTACTGTTGAAAAGAAATTATATCGTGCCAGCGTGTTTTTCCTGGAAATTACCTTCACCTTTATCAAGATACTTTCAGCTTACTCCCTTCTCCAGTATTCTTCCATTTTCCTAAAAACTGCTTTTAACTCCGAAATTAGTGATTAGGCAGTTATGGCTCTGCTCTCTTATGCATATAATTCCTTCATGAACAGCCGTGGACCGTGGTCCATGGAAGAAAATAACGGAGAGGGTTTGAATTAAATTAAAGACTCTTAATGTCGAGGCCTATATTTTGGGACGCCTTGCGTCTCAATCTACAGAATGTGTATATTAAATTTAATTTAAAATTGTTTTAAACCCATAATGATGCTATAAACGTTTTAGTATCGGAAAAATTTATCGATTATCCCTTAAACTTCATTAACTTACAGCCCGAAACTAACGCGAATACACGGCAAAAATCACCGTCTTTACTAGAGAAACAACATCAACGTATCCGGGTACGAAAGTGACTCTTGATTATGATTTGAACACATATATATACAATGAGTGGTGCATCGATAAAAAAGTAATAAAAACCTAATACATTACACTTACTAAAGAACCGTTTATGCTACGCTAATGAGACAAACGTCATTAGATTCTCCGAGTCCTAGTTGGCCCGAAAAAGTGTGACGCGTTTTAATTACGCTTAATTTCGTATCGGTAAGAGTAAGAAAATTGAATCAATTCAAATATCAAAATTTTGCATTTAGGTGTTGGTTTTAATTATGTACTTAATTAACGACTTAACGCAGCATTTTAAAATTAACATAGTTGAACTCTTCGCATCTTAACAGACTTCGACAAGTGTGTTTTTTAATTTAACTTAATTGGAATCGTAGAGGTGGCTTACTGAACATTATTTTGGACTTTTACAGCTGAAAATTTGGTTAGGCTTAGTGATTTATCTGTTTAACTAATTAACAATTAGTCGTATGATAATAAGACTTAGATCGGTAGATTCCTCGCATTCCAAACTATTGAAAGACCTATCAGTTTAATTTGTCAGAGTTAATGTTGACCCGAAGGGCCGAAAATATTAATTTAACCAGAGTTATTTAGAGCAAATATTTTCCCCAAACTCAATTTCTCAAAACGGGATAGGCTTCTAGAGAGTTATTGTGGAACCAAATAGTTGAATAATTTTCAATTTTATTCAAAATTAATTACGGGCCCTAATTAAGCGAAATGAAGAAGAAAAATATTTATTCATTATTATTTATTGGGTCAACAAACCCACTTTCCATTCCTGGTATATAGGTTCTTTGGGAGAACTTGTTTGCTATTTTACTCCTTTTTCGTTTCTAATAGAAAATGAGATGATTCATAAAATTTTCCATTTGGGGTTGGGGTTTTGTGGATGTTAAGAGAAACCTGTCTTTGTCCAAAGTAAATATCAACCCTCCTACCCCCAACTTGGCACCAGGCTTTCAATCGGGTCAGTGCGAAGAAGGGGGAGATTTCACGAGAGGTTCTTAGGTTTGCTCCCTTCCTTGGTTGGAGGTAATAGTTTTATAGTACCACAGTATAAGCCAGGAGAGACGGAAAAAACTACCATGAACGGGTGTGTCGGGCTTCATAATAAAAAAAGCTAAATACCGGCGTTATACTCTTTGGTTTCAAACCCCCTTTTTGCACCTTGCATCAAGTTGCATGGATATTTTGCCACAAGGATAAGAAAACTTTCAACGAAAACGAGCATTTCATTCTCCAAGCGTCGTGGAAAGCTATATTCAAAACTCTTTATAAAATCGTAAGTACATTTCATTTATAAATGATCTAGGCTACAGCAAAACTACTGAAAACTTGTAAAAAAATTTGAAGATTCCTTACAAATCTTTGAAATATAAATAATGCCATATTTTAATCTTAAAAATGGTCTCTATGTTGAAGCTGAATAATGAGAAGAATATATGAGGTATTAGATTACTCAATTAGCACTGTAAATTAGGAACCACATTATTAAGCCAGGAGTGTTTTTTGGTTTTAAATTTCTAATTGGAAACGTACAGTACAGTCATATCCATTATTACAAATCTGGATTTAATTGATGTACAGTAAGTGTAATAGCCTATAGTTGAGGATTTATTTAAATATGGGTTAATTTCAATGTTAGACTTATCAAGATTAAACCTATACCTACATCGTTATCATAACTTTCTTTGGAAAGTTATCATTTACTTTAAAACGATTAAAATGGTTAGTTATCTTAGTAGTTAATGACCATGTCTTAATTTAGGTTTTCGTCCATCATACGAATTGTAATTTTAAAGAGACGTACGAAGCCTTCATTTTAAAGTCATGAGTGATGCAAAAGTAAGTTTTACTTAATTTTTTAAATATATTTTGTTTAATAGGGACTTGGCAGTACTATGGCATGCAAACTCACTCTCTAGAGGTTCCACTCTAGGTAGAAAGTATACCAAGAAGGGGGTCAGAAGAGGGGCTAAAATAGCTTCCACTCTGCAAAAAAGAAATACCATAATGGCGGCAGAGGGTGGAAATACCCCCAAATTGCCAAGTCCCTATATAGATAGCTTTCAGAAGGTATAGTAGTACGTCACACCCTCCCAAGTCTTACCGCTGTTCTGGTAGTCATATTGGGTGGTCTCAGCTTCATCCCTGCTTTTAACCCCCAATATGGCAGCGTAAATTTCGTCACGAGACTCGGCTCCTCCTCCAACTGAAAGCTCTCTATACTCGTAAATTCAGAATTCTACTTATTCGGGTGGCTTGCAATAAAAAGCGGTTTAAATTTTGAAACTGCTAAAACTTATTATTTCACTGAAGTATATTTTTTAGATTTAATTTATAGGTCGAATTAATTCCGATAGCAAGTGATTTAATTATTGATTTGTTATCTTAAGCCTTAGTAATTGATTACAAGATGGCCCAAGTGTTGGGCTCATAAAACTAGCTACCTTTTTTTTGAGTAATCCCTTGACTCCCTTATAAAATCGCCAATGATTTAGTGAGTAGCGCCTAAACGCGTATCCTATCATTAAAATTGCCAATGATTTAGTGAGTAGCGCCTAAACGCGTATCCTATCATTAAAATTGCCATTGATTTAGTGAATAGCGCCTAAACGCGTATCCTATCATTAAAATTGCCAATGATTTAGTGAGTAGCGCCTAAACGCGTATCCTATCATTAAAATTGCCATTGATTTAGTGAGTAGCGCCTAAACGCGTATCCTATCATTAAAATTACCAATGATTTAGTGAGTAGCGCCTAAACGCGTATCCTATCATTAAAATTGCCAATGATTTAGTGAGTAGCGCCTAAACGCGTATCCTATCATTAAAATTGCCATTGATTTAGTGAGTAGCGCCTAAACGCGTATCCTATCATTAAAATTACCAATGATTTAGTGAGTAGCGCCTAAACGCGTATCCTATCATTAAAATTGCCAATGATTTAGTGAGTAGCGCCTAAACGCGTATCCTATCATTAAAATTGCCATTGATTTAGTGAGTAGCCCCTTGACGCGTAACCCTCCCTGATTCGTAAGCGATTGAAAGAGAAAGAAAAAATTTAGTATAAAATTTCGTAACACGTGGAAATAATTTCGAATTCGTCCCACACCCTCTTTAGTTGAGAGATGGACACGCGATAATACCCGAAACGTCAGATTCTTGTGGCATTGGCTCGCCTAAGCACATACCAAATTGCGGAAAAAAACCACCCCCACAACTTCCATCTCTTGTGATTAGCCCCATCGTAGATATTATACGAAGTGGCTAGAAAATAGCTTTGTGTCGGACTTAGCTCTCCCTTTAAGAAATCACCGAGGGGGTAGACACTTTGGATCTCTGTGTACACCAGAGTTCAAAAGAGTTCAGCTTTGACAGTGCATTGAGTTCAAAGCCTTCGAAACTAAGAGTTCAGCTTTGACAGTACATTGAGTTCATGACATATTGTACACCTGAGTTCTCAAGTGTCTACCCCCTCGGAAATCACTAAGAGAGGCTGCAGCGTGAAAATGATTCCCCCTTTCTTTTAACTTGAACCATTTTAGAAAACGATCGCATGATATACATAGTTCCCATACTAGGAGGATCCATACCATTTACACAGGGAGGCCAGGCTTCAGGTGTTACACAAGGAGGCCTGCCTCACTAGGTGAGGCTAAAGCCAGGCCTATTGAAAATGGTATGGATCCTCCTAGCATGGGAACTA
Source organism: Phalangium opilio (assembly GCA_019434445.1). Lineage (NCBI taxonomy): Eukaryota > Metazoa > Arthropoda > Arachnida > Opiliones > Phalangiidae > Phalangium > Phalangium opilio. Next base: position 54,540 of record JAEQBA010000083.1, on the reverse strand, counting down.
TGTATTGTAATAATCCATTTATTAGAACCATAACGTACTTTAAAATCAAAGAATCCATATATATATAAAATATATTCGGCCACTATGTTATTTATATATATATATATATATATATATATATATATATATATATATATATATTATGATTATATATATATATATATATAATTTATGATTTATATATATATATATATATATAATTTATGATTTATATATATATATATATATATATATATAATTTATGATTTATATATATATATATATATATAATTTATGATTTATATATATATATATATATATAATTTATGATTTATAGATATCTATATATATATATAATTTATGATTTATATATATATATAATTTATGATTTCTATATATATATATAATTTATGATTTATATATATATATATATATATATATAATTTATGATTTTATATATATATAATTTATGATTTATATATATATATATAATTTATGATTTATATATATATATATAATTTATGATTTATATATATATATATATAATTTATGATTTATATATATATATATATAATTTATGATTTATATATATATATATATAATTTATGATTTATATATATATATATATATAATTTATGATTTATGTATATATATATATAAATCATAAATTTCGAGGAAAACCCAAAAAATTTGGCATACAATTTAGTTTTAAAGAGAGAATGAAGTGATGAGACAAGTAGCATTTATTTGAGAAGTTCAAAAACAATAATAAATCGTAAAGTTTGAAAATAATTTTTATAACCAGAATTTTATCCCTTGTAGCTTATTTATTTTAATTTCGCTCAGATATATAAGTATGGCTACAAGAAAGTTATGGTTTGAATTCCTACTCAAATTTAGGTCCGGGTAACTCGCGTCAATTCACTATTGGGTAGAGGGAGGTTCTGAAGATTATTGACGGAACTACGAAGAAGCTATCAGCGGGCGGGTAAAAATTATTTGAAATACGTCACAAGCACCACGTGACAACAACATACAAAGACTCCACATAGAGTGGGACTGGACACCTAGTCCTCGTTTTTCGCCAGATTTCAGCACCAATTCCCCGAAGTGCTTGTTTTCGAAATAAAACGAACTAAGTTTCTTTGAACCACGCCTCTCCTCGGTCACGTGACTCTGACGTATTTCAAATAATTTTTACCCACCCACCGATGCCTTCTTAACAGTCCCTTTAAAATAAATGAAAATGGCTAGGGATGTCTTTGGAGATAGGCTTAACCTAAAGGAATGCAGCGGTTTGAGGTTGCCAACTTGAATTAAATTTAATACAAAAATAATCATGTGTTGCATTGATACTATTAAGCACATTAGAGTCCGAGCGCGCTCAACATGGCTCTTACACGTTGTGAAATATTTCAAATATTTCTCTGTATTTTTTATTTTATTTTTCTTCTTAATTTTCAAACTACTAATTCAAAATCTCAACATTTAAATTTTAACAAAAAAAACCACCTGTATAAATAAAACTACTAGAATCTTTTTGTCAATACCATATCTAATCCTATTATTTTTGTAAACTTGAAAAACACCTTTGTAAAGCAAGAGAGTTGGGGTCCAGTGATAAACCAGTGATGTCAAAAATGTTTATTCTTACACGTGCGTCACTGGTTTATCCCTGGACCCCAACTCTCTTGCTTTACAAAGGTGTTTTTCAAGTTTCCAAATTTAATAGGATTAGATATGGTATTGACAAAAATGGTTCTAGTAGTTTTATTTATACAGGTGTTTTTTTTTTGTTGTTAAAATTGAAATGTTGAGATTTTGAATTAGTAGTTTGAAAATTAAGAAGAAAAATAAATTAAAAAATACAAATAAATAATTGAAATATTTCACACTGGGACCGTCCATAAACTACGTCACGCGAAAAAAAGCATTTCCTAACCCCCCCCCGTCCCCCCAGATCACGTTTCGTCACGCTTTTCTCAGACCCCTCCCCTAAAAACCACGTCACATTTCTTTAACCCCCCCCCTCCGCACTATGATTTGTCTTAATTTACAAATTTAATTTGATTAATTTCTTGAGTGATATGCCGCCCCCTCAGAAATATTTTGCTCGGCTGAAAATTCGAAGTTCTCTTCCGTTTTAAGCTTTTTCCATCTGATTGACCTTTAGAATTTTAATGTCTGGATGTGCTTTTTAAAAGCTTCAAAAAAGTTCCATAAAGCTTAGTTAAAGGGGCACATTATTTAGGTTTTGACACTGTCACCGAAAACAGACCAATCGAGCTTGAGATTTAGAAAATTTCCCAAATAATCGAAACCATTTCAATCGGCAGGGGGATTTGATTCATCCTCACAAATAATAGGGGCGAATAAACAAAGACATAAGAGAGTTTACGCTGTTTATTTTAAATGCGCTTTTTAAATTGGCTATATAAAAGTGTAAATAGTAGATAATTGCATAAATTTTCTACTTTTTAAACGATGATGGAATAACAATTTTAGAAAATTATTCTAACGGTGGACTATGGAATGTTGTCTTTCTTTCTTCCATAACATAAGAGAGCCAACCGGCCTCTAACTGACTTCGTAACGAAATCAATGATAAATGTGACATCACGCATCGAAGAACCCCTCCCTCCCCCTTGTCACGGACCGTCACAAATTTATAAACCCCCTCCCCCCATAAGAGTGTGACGTAGTTTATGGACGGTCCCCAAGGTTTCGCGGCCAAGGGGGTATATATTTTTCACAACCTAACTTTACAGCACTAGCAAAGGCTGAAAAGGTATAGTATTTCATTTCTCGTTGTGAGGGTTTGAAAAAGTGTCCTTATTTCGCCGAGGAATGTGATTTTGTGTGATAATTATAAATATTCATAACTATAGGTCAACGTGTCCATCCCAGAAAGTTCTATACTCCCTGTTGAAAACGGGATTTTTGGACACGAGTTCGTCAACGTCGCGGATAACGTCGGTGACAAAAGGAAGTTCATGGTCGTTGGGACAATGATAACTCAATTTCTTCTGCTCGAAAATCGAAGAATGGAAAATAAAATACAGTACGCGTACAAATACTACTTCTCGCCGTCTATTGAGGATAACTTTTTAGTCTTTGCTGTTTCCTACAATTTCTCGCAATCAAAGAACATGGAGATAGTCAATCAAATGTAAGAACACAAAAAAAAACAAAGATGATTCTGTAATTTTCTTCGTTACAGGTTAGAGATTACGAATGAAAACGATCTCGCATTCCGCCACTTCTACAAAGCGCGATATTCGATGGATCTCATAAAATGGGAAGAGCCACCGGACGATTTTTCAACGATATCCGTTAAGGAAGTCGAAAGCCTTCTTTCTCTATACCATTTGGGAAACGTCATAGCCTTAATGGCTTTAATACTCGAGAAGACCTTATCACTTCTGCTGTTTGTCAAGAAGTCGAGGAAACCGAGAATGGTCTAGCAACGACGCTAACATATAAATTGATAATTTGTAATGTATCCAGTGAGGGTGAGTTTAAAACACACATTAGATTTAATTTTAGAAGTAGAAATGGTGAACCGAGTAATCTGGGCGCGTGTCAAAGTCCTCGGGACGGTTGGGGGGGGCATGAAATAAGAGGCTGGTCATATAGCGACAGAGGTAAAAAGGAGTTACGCATTTCTCGCCGTCCCTGTTAAAAACGTCATCAAAACGTAGTTTAAGGGAGCCAATTAATAATAATTTAAAATTTTCGTTACGTGTTGGAAAGAGGGGCCCTATACTGGGCTATGAGTCGGACTACTGAAGTAAATACTAACCGTTCTCCATTCCTACCTCTATAATTAAATCTATCCCCGAAAACACAAATCTTAGAGTAAATATGTTGTGAATACAAGTAGATGATTTAATTTAATTTTCTACTTTTCTGCTTTCAATTAAAAATAAATAATTAAATTTTGTACATACAAATGCCTTTACTTAAAACGAAATAATTTAGTTTTGTACATATAAATGATTTCACTTAAAAGGAAATAATTTAATATTTTACATATAAATGCTTTTACTTAAAACGAAGTAATTAAAATTTGAACATATAAATTCTTTAACTTGAAACGAAATAATTTAATTTTGTTTATACTTAAAACGAAGTAATTTTGTACATATAAATGCTTTTATTTAAAACAAAATAATTTAATCTCGTACATATAAATACTTTTATTTAAAACAAAATAATTTAATCTCGTACATATAAATACTTTTATTTAAAACGAAATAATTTAATATTTTACATATAAATGCATTTAATTAAATCGAAATAATTAAATTCTGAACATTTAAATACTTTTATTTAAACGAAATAATTTAATTTTTTACATATAAATGCTTTTACTTAAAATGAAATTATTATCAAATAATTTAATTTTAAACACAAATGCTTTTCTTTAAAACGACTTTTATCTTTGGTGAGTTTATAACCCCTTAAAAAGGTGGTATCCTTTTTTATACGATTTTTCACTATTCCAATAACAACACTTGGAATTTTCGAAGTAATCGTATTATAACTGTATCATAATTTAATTTGAAGGTTTGATAGTATTTATTTATATTTTTGTATTTGGAAGTTTGTTTGAAAAACTTTGGGACAGTGTTTGCGAAAAACGGTCTTAATTTAATAATTTTTATTTACATTATATTTTGAGATAAATTGGTAACCTAAAAGCAAAATTTTTGTTATTAAATAACAGTTTAACCAATATACATTGAACAAAGATGTTAATGTGAAGATTAGTCTACAACTTTATTTCAAATATTAAACAGCTTTACTCAGATTATAAAATTCGGATTTCTCAAAGATAGTATTAAACCATTCAAAAGTAACTTAATATTCTATGAATGTTATGGAATATACCCAATAGAAAATCCCCATTTAAGACTAATGTAGTTCCGCGAAGTTAGATTCTAAAATTTCATTTTCCGAAATGTTATTGCCCTTTTCCTTTTATCTTTGGATAATTAAAGAAAGTATTAAAGAAAGTATATTTACAAAAAAGTAAATAATTGAACTCTCACGCTAATAAAAAAAACCAGGATATCTCCCTTATGGCAACACCATACGCCAACCACCAATACCAGACTTAGAAAAATAAAGCGAAAAATGTTGTAGAGAAGCGTCATAATTTTTTTAAACTCTCCGAGTGGCGATGAGTATGTCACGGAGAGGCATTACACTGGACGTGTAGGGATATGTTTATCGGGGTGTATCTGTAACCGCCTTCGCAGAGGTATTACACTGCACGTGTCGGGATATGTGTGTTGGGGTGTATCTGTAACCGCGTTCGTAGCTGGCAAATCGAATCAAAAGTATATGCAATATCCGGACCGCTTTCGCAGTTTACAGAAAACAATAGTTAATTCTACTCCATTATCATCATTTCTAGAGCGCCGGTAGGCCCTTCTAGATAAGAACCCACACCCTCCAGTAATATTAAAGAAATAATTCACAGATTTTAGGCTTAGCGTCCCATAGAAAAAGCATGGGATATTTGGTGGTCCACTCCATCGAATAACTCAGAAACTTCTGCGAAGTTAATGTTCGGAACACTTTTGAATTTTCAAGCAACTATGGAATGTTGAACTTCTGAAGTTTGCTTATGAACAATTAAGTCTAATTATTTTATTTTAATTAATTTATGAATCATGGTAAAACCGTTACATTTATTACACTGTTTGCATAGCATTTTGTTCAGCTTCCAACGGCCTTGTGGCGCATCGGATGACGCGTATGTATTACCGTTCGGACTTTGCAACGCGCCAAGTACATTCCAGCGTCTCATGGATGAAGTCTTCCGAGATGGAGAAAAATTCGCTATAGTCGTATATCTCGACGACATCCTAATAGCCTACGAGACATGGAAAGAGCAGAAGAATGAATAAACTAAAGAACGCTGGCTTAACTTTTCAGTTTAAGAAATGCCGCTTCGCCCAATCGGAAGCAGTCGTCCTCGGACATTTAATCAACGAAACAGGAATTTACATAGACCCTTCCAAGGTTGATGCAATCAAGAAATATCCTCAGCCATAGACGCTAAAACAACTCCAAAGATTCCTTGGAATGGCCGGATGGCATCATAGATTCATACCTCATTACTCAAAGATAGCCACTCCCCTCAATCAATTAAAGAAGAAAGGAGTCAAGTTCGCATGGGGTCCTGACCAAGAGGAATCTTTCCAGAAGATAAAAGATGCCATTTGCAGCTCACCACCATTGGCCGCGTATAAGCCGGATGCGCCAAGCATTTTGACAAGAGATGCGTCAGATGCCGGCTTGGGTGCAATGCTATCTCAGATTCATGACGGAATCGAAGTCCCAATCGCTTACGCTAGTAAAAATCTTCGAAACGCTGAAGCAAAGTATAGTACTTCCGAAAAGGAATGTCTAGTGATATATTGGGCCATTGGACATTGCCACCCGTACCTGGAAAGTAATCCTTTTACAGTCGTAACCGACCATAAAGCTTTACAGTGGCTATTTGGACTCAAAGAACCAAACTCAAAACGCGTCAGATGGGTGATGTATCTACAGACGTTCGATTTCAAGGTTCAACATAAGAAAGGAGTCGAAAACGTCGTGGCCGACGCCCTTTCGCGAGCTTCAATAGGACTATTCGCCATGTCTGTAGCCCCCACCATGGAAGAGGAAAATCAAGACATATCATCTGAAGAGTCGAACGCACCATCAGATCATTCACACGTCGCGTATACTTTACCACCATATCCACATGCGAATTTTCATATCTTTGATCGCGATGGTATCATTACCGCTCAAGGGGAAGATCCTGTTATTCGCGTAATCATTGAACAATTGAGACAAGATAACCCTCCAGACAATACAGAGTACGAGATGGTTAACAATCTCATTTATCGAAAAGCGTCAGGAGTTTGTCCAGCGCGAATCTACCTACCTCAATCTCTCAGAAGAGAAGCTATGAGACTCCTGCATGATCATCCTCTGTCCGCCCATAGAGGTAAATACAAGACGCGAACTCAAATAGGACTATTCGCCATGTCTGTAGCCCCCACCATGGAAGAGGAAAATCAAGACATATCATCTGAAGAGTCGAACGCACCATCAGATCATTCACACGTCGCGTATACTTTACCACCATATCCACACGCGAATTTTCATATCTTTGATCGCGATGATATCATTACCGCTCAAGGGGAAGATCCTGTTATTCGCGAAATCATTGAACAATTGAGACAAAATAACCCTCCAGACAATACAGAGTACGAGATGGTTAACAATCTCATTTACCGAAAAGCGTCAGGAGTTTGTCCAGCGCGAATCTACCTACCTCAATCTCTCAGAAGAGAAGCTATGAAACTCCTGCATGATCATCCTCTGTCCGCCCATAGAGGTAAATACAAGACGCGAGCTCCAAAAGGACTATTCGCCATGTCTGTAGCCCCCACCATGGAAGAGGAAAATCAAGACATATCATCTGAAGAGTCGAACGTGCCATCAGATCATTCACACGTCGCGTATACTTTACCACCATATCCACACGCGAATTTTCATATCTTTGATCGCGATGATATCATTACCGCTCAAGGGGAAGATCCTGTTATTCGCGAAATCATTGAACAATTGAGACAAGATAACCCTCCAGACAATACAGAGTACGAGATGGTTAACAATCTCCAGCTACGAGCCTAAATCCCTTAGGTCCAATGAATGAAATGTCAGAGTCCGCGAGTACTGAAGAAGAAAATCACTCTCCCTTAGCTCCGTCTATTGCAGATCATTTTCCCACGAACTATGAGAAACCATTCAAGTCAGGGTGGGTTCGAGAGCTGTGTTATAGACACACGGTACAACCTGGCAAGGTAGACATGGATATTTACTACTATCCACCTGGAAGAAAGAGTCGTATGCTACGGTCAAAAAATTAAGTTTCTCAGTATCTACGGAATACCGATTTTAGGGACTTAGACCCCATAGACTTCTGTTTCAAGAGAGTACCCATTGCCAAACCACCTTGGGAAAGAGTTAGACTAGCCCACCCAAGACGTTCGGTGCCAACAGCTGTTTAAACCGGGAACAACGTGTTAATACCATTGCGATCCGTCACGCTCGATCCCAATGGGAACACTTCCTACATCTCTATGGGACTCTTCTAATTCCTTTTCTTTTGGATGGCTACTCCTCCTCTGTACTGGAGACTGGCCCCTCGACAAAGACGTGGAAGAATGGCCACGTTCACGCCGGAAGATTTCCTATTACAACCGTCCCCTCGAGAATTCCCCATCATTTCTTTACCCGTGGCCCACTCGTTTGGATCCATCTCCAGGGAAGAAGGCCTTAATCTCGACGAGTAGATCCCTCAAGCGAGAGCCGCCACACATGAACCTGATGTGCAAATCCTGACAGAGGACAGGGAGAATCTGGAGGATGACCCTCCTGTTGAAAACGTTTGCCCGGAGGCGGTGGGCCCGTACCTGCCCCGTAAACATCCACATCGGGAACGTACTTATGGCGGAAGGCTGTCACTCCCGGACGAGAAGGAACGACCTCACGCGGCCATTGCCGAAGCAGCTCCCCTTAGGTCCCCCCCATGGCCACCAGCTCCCCACATGGACCCCACGTTGCTCGTTCCGATTACGGACAATCCACCCCAGGATGCCGCCACGACAGTTCCCCAGGTTGCCGCCACACGAAACACCGCTCCGCAGCCAGCCCATCTCCCCGGAGCAGATGCATCACAGCAGCAGCCGGGCCCCATTGACGCCGTCAACGAATATGAGCCGAACCCTTTCCCACCAGGTTCGCAAGACTTTCGGGATATTATGGATTATGGTCCCCTCCCCATCCCCCAAGACAAGCTTTACCAAATATCGGACTACGACCAGCTATTCCTCGAAGACCTCCCGTATCTCCAAGAACCTCCGAAGAACCGGGACCTTTTTCCCGTTGCGTGAGATGGAACGCCTCAAAGCACGTCCGTCCGTCTCTACCCCATTTACCCGGACGGGTATCCCGTCCTCCATCGTAAAAGTACGGCTTATGAATGCAAGGCCTGCATGACGGTCGGGCGCCACTTTGCCTCTCTTTGCCCGCGAAAATTTATCCTCCGGGATCGTCGTCATGGACGAATGAAGACTACTATTCAAGCCGATTGAACTTTGTGCATACCATTATTCCATGTTTTCTTTTTCTTTCCATTGTTGCCCCCCCCCCTATTCTTTCCTCACTTCTATTTTCTTTCCATGTTCTTCTTCTTCTCCTTCTTTTCCGAGGGGGTGCATGCAGAGGCCTCACCCCTGAAGCCGTTGCATATGATGACGGAGGGCTGAGCATCCTCGTCCAACTTTGGGACTATGTTCAGCCCGCCGCCATCTAAGCTCCTCCTCCTTTCTCATCCCAAAACCCCGTCCGAAAACAAACCAAGGCGATAAGAAACGCCGGTTGCTTCTACAAGTTCAGTTAGCTTTTTGTTTTCCATTTGACCAGGCACGGGTCAGTTATTCGGTCTAAGAACGCTTTTTTTTGTATTCCGAAAATTGAAGAAAGGTTTTTGTACTCCGCGAATTGTCGCGATTCCAAACTTGGATCCGGATATTTTTTGAGAGTTTAAAAATACGTCGAAATTAATAAATAATTCAAAGTTCAAGAAAAGGTATGTTTATTTTCTTTGGATTGAATTCCCTTACGGGACGATAGTGACGGCTTTAAATTAGGCTTACCATAACTCCCCTCACTATTGCACCTAAGGGACTTGTAACAAACCCCTCAAATGACCGGTCCCATAGTATTTTCACGAGGGGGAACTGTTACAAATGGTGCCGGAACGCCGCCATATTGGGTCCCTTCCTTCTCGAACATTCGAGGCAGAATTTTCCGATTTTTATTTCAAGCGGGTTGAATCACATATTTTATTAAATCTACCATTGATATCATAGGTTCAAATTAAATTGAAATAATCGGATTAATTTAATTTGGAATTAAACGCTTGTTAGAGGATATTATTTTCCAGGATAGATAATTTTGAATTAAATTATTTTTAAATTTAAATGAACCCTCCCGAATCGTGCCCAAATTCAAATTTATACCGTGAAAGACACGAAACAGAATCCTCCTCAGCTTCGGGAAATATTTCGAAATCCTCAGGATCAACGTTAGCGATAGCTAAGCCTAACCTCGTGGCCGCGGATATTATACGCCCCCTCGATTAAGTGATTTAAACATGGCATATGCCCAAAACCCAAATGAAGATTCCCCGTGGGATGATAACTTAGATTTAACCCCGTATTTACATCAAAGGGACGAAAGGGAAGAACAGGCCTCCCCCAATTATAGGTTTAATAATTCAAAAGAGAAAGAAAGAATTAGACATGAGAATAATTTAGCCCTATTCAAAAGCATGAGTCAAAGTTTAGACCCCCAGGGGAGTAGCCTTGTTAGAAACAGACACAAGGGGAGTACCCCCGATTTAGTCAAGTTAAGCGGGACGTCTAGACCCAGTCCTCCCAAACAAAAGGCAGAGACTGAAGTAAACTCATATGCAAGGGCAAAGCAATTTATGAATAGCTGGGGTCCCCCAAAGCAAGCTGTACCTAAGACCACATCAACTACGAACTTTCCGACAATGCCAGTACCAATTTCCTCCCCCATTGGGGCTATCCCACGTAGAAGCTCGGTTGTATATACAAGTGCCCCTAGTAGGCCAAAGAGACCCAGTTCAGTAAACCCTGGACAACTCCAGACCCCTATAGGACATATTCCACAGGGCATTCCGCAGTCCCCACCTAGTGTTCAACCTCAAGGTACACAAGGTACTAGTCAACCCCTCGGGACATAAAACCCTCAAACACAGAGTAGTCCAAATACTGGAGGTGCCTAACAAGCAGCCTTCCTAGCGTCAGTCTTGCAATCCTTTTCGAACCTGGCAGTATCTAACCAGGGCAATGTGAAAGGTTAAGAACCCCTTGAGAGGTTAGCATTTTATGGTAGAAACAAGTTGGGAAAACCAAAATATTACCTCTCCGAGTCAAGACGACTACTTACAAACTTATTTACCCAGATATGGAAATGTTTCTTAAGTTAAAATTTATGAAATATTAAAGCAGTATACAAAGCATAGCAAATATACTGTAAATCAGACGACATTTTGCATCCAATAATGATATACTTGTACACATTCAAATCATCCGATGGGGGAAAAACGGGAAATGAAGAGATAAAACTTTGGAGGGATATTACCTTTATCCGATTACGATCAGACCTTTCACTGGTCTGGGCTGCGTTCAGCAGAGCTCACCAAAAAAGACAGCGGATTTTGGAAATGTTTACCGGTGAAGTCTGTCGTCATAGCTTTTGTCCGGTCATCGGCGTTTTATAAATGACGCTAGCGCAATAAAGCGTGCAAGGTACCAAGGCTTAACAAAAATTGTATGATAACATATTTAGAGAGATAGATAACAACTTTTATAATTAAAAATAGAAACTAACATATCTATTAAAATTCTCGCGTGATCAACTGGTTTCACGCCAAATAAATAGCTATAGTCCCATAGAGCTATTTGTATTAATTCCTCCATGGTTTTTTCGCCAAGCTGAGAACTACGCGTTTTACGTCACGTTATCCAAAAAGCCGACTATTTTCTTTGAAGACCACGCTAGCTCAGCGCTAACCACCGTGACGTCAAAATTCAAAAACAAAATCCCGTTATGTAGGACACTGCTAACAGCGCTGGGCTCTGCTGAACGCGGCCCAGATTTCCACCATGATTATAAAATCTAAGCCTAATTATTTAATAGTGTATTTAACTTTCGGCTCACTCTGAACCGTTAATGTCTCTGCATTACAGAAACGAAAACCAAACCCAAGCGTTTACTTTTTGGTTCACTAGGCCTATTGACAAATAAAAGTTCATTTGACCAACATAGTAGCGTTGTTCTTGTATTCACTTTAGAAAGGATTATGCTATAAACAGATGTAGTATAGCTTAAGTAATATATAAACATCCATTTTAAATAATAATATTAAAAAAAATCTTTGGAATATCAAAATGAAATAGAGCTTTAAAGCTACAAAAGTACTAAATGCATCATAATTACGAAAAATATTTCCACATATTCACTTTATATTAAGGATAAAGGGAATATTATGGTTCTGTAGGATTTCTTTACACATCAAAACAAAACGAACTTCTAACGTAGCGCACTACTGTAACAACGGACGGACACACACAGACAAAAACATAGACTGCTTTTTAACTCTTTGCGTATTAATTTGGAATTGAGAAACAAGATTATCTTAAATATTAAAATAAATATAATTAATATTTAATATTTTCTTCGTTAGTTATTCGCCTCATTGAACGTTACATCGTTTTAAAAAAGAACAATTAAAAATTCTTGAGAGACTTGACTAATATTGGCGTTTGAAATGAAGCATACGCCGGTTGCTTCGCGTTACTCAAATAGGTAGTATATAAGGGTGTCGAACTACAGCTAAAAGCAAGAACAACCGCAATTACGAAAACCTATCGTGGATAACCCACCCTAGGGAGGCTAGACGTTTCTCGTAACCCTAGCTGATCGCCGCGAATGTCTTAAACCCAACGATGACGATGGAGTAGAAGCCAGGTGTGCATGTGGAATGGACAAAAACAAAGACCAGAAGATGGTGGTGTAGAAGCCAGGTATACAGACTGGTGTCCATGTGGGATGGACAAGAACAAAGACCAGAAGATGGTGGTGTAGAAGCCAGGTGAACAGACTGGTGTCCATGTGGGATGGACATAAACAAAGACCAGAAGATGGTGGTGTTAGAAGCCAGTGTGTACAGACTGGTGTCCATGTGGGATGGACAATGACCAGAAGATGATGGTGTTAGAAGCCAGTGTGTTCAGACTGGTGTCCATGTGGGGTGGACAATGACCAGAAGATGGTGGTGTTAGAAGCCAGTAAGTAAAGACTGGTGTCCGTGTGGGATGGACAAAGACCAGAAGATGGTGGTGTGAGAACTCAAGTAGAGTATCCATTTCCGTGACTGTGAAAGCAGTTCGGGAATGGCGAACACGTTTGCTCCGATTTGGAAACTGCGAACGCGGTCACGTGGGTGTAACAACAGACACACACACAGACACAGACGATCGTTACAGAACCTCTCCGTGACATACGTCACTCGGAGAGGTAAAAACAAAAGCGTCCCCGAATTCATTAGAAAATTCGAGGAATACGTAAGCTTCCAAAAAATCAGTGAGGATGATAAAATGCTTTTCATGCACCTCCTGTTAAGAGACAATGTTCTATATTGGTATCGTTCCCTCCCCCAAGGAGTAGATTGGGCAAAATTTAAGGAACGACTAAAACGTCATTTAAGGATTAAGGATGAGGGAGCCAAGGCCCGAATAGCTTTACATAATAGAAGACAAAAACAAAATGAATCCAACGACGAGTTTTTTGGCTATTTCGTGAGGGTAAATCAGAATTTACACCCCCCAATACCGGAAGATGAACTACTCCTCATAATTAAAGAAAATTTAAGGATGGAATATAAAGGGTTACTTATGGTTCTCCCAGCGCAAACGATTTCAGACTTGCACGATGTATGCCTACAGATAGAACAAACTGTTGAGCTAGACCAACCTCTCTCATCCCACGATAACCAAAATCCTATCGCGCAGCAAAATATGGATGTGAGAGAGCCACCCATACAACAGGCCCTGCGGTATATAGCACCCAAACCTAAAGTAAATTCTCAACAAGTAGTTCCTCAGCCTTCGGGTGTACAGCCAATAGTTTCCCCTACAACTGGTTATTCCCAGACGGGAATGAATCAAGGGTACATTAATTAATTTATTTATTTATTGGAGGGATAGGGTTGCTAAGCCAAATTGACTTATGTGCAACCCCCCAAAAGCATTAAGGTACAACAAATGAACCGAAAAATATTAAATTAATTGTCCAGGATCCAAGCCGTTAAACTGTGACGGAAATTGGTACAAGATTCCAATGATAACAACTCCTCAGGTATCGAGTTCCAATCATTGATGACCCTTGAGGTAAAGTGACTAGCTTTAGGAAATGACTTCGCCACAGGTTTCGCCAGTTTAGCAGGATGTCCTCTGGTGCGTAGATTAGTTGATGGGAGAAATAGCGAAGACATGTCAGTATGCACATTGCTTTTATAAATATCAAAAACGTAGACCAGGTCATTAACACGTTGTCTAAGAGACGGGGAAAGTAGGCGGAGTTGCTCATCACGCGTAGCAGGGGAGTGGTGGCTAAATCCCTTTGTGACCTTTGTGAATCTATTGTGGGCCTTCAAGATTAGAGATTGCTGCGTAATTCGAGGAGGGCGCCAGATGACAGAAGCGTAGTCAATTAATGGTAAAACCAGGGAATTATAAATTGTACGCATGATAGTTGGCGAATGGTGGCAAAAATTCCGTCGCGTTAGCCCAGTAATGCTATTTATACGATTGGCGGTGCGTTGAGCATGGGTGCTAAAGGCAAATGTTTCATCCATAAAAACGCCAAGGTCCCGCACTGAAGCCACATTAGACAGAGAGATACCGTTGATATTGTAAGAAAACCTAGGGTTTTTTGTTCCTAAATGAAGCACCGTGCACTTTTCCACGTTGAATTTCATCCCATAGGAGGACGCCCATGCGACGACGTTGTCTAAATCACTCTGCAATTGAAGGCATTCATCCTCGGTCTTTATGGCATTGTAGAGTTTCGCGTCATCCGCGAACAGAAGCATTTTAGAGTAGGTGACATCGTTAGGCAGCGAGTTTATAAATATGGAAAATAGCAGTGGTCCAAGAACGGAGCCTTGAGGAACGCCACTTTGTAATTCGCGATAGGAGGAAGCGAAACCCTTGTAGACCACACGCTGACGCCTATTCGAGACGAAATCGATGATCCAGGCAAGGGCATTCCCGGTGATACCAGCACAAATCAAGGAGGAGCGAATGGCGGAAATTGGAATGGTGTCAAAAGCCTTAGTGAGATCAAGGTATATGATGTCAACTGAAGTTCCATTTTCAAGCCATTCCACCCAGTCGGTTGTTGCAGTCAGTAAATTAGTCACGCATGATTTTTTACGCAGAAAACCATGTTGGGAGGAATGAAAGAACCGAGTAGCTTCAAGATAGTTGTCAATTTGAATTTCCCGAACATGGGAACTCATACTAACATGGACATCCCGCATGGGAACAATAACAATCCTCATCAAGAAGGATAGTACCATCCTACCCTCGTCCAAAATGATCCTCAAACCTACCCGGTTCAAAATTGTCGAGCACCTTTCCCGAGGCCCAGTTCCCAACCAAGGCCCCAGCAAACGCTAATCTCCTTCGGATATCCCTCTAAGGCACTCATATCCCGTGAATGTGCTATCCCTTTTTATGTCCCCACGTTGTATAATTATGTGCAAAGCTGGGAGGTTTTCCTTAATATCATCCCTTGTACATTGAGTGGATATACGATTTTAGTTGCTCCCATATATATCTCTGAAATGTGTCCGTAGTATTTATTGAAGGGTTTATCTCTTGTAGATGCGTTTATTTGCTATGTTGGCACATCCATGGTATGTCGAAACGTTAATTAATTAATATTTAATGTTATAATTAACTAATTAATTTACATTTAGTGTTATAATTAGTATACCAATTTGCACTTAATGTTACAGTTAAAGTTATATTTAATTTAATTTACATTTAGTTTTATTTTTAACCTACTTAACTTACACTTAATGTTACATTTAATTTAATTTACATTTAGTTTTATTTTTAACCTACTTAATTTACACTTAATGCTACATTTAAAATTTTATTTAATTTAATTTACATTTAGTTTTATTTTAAACCTACACAATTTACATTTTTCACACTTACATTCAAAACCGACATTTCCGCTATTGCATGCATATCATACATGTCATAGGTACTCTAAAATTAAGAGAACGGAATCATGACGTCATGCAACGACGTCATTGAGTTGTTTAGAGTAGAGTGGGATATAGACCGAGTGGGGAAAGGTGAAGCCCCGCCCATTGACATGCGCGGTAACCACTGGATGTTTTGCTTCCAAACACAACACGTAGATGGCGGGAAAATCTATACTTTGGCGCGGAATTTAAAATGCTTCGTTTTACACATTGGTGTTGATATAGATAATGTTAGTTCGAATCTTAATAAAAAGGTGAATATTTGTGTTAATATATAGATTGTAAAATATATTTCCCACCATGGTTTAAACACAACATACACGTTGCTTATTGCTAAACAATAAAGGATTTACGTGTATTATTATTAATCCCGACGTTAAGAAAAATGGTTAAAATTATTTGTAGACCGAGCGATGATGCCTAAATTGGAAAATACCTGCACTTTTGTCTTTGCAAGATCATGAATTGTTTTTCAATGAAAGACTAATAGTTTTCTGATAGCTATTTTATTTCAAGGATCATTTTTCTCTGAATTTTTGCAGTTAATTCCAGGATGAAGAGAGTAGTTTTGTAAAGTGCGGTGCTTAAAGTTAATTTAGCTGCCAAAAACATTAATAATAACGATAATGAAACAGACTGAATGTATGTTAAACTTGTTTTGTTATTGTCTTAACCTTGCATTAATATAGCCGAAGCAAAACAAGTTTAACATACAGTCATTCTATTTCATATTCGTGATTATTTAAATTTTTGGCCAATTCAAGGAACTTCAAGCGCTGTATTTTACAAAGACTTCTCTCCGCATCCCGGCATTAACCTCAATAAATCACAAAAACAAACCATATGACAAACAAGCAAGATATGTTATTAAATCAAAACTTATTATACATTTCCGCTGTTCATTCTTTAATCATCAAAGGGGCTTCAATTGATCTACATTTGGGAGTTTCTTAATTATTTCTACCAAAGAAATTGAGAGAAAAATTATAATTGAATGTTTATTGTGTATAAAAAAATTGTAAAACAGCTCACGAGATTATACACTTGGTACACATTTTCAATACAAAATATCAAGAGAATAACGCACAAATGAAACAGTCACGCGTACAAATTTAAATTGGGAAAAAGGAAGTAGTAAATCATTGATTTCTCTCTCTCTCTCTCTCTCTTCTTTTAACATTCAGTAACCTTCAATTAGTTGCAGTCGAATCATTTTACGTACATCAGATAAGTTGTTCGAAAAAAGATCAAAAACTCTAGTTAAGGAATTGCATTTGCATCCTAATTGTTATACTTCGATTGTAAAATGTATTTTGGGCTGCGCAAATGTTTAGGAACAGAAAAATTAAGAGCATTTAATAGAGTCGAGAGCGGAAGAATGTTAAGAACTAACTTGTGAATAAAAGTAACATGATTCAGTCATTAATTTTGAGGAGATCAAGGATTATCAATAATAGTTCATAATTATAAGTAGGTTTAGGTAAAAAGTATTTATGACTAAACTATATAAAATTACGCTGTACTGCTTCAACTGTTTTTTAGGAGAAATTGGCTACAGCTACCCCAGGCAACCCAACCAAACAGCAACCTGGAACGAACTAGGCTTAAATATAAGATGCGGAAATAACGCAGAGATTTCAACTGACGACAAAACTTAAACGAAATCTCTAAGGAACGACGACATAAGCTAATAGTCTTGGTGACGTGCCTACAAAAATGTAACTTAGCGTCGAATAAAGTACCGAAATCTTTAGTTTGAGTTGCTGTGCGGATGGGTTTGGAGTCAATTAAGTATGAATTCAGCAACATTCAAACGAATTGGTTATTAGAAAACTATTATTCTTTCATTGATAAAGCAAGATATTACCATGCAAAGATGGAAGTGCCGGTACTTTCATTTTAAGCCTTCATTGCTCAGTCCACTGATAAGTTTCCTAACGTTGGGATTATTTGGGAAATATACATTCATTTCTGTGTTTTTGAAACTCGAAATTGGGCATTTAAAACCCAAATTTATTTAAGAAATAAATTTAAATCCGAAAGACAAACTACTCCCATAATCATACATTTAATGTTGCAAACTCATGAACTTGAACATATTTACTTTCATTGTTTAGTAATAAACAATGTGTATGTTGCGTTTAAAACATGGTGGGAAATATATTTTAAATTCTATATTTTAACACAAATATTCATCTTTTTATTAATATTTGAACTAACATTATCTATAGCAAGACAAACGTTCTAAAACTAAGCCTTTTAAATTTCGCGCCGAAGAGTAGATTTTCCCGCCATCTACGTGTTGCTGATGGAAGTAAAACATCCAGTGGTTACCGCGCATGTCAATGGGCGGGGCTTTACCTTTCCCCACTCGGTCTATATTCCACTCTAATCAGACCCAGAGTTTAGACTGGCGATAAGCTCGAGACGCGTATACCTCGCGCGTATAGGATTCCCGCGCTTTTTCCCCCTGACGTCATAGTGATGTCATGAAACGGGCCAACAAGCTCGACAAGACAAAATTGTTGGTTTATCGAAACTGAGTTTTCGTGATTTTTCAATGGATTTTAAAAATAGAAACTTTGGTTCAAAAACATTAAAAACTTGATATTTTGAAAGAAGATACTTGAAAGTGTAACACAATACCACTTTCGTGGTAAAATATGATATGAAATTGAAAATTCGCATACCCTTTAATGTCTTTAACTTCAGTCTTAATATTAATGAATTTCCGGACTCGACCGCCAACCTTCATAACTTAAAACTATAAAACATATTCGTGTACATGAGGGAGGATGATTATGGCTTGACACCCGCTAGCGCCGAAGGGCCACTCAACGAGGGGTCGGACGTTTTGGAAAAAGTGTACGGGATTTCGAAATCCAATTTGATTTCTTCGGATTTCATTTGATTTCGTTTGATTTCATCGGATTTCATTTGATTTCGTCGGAATTTCAGAATTCGATAAAATCCAATGGAATTCATCGAATTTTGAGATTTTTCCCGTGATTTCATCGGAATATGCTATTTTTACCGTGATTTCGACGGATTTTGCGATATATCGCTTGATTTCTTTGGACTTCGAGGTTTTTCGCGTGATTTCCTCGGATTTTGAGATTTTACCCATGATTTCGTGATTTCATTTGATTTTGGATTTCGTGAATTTCGTAATGGATTTCACGATTTCTTTACTGATTTTGTGATTTCGCTTCTGATTTCGTGATTTCTTTGTTGTTTTTGTGATTTTTTTGACTGATTTTGTGATTTTTTTAATAATTTTATGATTTCTTTACTGATTTTATGATTTCGTTGCTGATTTCGGATTATTTATTTGATTTCGGATTTCTTAAATTGGATTTCACGGATAGCGTACGGGATTTCATGAATGATCGACCCCTCGCCACTCACTCAGTGTAATGGGTGTGCACAGCTGAACATTAGAAACTGATCACGCGTAATCTTTAAAGCCCTGCGCTTGACAGTTCTAAAATGATCACATCTAGTATTTTATATGCGTTTTCCGTGAGTAAAGGTAATGCGTTCAGGATTGGCGGTGGTTTAGGTGCGAAAATGATGTTATATTTATATAAAAATATATGCCCAAAAACTACGAGGTTTAAATTTATTTGGTGGTATCATTTAAATTACTACTAAAACACGTTAATTTCGCAATTGTCATTATTCTCGTTTTATATGACAAGGAAAAAATACTGAGAGTGAGCTTAATTTTTGCTCTTGTAGGGTTCGATATTTCTTCGTCACAAGCCATTCGCTTCAGCGTTGGACCTTTCATCTTGATAATTGTCATTATCGTCAATCTGTTCAACGGAGTCTTGAAAGCCATCATCAGAAAAGAGAAAATATCAACAGTGTAACTGATGCCCTGAGATTATCTGAGGACATCCCGATTCGATTAAATCCTGATTCTTACAAAAGGGATGAAATTTGTCGACCGGTTAGGATATCGTACTTTCTTCTAAGGAGTCTTCTAGAGTTCTGTCCTAATAATATTCGAATCATTTCAGACTGAAACTGCAATGAAAATGCTCTGCGGCAGGTTGTGGCGGCCAGGAAACACATCTCCTAATTTCGAAAAACTATCTAGAGGAAAGGAAGTTTGGTTTGCGGATATATCTCTGTTTCAGATTGCGTCCGTTCTCTCAGATAAAAAACACATTCTTCTGGATTTTTACCTTGGTTCTGATAAGTACTTCGAGGTACCGACGGTTTTTTTGGCAAAAGAAAGAATGAATCCTGAAGCTCTGAAGTATATAAACCGAAGGTTGGTTTCCTTACTATCCTAGTTCAGTAATACTCTGCCTGTTAGTGTTTTTCATTCAGAACATTTAAAAACGCAGAAACTGTTATCTCGACTAATTAAGGTTTCAATTAGCATCCGGCGTTGCTAGTTGGGACATTTTTATTACTTTTCTGGTCGCCATTTTAAACGATGACGACAAATCGAACTTAGGCTCGTTGATAGGAAGGGTGTAACATGTAAAATCAGTACCCGAAATTGTTGAAGTCTAAGTTTTTTACCGACATTGGCCTATTCAATCATAATGTATATGTATAAAAACAAGTTGGGAAAACCAAAATATTACCTCTCCGAGTCTAGAAGAGGACTACTTACAAACTTATTTACCCAGATATGGAAATGTTTCTTTTTTTTTTATGAGCAAATAGTGAAGTTAAAATTTATGAAATATTAAAGCAGTATACAAAGCATAGCAAATATACTGTAAATCAGACGATATTTTACATCCAATAAGGATATACTTGTACACATTAAAATCATCCGATGGGGGAAAAACGGGAAATGAAGAGATAAAACTTTGGGGTGATATTACCTTTACGTGTTTGTAAGGGCCCAATTTTCTACTCCTCAACTGTATACCCTCTATGTTCAAAGCCATATTCACAACAGGGTTGCCATGTAAACACTATCCTCTCGTTTCACCTCAACGATTTTCTTAGTTTGTCAACATGACTGTTAACGTTACATAACACCAAAGCTAATTTGTGGCCACACACACTGAAGGTAAATGGGCACCATAAAAAGCATGAAAACACGAAGCTATAATCCGATTGCGATCAGACCTTTCTCTGATCTGGGCTGCGTTCAGCAGAGCTCACCAAAAAAGACAGCGGATTTGGAAAACGTTTACCTGTGAGCTCTGTCGTCATAGCTTTTCTCCGGTCATCGGTGTTTTAAAAATGACGCTAGCGCAATAAAGCGTGCAAGGTACCAAGGCTTAACAAAAATTGTATGATAACATATTTTAAGAGATAGATAACAACAACTTTTATAATTAAAATTAGAAACTAACATGTCTCTTAAACTTCTCGCGTGATCAACTTGTTTCACGCTAATTAAATAGCTCTAGTCCCATCATAATCAGCAAGAGCTATTTGTATTAATTCCTCCATGCTTTTTTCGCCAAGCTGAGAACTACGCGTTTTACGTCACGTTATCCAAAAACCCGACTATTTTCCTTGAAGACCGTGCTGGCTCAGCGCTGAGCACCGTGACGTCAAAATTCAATAACAAAATCCCGTTCTGTAGGACACTGCTAACAGCGCTGAGCTCTTCTGAACGCGGCCCAGATTTCCACCATGGTTATAAAGTCTAAGCCTAATTATTTAAAAGTGTATTTAACTTTCGGCTCACTCTGAACCGTTAATGTCTCTGTATTACAGAAACGAAAACCAAACCCAAGCGTTTACTTTTTGGTTCGATAGGCCTATTGACAAATAAAAGTTCATTTGACCAATATAGATGCGTTCGTCTTGAAATCACTTTAGAAAAAATTATGCTATAAACAGATGTAGTATAGCTTAAGTAATATATAAACATCGATTTCAAATAATAATAATAAAAAAATATTCTTGGCATATCAAAATGAAACAGAGCTTTATAGCTACAAAACCACTAAAGGCATCGAAATTACGAAAAATATTTCCATATATTAATTATACATTATGAGAAAACCAAATATTAAGGTTTTGTAGGATTTTTTTCCACAAAACAAAGCGAACTGCTAACGCGGTGCACTAACGGACGGACACACACAGACTAAAACATAGGCTAATTTTTAACTCTTTCCGTTTTAATTTTGAGTTGAGAAACTAGATTATCTTAAATATTAAAATAAATATAATTAATATTAAATATTTTCTTCGTTAGTTGTTCGCCTTATTGAGCGTTACATCGCGTTGATAAAGAACAATTAGACATTCTTGAGAGACTTGACTAATATTGGCGTTTGAAATGAAGCATACTCCGGTTGCTTTGCCTTACTCAAATAGGTAGTATATAAGGGTGTCGATCTACAGCTAAAAGCAAGAACAACCGCAATTGCGAAAACCTTTGGTGGTGATCCCACCCTAGGGAGGCTAGACGTTTCTCGTAACCCTAGCTGATCGCCGCGAATGTCTTAAACCCAACGATGACGATGGAGTAGAAGCCAGGTGTACAGACTGGTGTCCAAGTGGAATGGACGAAGACCAGAAGATGGTGGTGATTAGAAGCCAGGTGTACAGACTGGTGTCCAAGTGGAATGGACGAAGAGAAGAAGATGGTGGTTATTAGAAGCCAGGTGTACAGACTGGTGTCCAAGTGGAATGGACGAAGACCAGAAGATGGTGGTGATTAGAAGCCAGTATGTACAGACTGGTGTCCAAGTGGAATGGACGAAGACCAGAAGATGGTGGCGATTAGAAGCCAGTATGTACAGACTGGTGTCCAAGTGGAATGGACGAAGACCAGAAGATGGTGGTGATTAGAAGCCAGTATGTACAGACTGGTGTCCAAGTGGAATGGACGAAGACCAGAAGATGGTGGTGATTAGAAGCCAGTATGTACAGACTGGTGTCCGTGTGGGATGGACAAAGATCAGAAGATGGTGGTGTGAGAACTCAAGTAGAGGAGCCATTTCCGAGACTTTTGAAAGCAGTTCGGAAATGGCGAACACGTTTGCTCCGATTTGGAAACTGCGAACGCGGTCACGTGGGGTGTAAGTCAATAACAACAGCCACACACACACACACGTCGAAATTAGAACCTCTCCGTGACATACGTCACTCGGAGAGGTAAAAACCTTGTGATAACGGAATGTTTTTTAATATTGTATATAAGCTATGGATATACCGTTCTTTTTTTTAATCATGTATTCGCGTTAGGCCTGTTTTGTATACTTACGTTACGTTTCTACTTAATAAATATGTTTTAGTTCCAAGTATTCTAGTACGGTTTATTGATACCGGAGGTTAGGGTTGCGTGCTACCACTGAAAACTCAACAGGTTATGGGCCAAATAACAAGTCAACGGTTATCTCGACTGCTGCCCTAACTCACCATTGCAATGGCAACCGACGGTCTGTTACGGTGCGATATAGAGAAGCTATCGGGCCCTGAGAATTGGCGAAGCTGGAAACGCCAAATAACGGATGTGCTCACCATGCGAGATGTGTATGAAATTGTCACGGGTGAATGGGTCGAACCAGCACGGACTGAGGAGGAATCAACAACCGCAGATATCCTTTTGCGAAAGAAATTCCGCGTCGCATTCAGCACCGCTCGATCCGTCATTTGGTCATCATTAACAAGTAAAGTCCAGAACATGATCACCAATTGCGAAACACCACAAGATATGTGGACCAAACTTCTAGAAATCTACGAGCAGAAATCCTCAAATCGCCTCAGAAAGCTCCTCGCTACGTTGATGAGAGCCACGAAGTCTCCTGATACAGACATGGCTACACATATCGCTCAACTACGTTCTCTATGGGCGGACATTCTTGCGACCGCGAAGAAGGAGAAAGACGTGTTATTCGATGACTGCATTCTCATTGCCTGTATTTTTGAATCATTGCCACAAGACGAGTATCGGGAATTTGCCTCGCTATGGGATACGCTACCAGAGAAGAAGCAAACTGTCTCTGAACTTGAACGGCTACTGATTGGACGTGAAACACGTGATGGGAATATCTTCGAAAATTCGTCTGGGTTGGTGGCTAGACAGGCTGGCGGAAATGGAACAAGTACAGCAAACGATGGACACCAGTCAACTAAACGAAAGAACAAACGTAAAGGGCCGAGATGTTATAATTGCAGCGAATATGGGCATGTGTCCAAGAACTGCCAGAAACCGAAGAAAACGTCATCAGGCGAAAGGGACCGGAATAACGGCGGAGGCTTCATTGTAGCAAATGGTCTAGTTGCTTGCACAACGGCGGAAGCCTACTGGTACTTTGACTCGGGAGCAACGCAGCATATTACCAACAGTCGGTCCAACCTCCGAAATTTCCGGAAATTCGCCACCCCAGCGATCCTTCAAGTTGGAAACAAAGCTGAAATGGCTGCAGATGGTGAAGGTGATGTCGTCATATTATTTCATATCGGGACGAAGTTACACCGCGAAGTGATTCACAACGTATGGCATATTGACACTTTCGCTTGCAATGTATTTTCCGTCAAGAGCGCAATGAAACGCAACAGAAACTTCGAATTCGTTGCCACAGCTGAGTCTTGCGGTATCTTTGAAAGGATCAAAGGGACAAGGCAACTGCGACTGCCCGGGAAAGTTGAAAGCTTGTTCCGAGTTGACATAACAGTGGAACAGCCTACGCATTCAGCCCACCTTGTAGCCGATTCAAAGAGACAGACAGACCTTCAGATTTGGCATGAACGCCTTGGTCATCAAGACAAGCGCCACGTAAAAGCGACTTTAAAGAAGCTCGGTTACGAAGTTACTGATCGTACAGAAAATGGCATTTGTGAAGGTTGCGTCTATGGCAAGATGTCACGACACAGTTTTGGCACTCGGAAGGATAGAGCGGAAAGACCGGGTGAACGTATTCACTCCGATCTCTGGGGTCCATCACCAACTCCCTCGATGCAGGGAAAGCGCTACTACCTTCTCTTCAAAGATGAGTTTTCTGGATTACGAGTGGCCTATTTCCTGAAGGAAAAATCACAAGTTGTCCATCGCTTTAAGGATTTCCTTGCCATGTGCCGAAATCACAACCACATAGTACGAGAGCTGGTGACAGACAACGGAACAGAGTACATTAACGAAGAGTTTCGCCATTGGTCAGCGCAAGAAGGCCTAAAACATCGTGCTGTCATGCCCTATACGCCTGAACAAAACGGTTTTGCCGAAAGAGAAAATCGCACTATCATGGAAGCTGTACGAGCCATGTTGCACGCCAAACCAAATATACCACCGAAGCTTTGGGCTGAAGCAGTTAATACCACTGTTTACATTCTGAATCGCTCGGCTCCTACGCGATTTCCGGGAAAGACACCCTACGAATTGTGGACGAATAAACCATCACCATCGATCAAACATTTACGAGTTTTTGGAACAGAATGCTTCGTACACATACCAAAACAAAAACGCAAAAAGCTATCGAAGAAGGCGTACAAAGGAATTCTTGTTGGCTACGAAGAAGATGATGGATATCGTGTCTATGTCGCTGAGCTCAACGACGTTTTACGATCCCGAGATGTGACGTTCAGTCCTGAGAAATGTGTCATAGACTCTCAGATCTGGGTTCCAGAGGACATGTTAAGGCAGACCGAGCAGGCGTCAGACTCGGATGACGATGATGCTTTCCAGGACCCGACAGAAGAGGTGACAAGTCAGGGCGAGCAGATGAGCAGTGACACTGAGACGGAAAACAGAACGATTTCCTCAAAGCCTAGCCCCGATGGAGAACTCGAGGAAAAGCCAGGCACCGACCGTGTTCTACGAGACCGATCTAAGTTGACGAAGCCGCTTCCATTTAATGCTCGGCAAAAACACGCCAAAGCGTTTCTAATTTGTGATGTCCTACCTAAGACTGTCCACGAAGCTCGGTCAACTGCCAACCATGAAGAATGGAACAAGGTGATGGAAGATGAACTAGCATCCATGAAAAAGCATGAAGTCTACGACTTAGTCGATCCTCCCCAAGGGCGTAAAATTGTCGGGAATCGATGGGTTTTCCGCACGAAGTGCAATGAAGATGGATCAGTTGCTAAATTCAAGGCCCGGCTCGTGGCAAAGGGTTCCACACAACGTGAAGGAATCGACTTCGACGAAACCTTTGCCCCGGTTGCACGTTTTGAAACCGTCAGAATCTTCCTCAACATTGTCACCAAAGAGAAACTGCAGTTGAAGCAATTCGACGTTAAAACCGCTTTCCTTTATGGCACACTCACTGAAGAAATTTATATGCATCAACCAGAAGGTTTTGATGACAATAGTGGACGCGTTTGGAGACTACGTAAGAGCCTCTATGGGTTGAAGCAATCTCCTCGATGTTGGAATGAAAGAGTCGACCATGTTCTACGAGACTATGGTTTCAAACGAGCTGAAGGAGATCGTTGTCTCTACGTATATTCTGTCAACGACATCTTTCTTCTCCTCGTGCTCTACGTCGACGACGGACTGGTTGCTGGAAACACCGATGCTGCCATTGAAGTTTTCTTCAAGCACTTAACCAAAAATTTCGAGATAACTATGGGTCCAGCTTCAACGTATCTGGGCTTAAAAATCAATTTCTGTGCCAATGGACAAGTATTTCTTCATCAAAGCGCCTACATAACGAATATTCTCAAGAGATTTAACATGATGGATTGCAAACCAATGAAGACTCCAGCGGTCGCTCTAGATCCAAAGAACGTGGGAAAGACAAACTTTGAGTCAACCACTTTGTATTCATCAGCTATTGGAAGCCTACGATACGCAGCATTGGGCACAAGGCCTGACATCGAATTCGCCGTAAACCGTGCATCCCAGGCCATGGCAAACCCATCCAATGAGGATTGGAACGCCGTCAAGCGCATATTTCGGTACTTGAAAGGAACTATAACATTGGGCCTGTCATTCGAAGCGGATGGATCACTGACCACCATCCGCTTCGAATAACAGGCCCAATGTTATAGTTCCTTTCAAGTACCGAAATATGCGCTTGACGGCGTTCCAATCCTCATTGGATGGGTTTGCCATGGCCTGGGATGCACGGTTTACGGCGAATTCGATGTCAGGCCTTGTGCCCAATGCTGCGTATCGTAGGCTTCCAATAGCTGATGAATACAAAGTGGTTGACTCAAAGTTTGTCTTTCCCACGTTCGAGACGGTTCTGAAAAACAGCGTTGTAGTTCAAAATTGCTGTTTTAGAAAGAGCGGTTGCGGTTTTAGCCAATAGCTGTTTTTAACTACAATTTTGAACCATTCATAATCCTACAGTTTACCTAATAATTTAAAAAAAATCATAGCCTATCGTAAAACAAAGCCTTAAATTACTTATAAAGTACAACGAAACCTAAAATTACTTATAAAAACCTCACCTCACCTATCAAGTAACCTAACCTCACCAATCATGTAGCCTAACTTTACCTGTCAAGTATCTTAACATATTACCTATCAAGTATCCTCAACTTACCTATCAAAAACAAGCTAATTTAACCTTACCAATCAAGATAAACCTGGCTCAACTTAACCTAATACTATTGGGGTTTAAAATAACCAAATTAAACCTAACCTAATGCTAATGGGGTTTAAAATAACCAAATTTAACCTGATGTATTTATTCTTACTTACTTGGTACTATTTAAGTTCAAATAACGCAACATAAACCATCCTTAATGACATTTCTTTTAAATCCTGGTTGTAGTGCTCTCAAGGGAGTTGCTGCAACTTTCAGATTTCCGAGAAGCGCTGTACAGGGACATGTCGTTATGGGTAAACGGAATTTTGAGGAAAGAGCTTTTTAGGGAAGCGCGGGTATGAGAACCGCTATCATAGGATCCGCTCATACTAAAACCGCTTATCCTCACAGATAAAAGGGAGCGTCTGTACTAATTACTAAAGAAATCGGTTGAAATGAGCTTACGTTATTCAATAACGAAAGGTTTTTCCATCTGTGACCACCAAGATGGCGTAAAATTGGAATAATAATTGTTTATAAGAGTAGCTTCCTTGCCTATTTCAGTCTCCTAAAGCGATTTTGTGCTCAGCGTTGATTAACAATTGTTCAGTCTAAATCTATATAAATAGATCTAAATAATTGGGAGAGGCTCAGCAAGACGACGTATTTAGTATACCTACTAGCTGTTACCCTCGACTTTGTTCGCGTAAAATTAATAGAGTTTCAAACAACGAAACTTGAATCGTAAACGCAATGGAAAAGAAATTGAACGGCGCT
Organism: Phalangium opilio; assembly: GCA_019434445.1. Classification (NCBI taxonomy): domain Eukaryota; kingdom Metazoa; phylum Arthropoda; class Arachnida; order Opiliones; family Phalangiidae; genus Phalangium; species Phalangium opilio. The sequence goes on along the minus strand of JAEQBA010000083.1, from coordinate 26,421 downwards.
CAAAGATCAGAATATTAGGCTCACTCGGATTCCACTTGATTTATGCTCCTGATTGCTAAATTTTAATTATGAAGATTTCATGATTACAGATTGCGGGCTTTCATTGAAACTGACCAATTAACACCGTGGCTACGCTCCCTCAAGAGAGACTACCACATCGTATTGGACCAATCGGAGGCTGAGAACGAAGTACATGTACTCAGGTTCAAGGACATTGCAGCCAAGTTGGCAATGTGGGCGGCAATGCTTGGAGTCGCTTCTTTCGTTTTCACCTTGGAGATGCTGACAATTTTCATGTTTCGTTAAACACTGAAGATGATGGGAACATTATAAGAATGTAACCAGGTTGTAAAGGGTTTTTAAGACAGCTGATCAAATCCAAAACGATTTCTAAAACAGTTAGGTATTCGAAGTTTAGTCGCAAATATTTAGCTATAGCTAGGTATTGACGATAAAATCTAACACAGAGTTAATCTTCCTACGAGCGCCATGTTCCTTCTCTTTTTTAGCTTATTTGTTTAAAAAACTCCTGACAAACAAGAAGTATCGGTATCGCATCTTGCTGATGTTGGGTTTAATACTTCTAGCTATTCTTCAGAGCCGCTGGGGCTTGAAGATACGACTTGACACCCCCCCCCTTAATTTTAAGTGAAAAAAATTCACGTCTTTTCGCTAGATTCCCCATTAAAAAGCATGGGGTTGTTGGCGGCCCAATCTATCCTATTTCTTAAATCTACAGCGATGTTACCATTCGTAACACTTTTAAATTAACAAGTCCCTATTCAAAGTGCGTCATTTCCAAGTTTATTTGCTGTACGTGTAAGTTTAAAACGTTAGCAAGTTCAAAGCTATTTGATGGCATTTTCAAGCTTGTTGAAAAACAAGGTGGGCCAGCGTTTTCCTTTGTAACAGGTTATATTGATTTAGTGTTATTTTATAGGAGAAAAGACTTTCAATACTAAACTATTACAACTATTACTAATAGAACAAAGCTTTTTTTTTCGAATTTTCGTGCCGGTTGAAAAAGAAACGGGCCTACACCTCTCAGTGCTAACAAGTTAACTTGGTTAATTGCAGTTTTCAATACAAATCTCGTGAAATAGCAACGATTCCGTAAAGATATCCTGTTATGAGCAACGTAGAAAATTCGGAATTTAATAATGTCAAAAAAATGTCACGCTTATGATGCTAATGATTGCCGTTGCAAATCTCTGAACTTATAATGAATAACGTTTCAAAGTTTTCTTAATGATTTTGACATTATTTTAACAACAGCCCGTTTTCGTGTTGAGGTTCGTGAACTAAAAGCGATATTAATTACAAAATTTCTGTGTTGCTTAAATAAAGTATAGCTATCGTTATAGTTGTGTAAAATAGTAATCTATAGTAACATTTTGTAGATGAAGTGCTAGAGATAAGAATTGTATTCCTGAATATTTATACCTTACGGTGGGAATAGTCTCAGATTTTTGTGGTCTCGTAAATTCGAGCTCAACATTATACTACCTAAAAATATGTATAGACCCTCAAGGTGATAATACACAAAGCTGACCCCATTGAATTATGGTGTGATATTGTGGTTCGCAAGTTAAAAATTTAGAATTAATAGCGCAGATATAAGGAAAATAATCACTTGCTTTAATATCTGATTGCTTAAAGCGCGGGAAAACAGCTTCCCAATTATTGAGACTTAAAGAGGGAAAATGAATGATATGTAAAGACGAAAAAGCAAGAGGGCCGTTGCTGTCATACCTTGCACAAAGCTTCTATATTGTAATATTTATCATATTAACAATTTTTTTGTCAAAATTTGAATGTGAAATTAAAAACTCTCTGCTGTCACGAGCGAAGTCGAAAAAAGTGTTAAAGTTCATGTTAAAGAATTTTGGGCAAATGGAATTATGGTGAAGAAACGAAGATGAGCTATTTTTCTAAATTATTTCCTTTTTCATGATCATATCTCTAAACTAAACATTTTCAATATCTGGTACTTCAGTCATTCCATTTGGTTCTCTTATCTCATGCTTTTTCTATTTTAATCAACTAAGATATTTTTTATTATACTACGATAAGTACTTTTTAAAAATATTTAAAACAGAAAATTTTAAAATCGGGTCCATTAGCAAATCGATTTTGCATACTCACACTTTATAGAAGCTATTTGAACAATTTTTCTGTTTGATAAAAATGTATTGTGAAAAAAAATCGTTTAATCGCCAGTGTTAAATGTTGAAACTAGATTAGACTCAGAGAGATCGTGACATTATTTGTGGTCACTGATGACATAAAGTATCCTCGTGACTTACACTATTAACTGTATTATACAATTTCCATTTGGACCACGAATCCTATGAAGTATTTTTGACGCGAAATTTTAAAAATGCGTAGCGACGCAGCGTCTGGAAAGCACTGATACATTATTAAATAAAGTAGATATTTTAAAGTGGATCACTCACGTTAAATCAGTATTAAGAAATTCTGATATTTATATAACACAATTTTAACCGTAAACCACTTCTTGTTGCGCATCGTATATTTTTATTACTACAGGGATAGATTTAATTTTAGAAGTAGGAATGGAGAACGGTTAGTCCGACTCGTAGCCCAGTGTAGAGCCCCTCCCTCCAACACGTTACGAAAAGTTTAAATTATCTTATTGGCAGCTCACTTAAACAACGTTTTGATGACGTTACTGACGGGGACAGCGAAAAAGACGTAATTCCTTTTTACCTCTGCCGCTATGGCCCGCCTCTTCTTTCATACCCCCTCCCTCCGTCCCGTGGAAGGGAGTCCGTAACTTTGACGCGGGCCAAGATTACTCTGTTCTCCATTCCTACTTCTAAAATTAAATCTATCCCTGTTACTATCTGTAATGTTATGACTTAATTGCTTAGAGAAATTCTCATTATTTTATACCCAATCACCAAATAGAGCGTTAAATGTCAGTGCTATGAAACTGCGTTCAAAACCAGAATGAGTGAGCGACGTATTTGGTTTCACGAGTAACACTGGGTTACTCAAAATAAGTGTTCGTTTGACCTGTTTCACAGTGCATGGTGAAGTTAAAGTGATGTCGCTACCGTGATTTTACGCCTTCAAAGAATGGGCATTGAATTAGAGAATATCTATAATAATAAACAAAGGGGGCATTACCAAAAGCAGTCAACTTGACTAAGAATTAACAATGCTATGTGCCCGAACAAATGTAAACGTAATAATGTAGTAGAGGTCGCTGCTAGAAACTATAGTATATTTAAAACAATTTTAAACCCTCATAATATTGGAAATACAAATATTTTCACTAACACGCCGTGACTCTCTATTTCGTCCGAGGGGTTAGTCACTTCAATAATCAGGTGTACCAAGTCGCAGAAATCGATTACTTGATTTCTAGAATTCTTAAAAAATCATCAGAAACCAAAATCATTCTTGTGGGTAATCAGAAATATCCAATAATCACTGGAAATCACGTGAAATCTTGACAAAACCAGAAATAATCACGTGATTTACGAAGCAGTATTTTGTAATCTCCTCGGAAATCACACCTTTTGTGAAATAATCACGCATAATCAAACGAGGAATTCCAAAATCCAAAATTAATTCGTAATCAGTTGAAATAGAAATAATCACTGCATTCATCGTAAATCACGAAGAATTCAGTGGTAATCACGGCATTCACCAAAAAATCACCGGAATTCATTAGAACTCAAACAAGAATCACAAGTAATCAGGGACAATAACGGGTAATCAGTGTAAAGATTATGGAAATTACCGAAAATAATGGTAATAACGGAAATCAAGGAATTTGTTCAGTGATCATTGGAATTCACATAAAAATTCAGAAATCAGTAATCAGGTGTACACAATTTTAACGAATGACTAGCCCCTCGATTTCGTCGACTAGCAAGAATTTGTTTACGAGTTATCAAAAATCATATAAGATATTGTTGATGTAATCTAATAACTAAATGGAAAATAACCAAATAAATACTAAATGTCTCTAAATGTAATTCTGGAAAATAAACACTATACAAAATAGGTCTCGGTCTAAAATTAATAATTCAACTTATATTTTATTTGCTAAAATTTCACAAACTAATAGGAACCCACTTTTTTGCTACTGAGCGTTTTAGACTTAAAACCATACAAGGCGTATATAATCTTAACTTTTTTATATAATTTTTTTATTTTATAAACAAATCAGTCATTAAATAGATGGTTTTAATCGTAGTCTACGTTAATCGAAGCCCGCGCAGGGTCTTTTTGCTATCAATGGTATTTAAAGGACGCAACGGCTTATTTTTTGCGCTTGATTCTCGAAAGATGGCGCTTTTAGAAGGTAAATGTCTGTATTTTTAGGGCGCGAAGATTTAAGGGATCATGTATAAAAATGTTTGGACTAAGTTTATTCAAGTATTGGAAACTCATATATTTCTGAACTGTCGAATTCGAATTTGTATATTAATAAAGCTTCTTTCCAAACACCCAGTAATTTAACGATTTTTTTATCATTTTTCCAAACTTTTTCAGCCTGCGATGTCTTACCCCGACCCCGACTTGCTTTTTTCGGGGATAACCTGCCCCCGACCCGGATTAAATTTTTGCCCCGTACGAACACTATCTTGATATAGAAGTTACCAGCGATAGATTTAATTTCAGAAGTTGGAATGGAGAACGGTTAGTATTTTCTTCAGCCCAGTATAGAGCCCCTCCCTCCAACACGTAACGAAAAGTTTAAATTATCTTATTGGCTCACGTAAACTACTTTTTGATGATGTTTCTGACGGGGCGGCGAAAAATACGTAATTCTTTTTACCTCTGTCGCTATGACGCGCCTCTGCTTTCATACCCCTACTTCCCCGGGAAGGGGGTCCAGGACTATGACGCGCGCCCAGATTACTCTGTTCGTCATTCCAACTTTTAATGTTAAATCTATCCCTAAAGTTATTATGTGATATTTTTTCACATTTTAATATTTCATTTGCTGAATTTGAGTGATTTTAAATTACCTCTGACGTTTTAATGGGAATGCCCTCGCAGTTTGCCGCCCTGAAAAAATAATACTAAATTTTTCAATTATTCAATTAGTTGTATTTGTAGAAGCTACTTTCGAAGTTGAATAGACAATTGTTGCCATGTTTTATTTGCAATATACGAAAGAGGTTAGTAATGAGTAATGCACGCGAAAAAGTGAGAATATGTCCAGACGTTTCTTTGTTGAAACATATACGCCTGTATATATTTGGTCGTCTGATACGTTTTCTGTGGAAGTAAAAATGAAGTTATTTTACTTTGTTAAATGTTGCCTATTTTTATGATAGTTTGTACAGTTTCGTGTTCCAAGTCGTTCAATCCCGCTTGCCGCGTTCCCTTTTATTGACTTTATACAATCGGTAAAGTTATGTTCACTGCCCCTCCCACGTATAAACTCAAAAGCAAAGTTATTTTATTTTGTTTTATTGTTGACCAATTACGAACACGGTCACAGACTCACACATTGAGCGGTCAAATGTAATACTTCTCCGTGACGTAATCGTCACTCGGAGAGGTAAATATTAAGGTCGTAGACCAAGAATTTTGTCTAGCTGTTTCTGGAATAATTTACAATATTATAGTCTGTCAAACGAAAGAAGAGCCCTGAGAAATTTGTCCAAATTGGTGTCGCCACCATCGACCCCATAGTACTTTACCAACTTGTTTTGTTTTGTCAATAGTCGTCTGTAATATAGTCTACTATAAACAGTTTATGTTTCATGGTTTTTTACGATCATCGAGTATTAAAGAATATAAAACAAAATTAACGGCAAGACACGAGTTTTATCTTTGTTGAACTAGCATTGCAATATATTTTAATGACATAAGTTAAAGTACTTGTCCATAAGTAGTTCAGCATCAAAGCGTCTTCAGTCCACGTTTTCATCAGAGTCTTCGCTGTCTTCTTGCATATTAATTTTAAGAGGTTCAATTGTGGTTTCGATGATGGGATCTTTTTCCCAATACTCATGCATTATATTCTCGACGTGCTCTATTGCCTTACGCCAATTCTATGGTGTCACACGTTCAATGACCCTCAATGTTGCATCTTTGACCGTCGAGCGTTTGAAACCAGAATTCTGCTTCGCAACGTCGTTCTTCACTTGTGCCCATATTAGTTCAATCGGGTTAAACTGGCAATGTACGGTGGAATCCTCACTACCGTGTGACCTCTACTTTTAGCAACCTCGTCAATTTCGTACTTCAGGGTTCTGGTCTGGACTTGTGACGCTTTATTATTTCATAAAGTTCACGTCGAGAATATAATACATGAGTATTGGGAAAAAGATTCCATCATCGAAACCACAGTTGAACCTCTTAAAATTAATATGCAAGAAGACAGCGAAGACTCTGATGAAGATGTGGACTGAAGACGCTTTGATGCTGAACTACTTACTACTTAGACTTATGGACAAGTACTTTAACTTATGCCATTAAAATATATTGCAATGCTAGTTCAACAAAGATAAAACTGGTGTCTTGTCGTTTATTTTTTTTTATATTCTTTAACACTCGATGATCGTAAAAAACCATGAAACATAAACATATTAAATATATATAGCAAAATTTATTGGTTCTATTGCGGTTAAGCCTATCTGTTTATAGCAGACTATATTACAGACGACTATTGACAAAACAAAACAAGTTGATAAAGTACTATGGGGTCGATGATGGCGACACCAATTTGGACAAATTTCTCAGGGCTCTTCTTTCGTTTGACAGACTATAGTCTCACGATTAAGCAGTTCTTAATGTTGGATAGAAAACAAACTGTGCAACTTCTTGTGACGCAAAGCTAATGTTTTTAATACGTGGTCTTACCAAGAATTGGTATAACTTTCTGATATCATTATTATTGATATTTAACGATTTCTAGTGCTATACCTCAAATCAATTGTTCTGCTTTAGTTCGCGAACCTTGTTTTGAACTTCACGAGAAGTATGAATTGGGCTTCTATCTTCTAGGAAGGTAAAATTTCCCTGAGGAAGTGTCTCCATTGCGGAAGGCAGAATGCCATTTTCGAGAATATTGGCATATTCAAGTCCATTTAATCTGCCTTCAATTCGATGGCTGATTCCAGTTCCATGGGCCGATACCCAGGGCCATACGTTCACGGTGAAGCGTCCGCTTCTTCGAGTTTTTTTACATATTTTTAATCTAACCTGGTATTGATAGGCCTTCAAAACCAAATCGTAATGATGTTAAACACTTTGGTCTTGTATATTAGGCAAACGATTTGTCTAACTACAAAACCTTTCTCGTCACTGAAGACAACTGACAAGTCAACTGAAGACAGTCCTCAACTGTCCAGTTTAGATGGTCTTGGGCGAAATTAAAACGCAGTATTCTGTGATTATCGTTTATTTTTTCCTTTATGCATGACATTATACTTTATATTTTTCAAATTCAACTATTTAAATCCATAACATCACGCGCTTATAATATTGGTTTCAATCACGCGATAGTTTCGAATTTCTACCACAAGCAGCTTTGTTAAAAAACCGAACAGGCTTTTATTAGGTTTCATTCTAGAGGGCCGGTAGGCCCTTCCAGATAAAATCCCACACCCTCCCGTAATGTTAAATGAAAATTCACAGATTTTCCCCGATTTTCCCATAGAAATAACATGGGGTTTTTGGTGCTCCTGTACATCGAATCATTTAAAAACTAAAGCGAAGTTACCTTTCGGAATATTTTCAAATTAACAAGTAACTATTCAAGGTGTGCCTTTTCAAGTTTCATCAAAATTAATTAAGTCTAAGTATGTTAATTTAATTAAAAATGTAAGTACCTCAAAAGATTATGCTACAGCAGACGACGCTAATTGTTCAGTACTCTACAGTAGACGACGCTAATTTGCCATTTCACCGCCTTGAAACTTGATATTTTTCAATAAATATAACACTATATTTATTAAACATTTCTCTGGCGGGTCTAATTTTCGTTTAATTATGTGTCTCGGTTGAAATTCTATACTTAAGATACCTTTTTAATTTATATTTTAGATGTTAGTTTCGACCAAGGCTTAAGTTGCCTTACTTAGGCCATGGATTTATAATGGAAGCTTACGCTTCATGGATATTTCACTGTAGCCTTCAGTAAGCCACTTTGATTTTAAACACATTTATTTCATAAAAATTCGCGCGGGTGGGGACTGGGGGGGGCTGATGACGTAGAAATTGAGGGAAACTTTTTTCTTTCGGCGCGCGAGCGCGCGCGCTTTTCTAAAAATAGTTTCGCGCGCGCTATTAAAAATTAGAACTCGATCACGTGAAAAACTTCAACCCCCCTCTGAATTTTCCTTAAATTCTACGTCACAAACGCGCTTGCCAGGCTGGTACTATTTCAGACGAGGAATAAATGTTGTGCGCGTTTTAAGGTGAGTGAAATATCAAGGAAGCGTAAGCTTCTATTATAAATCCATGCTTAGGCAGACTATTGAGTGAGTCTATGCAATGGGTGATTGTAAAAGCTTGAAGCATAGATGGATCAGTGTTGGAAATAAGGATTTTTTTAAAACTGGACCTGTGGCCTAGGTATTTTAATTAAAATAACTGGCCACTCACTGTAAACGTACAAGGGCAGTGAACGCAATGTCATGGATAATTGCAATCGTAAAGTGGACTGTAAAAGATACGGCTTTGATAGTTTAAAAATCGTGGCAGGATGTTGGTTTTGAAGTTGACTATGAAGCTCGGGTTCTAAAACGAATTGTGAGCCGGATCTTATAAGAACTAGTAGAAGTGTAGAACCATTTTTAACCTCGTCCCAGAAGTGTAAAATTTCGCATTTCAGGCAAAAAATTGTTTTATAATAGATTAATACAAATGCAGACTGAAGGAACAGATATTAAATAAAAAAGGACTTGGTTTGCCCAAGCCTAAAAAACAAAACGATAAGAGTTTTTTCCAGTTGACTGAAGCTCGGATATTTTATTTTTCTATATAATTTTAAAGACAATCCGTATTTTACTACTCTTTAGAATTTAATTCAATCTCCTGATTTTACTGGTAATGGACTAGTTTCCTAAAAATTAATTGAAATAAAAAAATACTTATCTCAGATTTTTCATGATAAAATTTTACGGAAATGGAATTGTTGTTGAAAAATCTGAGATAAGTAATTTTTTATTTCAATTAATTTATAGGAAATAAATCCATTACCAGTAAAATCAGGAGATTGAATTAAATTCTAAAGAGTAGTAAAATACGGATTGTCTTTAAAATTATATAGAAAAATAAAATATCCGAGCTTCAGTCAACTGGAAAAAACTTTTATCGTTTTGTTTTTTAGACTTGGGCAAACCAAGTCCTTTTTTATTTAATTTTTATTTATGTTTCAACATGGATCGTCAAGCTATTCGTCAAAATAAAATAGATTAACAAATTGAAGGATTTCAGCTAGAATAATTGCAAGGCGATTAGGTGTAGGAATAGCGACGGTCCTTAGATGGATATATCGACACATTAACGGTGATTACAATGGCGGTCAATATAACGTTAGAGCGGGAAGGCCTAGGATTTTGGAGCATCGCAACAGAAGAAGACGCGGAAAAGAACTGTTTCTGGTTTTTGTGGATCGGATTTTGATTTTGTTTGAAATTTCAGAAGTTTAGATTCTGTCTTTTTGATTTTAGTTGCCATTGAATTGGTTTTTACAACTTCTCTAGTTTTAGCTGCTTCTCGTTTCAGATGTATTTTGTTGCGTGAGTCTGGAAAAATTCCTTCAATTGTACTTGATAGTAATATTTATGATTTCGTTTTAATTTAAGCTTATCTTCCACCAACTGCGAGCAGAAAGATTTCAATCTTCTGGGCGCTTCGAGAGGACTCCAAAAACGAGCCTAGTAAGGGCACTTAATTTCAATGATTCCATCATCTCCAATAAGCCCATCTGAGATATTCTCTTTCCAAGTCAATAAAAAACCCAAACGTTCGTGTCTGTCGTGTATTCGTAGTCACTGATGGCAACTTTCTCTTTGTTTTTACCCCACTGAACAGCAACATTAGTGAATAATTTCGGATACAAGAGATTTTGAACTAGTTTCTAATATCCTAAGTCTATCTTTCTTTTACATATTAGTTCAATATTTGAGGCTGTGATCCTTTTCATTCTCAATAGTTACCACTCTTCGCAATCACATTGCTCTACCGTCCGTAACTGTATTTGAATCTGCATTTTTTAGAACTAATGGTCAACTCTTGTAAAATCTCACCCGATCGTCTCATTATGTCCTCTGCTGCCATATCAGCCTTCTTTGAATGCTCTCCATAGTTTTTGGCATCGCAAGGCTCCTCCGCCACTTTGTCTTTCTGTTCTTTGGCTGCATCCAGTTGCTTCAATCAGGATGTTCTTTATCACTTCTTTTGGTTCTGATTTCTAGCAGCGAGTTTTTTGACAGTGAGGAACGGGCTTTTCTGGGTGATGGCTCTAATAGCTGTAGCATGCCACATTCTTCCCATTTGGAATTGAAGACCAGCGACGGTGCATCTTGTAAAATAGGAGCCTCTTCTACTGAAAGATACTTGTTTTCCACCGACAGCTTTAGCCACTAATGACATGTAGTTCTCTGCGAGATTGTTCGTTTTGTCGTCTAATAGTGAAGAAGCTAAATCCTGAACTCTTTGAGAAGCTTTTAAGAGGTGCATTTCGAGAGGTTTCGTTAGAAGATCCAGGCGACTTGGGCCTTTTTTATCGCCGAAGTACTCTCGACAGTTTTTATGCCGACCGAAAACGTGGTTATGGACATTCCTTATATCTTTTCTTAGCATTTTCGCGTATTTTTGGTGAAGATCAACCAGGTCAAAGTTTAATTTAGGATTACAATTTCTACCATCCATTTCTTTTTTCAGTTCTTGGGCTACGTGTTTAATGGCGGACCGCATCCCTTTGCCTAACCTTACGATCCTGGATTGGGATAGGGCAGCTTTGCATTTGGAATTTTTCGCCAATAAGTAGACTTTCTTGCGATAATTTCGCACAACGTGATTTGCGCATTCGCTCTATCTTATTTCGTGCCCGTAAGAAACATTTTCCTGTAGTTTTTTATGTACTGATGAGTCGCCGTCCCCAATAATGGTTTTGTATTGTAGCCCGTGCATTGATTCACTTTTATTAACGCCTTCTATTAGTATGTCGCTCTCCATGGCTGGAGAGGAACCGTTCCAGTTCTTGTAGCATTGATGAATTGGGATTTCTTTACCACCATGAATGGCGCAAATACAACAATATTTATTTCGAATTCCGATAAATAAATGCTTTTTAGTTTTGGCTCCAATTATGCAAGCTACACCGCTTTTAGCTGTATATCTGTGGCCATGGCTGCGATGAGACCAGCCACCGTTGACAAGAACTGTTACAAAAGATATTCCCCGTTCATTCACTTTGCCACTTGTTATTGCTAGCTGCTTTTCTACCTTTCCATCATCTGGCACTTCGTTGGCGAGTATCTTTTCCCAAAGCTATAGGACCAAAGAAATTTAGATATAGTATGGCCTCGCAAATTTTTTAATCCAAAAACATAATAAATGTATATTTACCCGACCAAGTTCTCTTTCTTGGTGTAAGTGCGTAGATTTAGACATATTAGGTATTCCGAGTATACTTCATCAGTATTTTCAAATCCGCTTCCAATTGATAAAAAACCCCAAACCGCGAGCGTATTCAAAGATAGTTCTTTGGAATTTTCACCAGTGTCATGGTTTTTGCGAATTCGTTTACTATCACCACAAGATCCCATGAAGCTGGCTGTGGAAATAGTTTTTGTTTTATGGCAAGATTTACAAGCAAATACCAATCTCGACGTCAGCCCAACAAATAATTCTTTCTGGAACTCAAAGCAGCGTTTGGTGACTTCTGGCACTTGTGTGTTTCGAGAGATCTTACTTCCGAAATAAAATGGCTGATCTCTACTATTCGGTTTCCTTGTAAAAGAGGTTTTGGTGTTCTTATTTGAGGTGGAGTTTCTTGCTCTTTCATAGGCAAAGAGTTACCGACTGATTTTCTGGGTGTTAAAGGCTGTAAACGATTTTCGTTTGACGAGACCGATTTCGCACTAGCATATTCGTTTTCCAAATCGGTCACCCCATTTAAAATCGAAATTTCATCTACGTCTAATGATTCGTAATTGACCGTGCTTATCGAACACGCTGTTCCCGTAGAGACTTTATCATTCGCTTGTGCAACCTTAGAACTAAAGTTTTTCAGCGTGATCCAGCTTCCATTATGTTCACTTTCAAGCACGGCCCCAGTTTCATCTTTTGATATGGCAAACGAGTCATTGCGCACCGTACTAATTAAACTGTTTGCATGTAAATCTACTATCTCAGGCTCTTTGGGAAAATTTGCACAGCTTGGTAGCACAACCACTTACCCTTTTGACGTTACTTTACCCTCCAACGCTAAGAGGTCCGTTACATTTGAAATCACTTCTACAATTGACGGGGCGTCATCCGACTCTACTTGAGGTGTATCGGAGTCCTTGGGAATTTTTTTCAATGTTGAAAATCTTGTCTCTACACTAATGGTTTATTGCGTCAAAATTGAATCTTTCGCATGGTCAAGCCCGTAATAATTGCCACCCCCTTAGAAACCCCCCCTATACGTAGTTTTCTCAAAAAGGGTAATAAAAAATTCGAACCCCCCTCTCTTAGCGTTAACCGCATTTCAGAATTTCCAGGACCTTGTGAGCCCATCTCAGCTTCGGAACTTAACCGAACCAAACTGCTGGCTTTCACTCTGTTGTAAGTTGCGATTGAATTGGGCTCACAAATGTCTGGCAATCGTTTCCTGAAAGTTATGTATAGAGCTATCTCAGTTGTGACGTCAGTGTCTAGAGACCGTCCATAAACTACGTCACGCAAAAAATGGCATTTTCTGACCCCCCCGTCCCCCCAGATCACGCTTTGTCACGTTCTCTAAGACCCCTCCCCTAAAAACCACGTCACATTTCTTTAACCCCCCCCCCAACGGAATATTATTTGTCATAATTTACCAATTCAATTTGATTAATTTAAAAAGATATTCTTTCTTCTTTTCCCCTCAGAAATTTTTTGCTCGACTTGAATGTCAAAGTTCATTTCCGTTTTAAGCTTTTACAGATATCGTTTACCTCTGATTGAGCTTTAGAACTTTATTGTCTGGACAAAGCTTAGTTAAAGGGGCACACTTAATAGTTTTCGACATTGTCACTTCAGAAACCTTAGGCTTATCGAGCTTCGGATTCAGATTTTAAAAATGTGCAAAAGAAACGAAACCATTTAAATCGGATGGAGGATCCGATTCATTCTTGCTAATGCTAGTGGCGAATAAACAGTGACATTTAAGAGTTTAAGCTGACACTAAATTTAGCAGTCCTTTTGCGTACGTGTATTTAGTTCTACAGTGAACGGGTCTCTATATTTTAAACGCGCTGTTTAAATTGGCTACACGTACGAGTGTGTGATTGTAGCTTACAGTTTCTACTATTTAAGCGATGATGGAATAAAAATTTTGTTAAATTATTGTAGAGGGTGGACTTTGAAACGTTGTGTTTTTTCAACTATAACAAAAGGGTCAATCGACCTCTTACTGACTTCGTAATAAAATCAATTTTAAATGTGACGGCACGCATTGAAGGACCCCTCCCTCCCCCCTCGTCACGGACCGTCACAACCTTACAAACCCCCTCCCCCCATAAGAGTGTGACGTAGTTTATGGACGGTCCCCGTAGGTAAAACGTCACGGGCTTAGCTTTGGGAGTGGGCTTAGCTTTGGTTCTATGAGCAAATAGCATAGGTGACGTCACACTAAGGCTTCTGAGATAGCTCTATACTACAGTCCATGGATAAAGAATGCGCGTGAGGAAATTTGTTTTCACTCTACAGGATAGGCAACTCCCTATCTCGAGCGACAGCTTATTCTGTATATACTCTGTTACAACATCGGTTGTCAAGACGCGCAAAGCTAGGTCTCCATGTAACCTAGCCTTGCGCGTGCTGACAAGAGACAAAAAAACCAGGATATTTTAAACGATTTTAAATCCAGAAAATCCTCAACTTTTTGTCTCTTGTCAGCACGCACAAGCCTAAGTTACATAGAGACCTAGGTTTGCACGTTTTGACAACAGAGTATATACAGAATAAGCTGTCGTTTGAGATAGGGAGTTGCCGATCCTATAGCGTGAAAACAAATTTCCTCACGCGCATTCTTTATCCATGCTCCAGTCAATGTATTAGACACGCATCACTAACGTAAATTACTTATTATTAAATTAAGGAATAGTTGCCTAATGTTGAAAATTTTAAATGAAACGAAATAATCCTATCGATTCGATACGCTAAAAAGTTTATTTTAAATACTACGGTAAGAATAATTAACACTATTCATACCAATAAAATTATGTTAAAAGTTTGGTATCTAAACATTCTTACCTTTCGGATAATCGTTTTTTCCTAATTTGTTTAAAACGGTTCTTTCGTGATAGCAAAAGCGGATTATGCTTCACACATAAAGTAAGTAAGTCCCACTTTTCCATAGCTTTGGCCATGGATTTCATGACATTCCCTAAGTAAAAACTAAGCAGACGGAAAAAAAATGCTTTTAACCAATCATAAGCCCCTTACCGTAGATAACCGCTTTAATGCCAGACCAATCGGCGACGGTATTACTATTTTCTTGCATGGGACCTTGACTCGACCTCGCCGTCGACATAACCGGAAAGCTCGGAAGGCAAAATACCGTAATCGTTCGTTAGACGTTACGTTATATTCAACGTTTTAAAGCTCAAGTTTCGAAAATTTTCGAGTCATTTAATAAGTCTTCAACTAAATATTATAAGATTTTTTTTTAATTTCAACCGAAAAATAGCTCTGCGAATAATAGTTGACTTGAAAACTACACTAAGCCTTGGCTAGGTAACAGCGGTATCCCGATACCCGAGCCGCCGGCGGCTGAGCTCGCCGTAACCGCGAGAACAGAAAACATTCCTCGTAAGAAAACAGATACACAGCGTCTTAAATAGTCCAAGCAAAAGCTACCCAGATTGATAAGATCTTTGTTCCTTACTCCCAAATAATCTTTGATATTGTGAATAGTTTTATACAAAGAATATTTTAGACACCCTACTCAGTCTTTATAGTAGTTCCCTAATTTACGTACCAGGTAAATTGGTTCTTAAGGCGGAAGGATCGCAAGGAACCGAAAGAGCCGCGTTACCGAATTTTTTCCTCCGCGTAAGGGGAGGTTCTTTCCTAGGAGCTTAGAGAATATCGTGTAGCTCTCCCAGGCACCTGTTACGTACTTCATGTGTAAAGCCTAATCGGCTTCTGGTGATAGAGGCTTCCTGCATAGAGGACCAATACTTTTTTCCTACCCATATTTGCTAATTTTTTTTCAAAATTTTTAATATTACAATAACTAACTATTGTCTAAAAATTACATGGTCATTATTACAACTAAAAAGAAACTTATTGGCGTTGCAATCCTTAGAACACTATAGTGAGAGCCTAATGAAAATTTTCTGTAACACATGAGGTATCCTATCATTCGCAAAGCCCAAGTGGCCCCAAACCATATATGAATGGCTACAAAATTTGCCCACCTTCGAGAAAGGATACACAAGGTAAAGCTTTATATGCACAAGAATAGCCTATTCCAAAAAAAAATCATCCCTCATACCCCCTCCCACCATTCAATAGTAGGACTGTGTAGAGAAAGATAATATGACGGTAAAATTTGGGGAGCATGGGGTTATACAAGGGCGTGGACGAATGATTGACAGGAAGGCTTAGAACTCGCCCAGGGATGAGATGACGTTTATAGCAAAAGCCAACTCATACATAGTGGCGCCATCTTTAGAAAACCTGAAAAGCTGGCTTCAGATTACAAATTTTGCATTTAATTTAAATCTATTTAAGCTAGAGTCACCAAAGCAAATCATTCGCTACAAAGTCTCGGTACGGACCGCTGACAATTGTAATTTTGCAATTCCAGTGTTTAGAACTGGAGATTTCAGTTCAGGAAGTTCTCTATTTTAAATTAAAATTAACGACTACTAATTATACTTAAAAAATTTCCAAAACTATATCAATCGCTACAATGGACATTAAATTTATTTTTAAAACAAACCGCGATGTTCTATCTTATTTAGTTATCTTGTATTTAGGTCAAGAAAATTTGCCTTTATTTCTTCAAAACGGTAGACTTCCCCCTTAAGGAGTATCTTTTTAATGTCTCAATCGAGACGTAATTTATTTTATGTTTTATGGTTATTAAATGGCAACTCGTACGAAGTATCCCCTCGCAATGTTTATTTATGAAATTTTAGCTTATACCTAGCGTCACTACATGCAAAAGCCACTTCACCTCTAGACAACTCGCAAACCCTGAAAGTTTAGCGAGGAACCCGCAGTGTTTCTTAAGGATAGTTCGTTTGTAGCCGTAGTTGCGTTCTAACCTTTGAAGGGTTTAAGGATTAAGTTTAAAAGTTTTCATTCAAACAAAGGTTTTAGAACAAATCGCGTTACAGCCTGGTCACACGGAAAGCTCGTTACTTTCGTGACCTCTCTTGTCTGTAATTGGACAGATTTACGTGGGTAACGTGTAGGTTGAGAGGCGACGAAGATGCAAAAGAGTACTCGAAACTGTATCGGTCGAAAATATATTTAGTAATAACCATGCATGAGCCCGAATTCAGTTACATCAGTAAGAGCCTTAATTAGCCAGCCAAATGACATTTCGGTGACCAGTTAACTGCGCAAAACTATATAAAAAATACTAGTCTCTTGATCTAAGATATTGATAGAGAAATGTATTTCATACGAGCTCGTCATTGTGTAAAGTGTTTGTTTGTAAGCTAGTCATATCCAGCTGAGCATCTTAAACTGCATAAGGACCTTGTGTAGAACGAAATTTTCACTAAATATTTGTAATATAATAAATGTTTAAATCTAATTTGCATGTATTTTTATTTTCAATGTATCTAAATTTTGTAAACGTTTTTTTCTTTATATTTGCAATTTCTTTATTTTGAATACGCTGTACACTTTAAAGTGAGTCACCGGTTTTTCGTGGGGTTTACCCCTTTAGGAGAGAGGACTCTGGCTCCTCGGTGGCCAGGAATGCGAGACTCGCTCAGTCAAGCGCTAGGTACACCTAACTTTTCGCTTTCTCCAAAAAATATCTCCCTATATGGAGTTTTAAAACTTTTAGCTGGGCATTACTGACCAATAAGGATGAGCTCTGTATTTCAAAAATTCACCCACGAAGTACCCTGACTTTCACTTCTCAGTCTCTCTACTGTACCTTGACTCGAGAGGTCCTAAATAACCTCTCTGTCTCACCTGTGGGAAACTTTCACTACGAACAATGTAAATCGAATAAGTATTTTTCTTACCTTAATAATTAGTTTTATTTCATCTCGTCTATTCGTACATTCTTGCGCAAATAAGCACCTAGTCCGAAATACATTTTATTTAATTAATTGCCCAAAATTAATTAAAGGCTTTAAGACTTTTTCAGTCGGGTTTAAAGGTTCTACCTCTACGTTCTCCCGCTTAAGCACCCTGCTTAACATTTCGCCATAACACCATGAAGCATGTAACATAATTCTAGAACATTTTGAGTGAAAATTGAGAAAAGGATTCAAAATTGTGCGAATTTCGGAATCCCTTTGTCCATTTAACATGAGATATTGTTTAGACTATTATTTTCACCCTTAGTTTGGTGACTGCACTTGTTTTTCACGTTTCTTCTCCTTAAAGATGGCTCTCATCAAATGCCGAAGCTCGTGGAAGTTACTTTTTCTCATCGCAAAACCTCTATTTTCGCTCTTTTTTTTTTGAAGGCTAACTGCTAGATGTACGATGTAAAGTATTCGGGAAAAGTTCATCTCTCTTCTCCAACGACTGCTCTTTCCAAGGTTTTTAGCACGTGAAAGTACTCGTGTTTTCAACGTTCAATCACCTTTCGAAGGCTAACTCCTAGCTGAACTGTATACGCAATATGAATTTATTGCTATAGGCATATTGAACTTGTCCTTTTGTGTCAAACGTAAAAAGAACTATCTGATTTCATTATTAAAGGTAACATAACGGTGGAAAGTTTGACAGTTAGTTATGTTTTGTGTGTCAGTAAACAATGTATTGTGTGTGTTAATTTTGGCTCGGAGAAGATTGAAAAGTAAATGGCCGATTTCAAGTAAAAATCTCTGTAAAATTAATGATAAAATGGAGAATTTTCGCCTGCTAATGGATCGTTCGCCATTTTATTTTTCAATTACATAGATTTACAAAGGTCTTTTTTATTTTTCGATTAAATAGATTTAAAAAGGTCTTTTTTTATTTTTCGATTAAACAGATTTAAAAAGGTCTTTTTTATTTTTCGATTAAATATATTTAAGAAGGTCTTTTTTATTTTCCGATTAAACAGATTTAACAAGGTTTTTATTTTTCGATTTAATAGACTTAAAAAGGTCTTTTATCGATTAAATAGCCTTAAAGAGGTCTTTTTTCAATTAAATAGACTTAACGAGGTCTTTTTTCGATTAAATACATTTAAGGTATTTTTTAGTTTTCAATTAAAAAGATTTAAAAAGGTATTTTTATATAAAACAGACACTGAATTTGTCGAAATATTAATAGGGCACATAAAAGTTAACAAAATGTATTAAACCATAACAAATTAAATTTTCAATGATCAAAAAAGTTTCAGAAATATTACTTACTTATCAAGCTGTAAATATTTCCAGATTTTTTATAATGAGTTCACTAGAGATAATGGAAGTTTTTCAAATAATTGTAAACAATTATTGCCGGTTTCCTAAAATTTCAAATTCTACTGCCGGTTTTAACGATCGATTCAAACCAGGGGAGTTAAGTAACATTTTTGTAATTTTCGCACATCTCAGATACCACTGTAAACTCTATTTGAAACCGTTATAATTTTAGAACGATCTAATTTAAAATATTTCAAAGTGAAACTTTTTTAAATTTATCGGTTCAAAACCTGCTTTTTAATAGTAATATGGAAAACAAACCAATCAACTGAACTGGTGTCGCAAGCAATACGACGGCCGTCATACTTACAATAAAAGGATTCTATTCAACAGGTGTACTTTCACGCACCAATTGACATACTTCGATACTGAATACCGATCGAAAGCACTAGTTAAAACTTTTGTAATAGTAATATAAGACTATATATTCAACTGACGCTGCAAAAATAATTTATATTCGCAAACTAAAGCATGGTGAACGCCGCAATTTTTGGAACCGTTGTCTTGCTTTACTTTGGAGCACTTTCGGAATGCGCGGATCCTATGTTGACCAATGATCAAGCGACCACTTTATTAAAAGCCGTTAGTGTGGCCGGTTGTAGTAAGTTCAAGCATTTTGAAATAAGGTCTGTTGGAGAACTTGACGCGCATATTCGCTAGAAATGGTACATTAAGAGGCTAGAAAATCAGGTTTTCTTAGCTAAATTGGCGTTAAATCCAAAATAGAAATAACCATTAGCAAGTTCCAAGTTAATATTTTTAGAGAAAATCAACCCTTACTAAATCTAATATTTTAAGAAACATAAACGCTTTGAAAGTTAAAAATTACCTTCTTAATTGAATAACAACCCTTGCCAAGTTCCAAGTTAATAATTTTATAGAAAAACCACCCTTAGCATGTTCCAAGTTAATATTTTTTTATAGAAAAAACACCCTTAGCATGTTCCAAGTTAATATTTTGATACAAAACCACCCTCAGCATGTTCCAAGTTAATATTTTTATAGAAAAACCACCCTCAGCATGTTCCAAGTTAATATTTTTATAGAAAAACCACGCTTACCATGTTCCAAGTTAATATTTTTATAGAAAATCCACCCTCGGCTTGTTTCAAGTTAATATTTTATAGAGAAACCACCCTTAGCATGTTTCAAGTTAATATTTTTTTATAGAAAAAAACATCCTTAGCATGTTCCAAGTTGATATTTTTTATAGAAAAACCACCCCTTAGCATGTTGTAAGTTAATATTTTTACAGAAAAATCACCCTTAGCATGTTCCAAGTTAATATTATTATAGAAAAACCACCCTCAGCATGTTCCAAGTTAATATATTTACAGAAAAACCACCCTTAGAATGTTCCATTTTAATATTTTTATAGAAAAACCACCCTCAGCATGTTCCAATTAATATTTTGATAGAAAACCACCCTTAGCATGTTTCAAGCTAATATTTTTATATAAAAACTACCCTCAGCATGTTCCAACTTAATATTTTTATAGAAAAACCACGCTTACCATGTTCCAAGTCAATATTTTTATGGAAAATCCACCCTCAGCTTGTTCCAAGTTAATATTTTTATGGAAAATCCACCCTCAGCTTGTTCCAAGTTAATATTTTTATAGAAAAACCACCCTCAGCATGTTCCAAGTTAATATATTTACAGAAAAACCACCCTCAGCTGTTCCAAGTTAATATTTTTATAGAGAAACCACCCTCAGCTTGTCCCAGGTTAATATTTTTATAGAGAAACCACCCTCAGCTGTTCCAAGTTAATATTTTTATAGAGAAACCACCCTTAGCATGTTCCAAGTTAACATTTTTTTTATAGAAAAACCACCCCTTTGCATGTTTTAAGTTAATATTACAGAAAAATCACCCTTAGCATGTTCCAAGTTATTATTTTTATAGAAAAACCACCCTCTCAAAAGGATAAAACTATATATACTAAAGCCTCTAACTTATTTAATAAACCTAACGTTTACAAGTGGTCATTATCCGAAAATTCTTAAAAAAGCGATAATTACACCCATCTTTAAAAACGGAGATCCCACCAGCCCCAACAATTACCGCTTTGGTCCCATTGAACCGAATTCCCATTCGACAGAAGGGGTTTTTTTTGGGGTCCCATTCGACCGAACGTAGCCAAAGGTGCGATTTTATTATAGTCTCATTGGACCGAAATTCTGTTGAACTGGAAGAAGACATACTGTGTGGTTTTGCATTAAATATATTTTTAATTTAACAACTTATTATTGTTAAAATAAATGTGAGTTGAAAATGTATTACTGCACTAATATTTTGGAAAAGATGTCAGATAATTAATTGGAGAATATTTTGGAAAAGGTGGCAGCTAATTAATAGGAGAATATTTTGGAAAAGGTGGCAGCTAATTAATAGGAAAATCTTTTGGAAAAGGTGGTAGCTAATTAAATGGAGAATATTTTGGAAAAGGTGGTAGCTAGTTAAAAGGAGAATATTTTGGAAAATGTGGTAGCTAATTAGTAGGAGAATGTTTTGGAAAAGGTTGCAGGTAATTAATAGGAGAATATTTTGAAAATGGTGGCAGCTAATCAATAGGAAAATCTTTTGGAAAAGGTGGCAGCTAACTAATAGGAGAATGTTTTGGAAAAGGTGGTAGCTATTTAAAGGGAGAATATTTTGGAAAAGGTGGTAGCTAATTAAAAGGAGCATATTTTGCAAATGGTGTCAACGAATTATTGGAACCAAACCAAACCTAACCTAACCTAAACTAACCTAACCTAACCTAACCTAACCTAACCTAACCTAACCTGACCTGACCTGACCTAACCTAACCTAACCTAACCTAACCTAACCTAACCTGGCCTGACCTGACCTGACCTAACCTAACCTAACCTAACCTAACCTAACCCACCCGAAACCATAATATTAAAATTTTAATTTAAAATTTAAAGACATTGATGGAACTACCATTAAGACTGTACTTCATTTTAAGCACAATTTGTTTATTAGTTCTATATATCTCTTGCCTTGAAAGGAATGAAAGAGAGCGTTGTAATTAGTATCACGAAACATTAACTTTTAATATTACTAACATACCTTTCGGAGATTCGAACCAACAACCTATCGCTTCGCAGTCCAACATCGTATCCACTACACCACCGAATCGCTGACGGCTACAGTGTTTCAAGTTATATTCATGTATTTTTTAGGGGCATATTCGGACGATTGGGATTTCGGTCCATCAGGAATATAGCCATTGGGCTGGAAATCTAAAATCATTGCGGGATATTCGGTCGAATGGGATTTCGGTCCATTGGGAATTCGGTTGAAAGGAACGATACCCAATTACCGACCCATATCTTTGCTATCAGTAGTGGCCAAAGTACTCGACCAATGCTTTAATCAACGCCTATTAATCTTCTGTGATAAATACGATATCCTTAATTCAAAGCAATTCGGCTTTCGTAAGAATCTAGGAGTAGACTCAGCAGTAGCCAGAGTATATAAACATTATAGAAGGGTTAGATAAGGGTAATTATGTGATAGCTCTCTTTCTAGATCTCAGAAAGGCCTTCGATATGGTTGATCACAAAATTCTGCTAGCCAAACTGTATCGACTAGGAATTAGGGGCCCCGCATATGATTGGCTTAGTTCCTATCTCACAAATCGCTGCAGCCAAACGAGGGTTAACAGCAATTATTCTGACTTGAGCTGCGTAACGTGTGGGGTCCCTCAAGGCTCAATATTGTCTCCTCTTCTGTTTAACATCTTTATTAATGACTTAACAAGAACAGTTGATAATGATATCATAACCCTGTATGCAGACGACACTTCGGTAGTTGACACGGATGCAAACTATGAAATTCTAACTGATCGCTTTAATTATAATATTCAGCTGATTAGCTGCTGGCTGAAAAATAATAACCTTCAAATTAACACGGAAAAAACAGTATATATAACTTTTAAGAACCAAGGAAAGAAAGATGTCCCTTCTGGCTGCAACCTAGAATTTGATAACATAGTATTGAAAAGAGTTGGGGAGGTAAAATATCTTGGGCTATGGATTGACGAAAAGTTGAACTGGAATACACATATCGACAAAATTGCTAAAAAAATCTCTTATAGTACATATCTTATAGCAAAAAATAGGAGTATATTTACGGACAAGTTATGTCACCAGTTATACTATTCACTAATATATCCACATCTTATTTTCTGCCTCCCAATTTGGGGTAATACCACTGAGTATAATATTAATAGGCTACTCCTATTGCAAAAAAGAGTAATTAGATTAATTCTTAGAAAGTCTTTTAAAGAGCATAGTACACCTTTATTTAATAGCCTCAAAATATTGACGATAACTCAATTATACGAATACTGTTCCCTGGTGTTTATATATAAATCTTTGACAATCACAAATTCCAATCTTTTCGATCTGGAAGGTACAAAAAATACAATACCCGTATAAAGCCCTTCATTAAACTCCCTTACTCAAGAACATCAAAAAAACTTAACTCCATTTTCTACAAAGGTGCAAAAATGTATAATTCTTTATCCAAACATAATGCTGTTAATCTACAACAATTTTAAAATATTACCAAGTTATTTGTTACAAACCCCCACTAATATACTTCCGTCCTTCCGTCTTCTCTCCTCAATTTTCAAATTTTTGTAACAATACGTGACCCTGAACCAAGCAATTAATATACTGTATATAATTAATCTACTTTATTTAACTATTCACTCTTTCTATTTGTATTAATTTGAGAAGGCTCTGTCGAAAATGAGTTGCGTTGGCCCATAAGTCTTTTTAGACTTGGCCTTGATAGCTTTGTTGTGTAAAATAGAGTCAAATTGAAAATAATAAATAAATAAAAAAAAAAAAAAAAATTTCGTGATTTCTTTAAAGATTTCGGGATTTTTTGATTTCTTTATTGATTTCGTGATTTCTTTACTGATTTTGTGATTTCTTTACTGATTTTGTGATTTCTTTACTGATTTCGTGATTTCTTTACTGATTTCGTGATTTCTTTACTGATTTCGTTATTGATTTTATGATTTCGTGATTTCTTAACTAATTTCGTGATTTCTTAACTAATTTCGTGATTTTTTTACTGATATCTTGATTTCTATACTGATTTTGTGATTTCTTTACTGATTTTGTGATTTCTTTACTGATTTTGTGATTTCTTTACTGATTTTGTGATTTCTTTACTGATTTCGTGATTTCATTACTGATTTTGTGATTTCTTTATTGATTTTGTGATTTCTTCACTGATTTTGTGATTTCTTTATTGATTTTGTGATTTCTTTACTGATTTTGTGATTTCTTTACTGATATTGTGATTTCTTTACTGATTTCGTGATTTCTTTACTGATTTCGTGATTTCTTTATTGATTTTGTGATTTCTTTACTGATTTCGTGATTTCTTTACTGATTTCGTGATTTCTTTACTGATTTCGGGATTTCTTGATTTCTTTATTGATTTCGTGTTTTCTTTACTGATTTTGTGATTTTATTATTGATTTTGTTATTGATTTTTTGATTTCTTTACTGATTTTTTGATTTCTTTACTGATTTCGTGATTTCTTTACTGATTTCGTGATTTCTTTATTGATTTTGTTATTGATTTTTTGATTTCTTTACTGATTTCGTGATTTCTTTAAAGATTTCGGGATTTCTTGATTTCTTTATTGATTTCGTGATTTCTTTACTGATTTTGTGATTTCTTTACTGATTTTGTGATTTCTTTACTGATTTCGTGATTTCTTTACTGATTTCGTGATTTCTTTACTGATTTCGTTATTGATTTTATGATTTCGTGATTTCTTAACTAATTTCGTGATTTCTTAACTAATTTCGTGATTTCTTAACTAATTTCGTGATTTCTTTACTGATATCTTGATTTCTATACTGATTTTGTGATTTCTTTACTGATTTTGTGATTTCTTTATTGATTTTGTTATTGATTTTTTGATTTCTTTACTGATTTCGTGATTTCTTTAAAGATTTCGGGATTTCTTGATTTCTTTATTGATTTCGTGATTTCTTTACTGATTTTGTGATTTCTTTACTGATTTTGTGATTTCTTTACTGATTTCGTGATTTCTTTACTGATTTCGTGATTTCTTTACTGATTTCGTTATTGATTTTATGATTTCGTGATTTCTTAACTAATTTCGTGATTTCTTAACTAATTTCGTGATTTCTTAACTAATTTCGTGATTTCTTTACTGATATCTTGATTTCTATACTGATTTTGTGATTTCTTTACTGATTTCGTGATTTCATTACTGATTTTGTGATTTCTTTATTGATTTTGTGATTTCTTCACTGATTTTGTGATTTCTTTATTGATTTTGTGATTTCTTTACTGATTTTGTGATTTCTTTACTGATATTGTGATTTCTTTACTGATTTCGTGATTTCTTTACTGATTTCGTGATTTCTTTATTGATTTTGTGATTTCTTTACTGATTTCGTGATTTCTTTACTGATTTCGTGATTTCTTTACTGATTTCGGGATTTCTTGATTTCTTTATTGATTTCGTGTTTTCTTTACTGATTTTGTGATTTTATTATTGATTTTGTTATTGATTTTTTTGATTTCTTTACTGATTTTGTGATTTTTTTTACTGATTTCGTGATTTCTTTACTGATTTCGTGATTTCTTTACTGATTTTGTTATTGATTTTATGATTTCGTGATTTCTTTACTAATTTCGTGATTTCTTAACTAATTTCGTGATTTCTTTACTGATTTCGTGATTTCTATACTGATTTTGTGATTTCTTTACTGATTTTGTGATATTTTTACTGATTTCGTGATTTCTTTATTGATTTCGTGATTTCTTTATTGATTTCGTGATTTCTTTACTGATTTCGTGATTTCTTTATTGATTTTGTGATTTCTTCACTGATTTTGTGATTTCTTTATTGATTTTGTGATTTCTTTACTGATTTTGTCATTTCTTTACTGATATTGTGATTTCTTTACTGATTTCGTGATTTCTTTACTGATTTCGAGATTTCTTTACTGATTTTGTGATTTCTTTACTGATTTTGTGATTTTTTACTGATTTCGTGATTTCTTTATTGATTTTCTTATTGATTTTATGATTTCTTTACTGATTTCGTGATTTCTTTACTGATTTTGTGATTTCGTTATTGATTTTGTGATTTCTTTACTGATTTTGTGATTTTGTTATTGATTTTGTGATTTCTTTACTGATTTTGTGATTTTGTGATTTCTTTACTGATTTCGTGATTTCTTTAAAGATTTCGGGATTTCTTGATTTCTTTATTGATTTCGTGATTTCTTTACTGATTTTGTGATTTCTTTACTGATTTTGTGATTTCTTTACTGATTTCCTGATTTCTTTACTGATTTCGTGATTTCTTTACTGATTTCGTTATTGATTTTATGATTTCGTGATTTCTTAACTAATTTCGTGATTTCTTAACTAATTTCGTGATTTCTTTACTGATATCTTGATTTCTATACTGATTTTGTGATTTCTTTACTGATTTTGTGATTTCTTTACTGATTTTGTGATTTCTTTACTGATTTTGTGATTTCTTTACTGATTTTGTGATTTCTTTACTGATTTTGTGATTTCTTTACTGATTTCGTGATTTCTTTACTGATTT
>JAEQBA010000082.1:28913-33913 GCA_019434445.1 Phalangium opilio | reverse complement strand
AGCGGTCGCTCTCTTAGATAAGACTTGATACTCCCTCTAATGCTAAAGGAGGGTTCTTTGATTGGCTGTAACTTTTTCGTATTGTGTTTGCCGCTTTGATATTTTGCCAGTGAACTAAAATTTGGGCCCTACTTTTGTGGTTAAAATTTCAAAGAGATCCAACTAATAGTTAATTCTATAATGAAAAAAGTTGTTAAGGGTGGTTTTAGAATCCATAAAATTATTAAGACATTTGGTGAAAGATACTATATTGTTCCATAGAGATAACATGGGATTTTTTTGAAAAATGACCTTAATTGCGATCGTGTATAAAGAAAACTATTCATTCGTTACGTTTGGGAACCATCTTAAATGAAAGATAACAGTCCATAGATGTGCCTTTCTTAGGTTCATTAAGATCAATTAAGTTTAAGTATTGATTTTTATCATTATTAACACATACTTTGACTTACGTTGTTTTGGGTATTGGAATTACGGCGTTTTACCTCTGTTAGAGACAAGCATTTTAGCAATAATTTTTTATGTTGGACTTACGGCGTTTTTGTTGTGATTCGCGCCGTTTGAGGGATATTAAGCAAGAAAAACAAGGCGTTTGAGCTCTTGTAGGTGCTTTGCCCGGGTTCTTGTGGGTTCTTGTGGGTACTTGTGGGTTCTTGTGGGTGATTGTAGGTACTTGTGTGTTCTTGTGGGTACTTTTGGGTGCTTGTAGGTACTTGTGGGTGCTTGTAGGTGCTTGTGGGTGCTTGTAGGTACTTGTGTGTTCTTGTAGGTACTTGTGTGTTCTTGTGGGTACTTGTAGGTACTTGTGGGTACTTGTAGGTACTTGTGGGTACTTGTAGGTACTTGTGGGTACTTGTAGGTACTTGTGGGTACTTTTAGGTACTTGTAGGTACTTGTGGGTACTTTTAGGTACTTGTGGGTACTTGTACGTGCTTGTAGGTGCTTGTGGGTACTTGTAGGTGCTTGTAGGTGCTTGTGGGTACTTATGGGTGCTTGTGGGTATTTATGGGTGCTTGTGGGTACTTATGGGTGCTTGTGGGTACTTGTGGGTGCTTGTGGGTACTTGTGGGTGCTTGTAGGTACTTGTGGGTACTTGTAGGTACTTGTGGGTACTTGTGGGTACTTGTGGGTGCTTGTGGGTGCTTGTGGGTACTTGTGGGTGCTTGTGGGTACTTGTGGGTACTTGTAGGTACTTGTGGGTACTTGTAGGTACTTGTGGGTACTTGTAGGTACTTGTAGGTACTTGTGGGTACTTGTAGGTACTTGTGGGTACTTGTGGGTACTTGTGGGTACTTGTGGGTACTTGTAGGTACTTGTGGGTACTTGTAGGTACTTGTGAGTACTTGTGGGTACTTGTAGGTACGTGTTGGTACTTGTAGGTACTTGTAGGTACTTGTAGGTACTTGTGGGTACTTGTAGGTACTTGTGGGTGCTTGTGGGTGCTTGTGGGTGCTTGTAGGTACTTGTGGGTGCTTGTGGGTACTTGTGGGTACTTGTAGGTACTTGTGGGTGCTTGTAGGTACTTGTGAGTACTTGTGGGTACTTGTAGGTACTTGTGGGTACTTGTGAGTACTTGTGGGTACTTGTGGGTACTTGTAGGTACTTGTGGGTACTTGTAGGTACTTGTGGGTACTTGTGGGCGCTTGTAGGTACTTGTGGGCGCTTATAGGTACTTGTGGGCGCTTGTAGGTACTTGTGGGCGCTTGTAGGTACTTGTGGGTGCTTGTAGGTACTTGTGGGTGCTTGTGGGTACTTGTAGGAGCTTTTAGGTACTTGTAGGAGCTTGTAGGTACTTGTAGGAGCTTGTAGGTACTTGTAGGAGCTTTTAGGTACTTGTAGGAGCTTTTAGGTACTTGTAGGAGCTTGTAGGTACTTGTGGGTGCTTGTGGGTACTTGTGGGTGCTTGTAGGTACTTGTGGGTGCTTGTAGGTACTTGTGGGAGCTTTTAGGTACTTGTAGGAGCTTGTAGGTACTTGTGGGTGCTTGAATGTACTTGTGGGTACTTGCCCTGGGTACTTAAGGGTGCTTGAAGGTACTTGTGGGCACTTGCCCCGGGTACTTGTGGGTACTTGCCACGGATGCCTCTGGGTACTTGCCACGGATGCCTCTGGGTGCTTGCCCCGGGTGCTCCTGGATGCTTACCCCGGGTGCTTGTAGGTACTTGTGGGTGCTTGTAGGTACTTGTGGGTACTTGCCACGGATGCCTCTGGGTGCTTGCAGGTACTTTCCCCGGGTGCTCCTGGGTGCTTACCCCGGGTGCTTGCAGGTACCTGCCCCGGTACTTGTGAGTACTTGTGGGTACTTGTAGGTACTTGTGTGTACTTGTAGGTACTTGTGGGTACTTGTTGGTACTTGTGGGTACTTGTAGGTTCTTGTGGTGCTTGTGGGTGCTTGTAGGTACTTGTGGGTGCTTGTGGGTACTTGTGGGTACTTGTGATTTCTTGTAGGTACTTGTGATTTCTTGTAGGTACTTGTGGGTTCTTGTAGGTACTTGTGGGTTCTTATAGGTACTTGTAGGTACATGTAGGTACATGTAGGTACTTGTGGGTACTTGTGGGTACTTTTAGGTACTTGTGGGTACTTGTACGTGCTTGTAGGTGCTTGTGGGTACTTGTAGGTGCTTGTAGGTGCTTGTGGGTACTTATGGTGCTTGTGGGTACTTATGGGTGCTTGTGGGTACTTATGGGTGCTTGTGGGTACTTGTGGGTGCTTGTGGGTACTTGTGGGTGCTTGTAGGTACTTGTGGGTACTTGTAGGTACTTGTGGGTACTTGTGGGTACTTGTGGGTACTTGTAGGTGCTTGTGGGTGCTTGTGGGTACTTGTGGGTGCTTGAATGTACTTGTGGGTACTTGCCCTGGGTACTTAAGGGTGCTTGAAGGTACTTGTGGGCACTTGCCCCGGGTACTTGTGGGTACTTGCCACGGATGCCTCTGGGTACTTGCCACGGATGCCTCTGGGTGCTTGCCCCGGGTGCTCCTGGATGCTTACCCCGGGTGCTTGTAGGTACTTGTGGGTGCTTGTAGGTACTTGTGGGTACTTGCCACGGATGCCTCTGGGTGCTTGCAGGTACTTTCCCCGGGTGCTCCTGGGTGCTTACCCCGGGTGCTTGCAGGTACCTGCCCCGGGTACTTGTGAGTACTTGTGGGTACTTGTAGGTACTTGTGTGTACTTGTAGGTACTTGTGGGTACTTGTTGGTACTTGTGGGTACTTGTAGGTTCTTGTGGGTGCTTGTGGGTGCTTGTAGGTACTTGTGGGTGCTTGTGGGTACTTGTGGGTACTTGTGATTTCTTGTAGGTACTTGTGATTTCTTGTAGGTACTTGTGGGTTCTTGTAGGTACTTGTGGGTTCTTATAGGTACTTGTAGGTACATGTAGTACATGTAGGTACTTGTGGGTACTTGTGGGTACTTGTAGGTACTTGTGGGTACTTGTAGGTGCTTGTAGGTGCTTGTGGGTACTTGTAGGTGCTTGTAGGTGCTTGTGGGTACTTGTGGGTGCTTGTGGGTACTTATGGGTGCTTGTGGGTACTTATGGGTGCTTGTGGGTACTTGTGGGTGCTTGTGGGTACTTGTGGGTGCTTGTAGGTACTTGTGGGTACTTGTAGGTACTTGTGGGTACTTGTGGGTACTTGTGGGTACTTGTGGGTGCTTGTGGGTACTTGTGGGTGCTTGTGGGTACTTGTGGGTACTTGTAGGTACTTGTGGGTACTTGTAGGTACTTGTGGGTTCTTGTAGGTACTTGTAGGTACTTGTGGGTACTTGTAGGTACTGTGGGTACTTGTAGGTACTTGTGGGTACTTGTAGGTACTTGTGGGTACTTGTGGGTACTTGTAGGTACTTGTGGGTACTTGTAGGTACTTGTGGGTACTTGTAGGTACTTGTGGGTACTTGTAGGTACTTGTGGGTGCGTGTGGGTGCTTGTGGGTACTTGTCGGTACTTGTGGGTGCTTGTAGGTACTTGTGGGTGCTTGTAGGTACTTGTGGGTACTTGTAGGTACTTGTGGGTACTTGTGGGTACTTGTAGGTACTTGTGGGTACTTGTGGGTACTTGTAGGTACTTGTGGGTACTTGTAGGTACTTGTGGGTACTTGTGGGCGCTTGTAGGTACTTGTGGGCGCTTATAGGTACTTGTGGGCGCTTATAGGTACTTGTGGGTGCTTGTAGGTACTTGTGGGTGCTTGTAGGTACTTGTGGGTGCTTGTAGGTACTTGTAGGAGCTTTAGGTACTTGTAGGAGCCTTTTAGGTACTTGTAGGAGCTTTTAGGTACTTGTAGGAGCTTGTAGGTACTTGTGGGTGCTTGTGGGTACTTGTGGGTGCTTGTAGGTACTTGTGGTGCTTGTAGTTACTTGTGGGAGTTTTAGGTACTTGTAGAGCTTGTAGTACTTGTAGGAGCTTGGTAGGTACTTGTGGGTGCTGTGGGTACTGTGGGTGCTTGCATGTACTTGTGGGACTTGCCCTGGTACTTAGGGTGCTTGAAGGTACTTGTGGGCACTTGCCCCGGGTACTTGGGGTACTTGCCACGGATGCCTCTGGTACTTGCCACGGATGCCTCTGGGTGCTTGCCCCGGGTGCTCCTGGATGCTTACCCGGGTGCTTGTAGGTACTTGTGGGGCTTGTAGGTACTTGTGGGTACTTGCCACGGATGCCTCTGGGTGCTTGCAGGTACTTTCCCCGGGTGCTCCTGGGTGCTTACCCCGGTGCTTGCAGGTACCAGGCCCCGGGTACTTGTGAGTACTTGTGGGTACTTGTAGGTACTTGTGTGTACTTGTAGGTACTTGTGGGTACTTGTTGGTACTTGTGGGTACTTGTAGTTCTTGTGGGTGCTTGTGGGTGCTTGTAGGTACTTGTGGGTGCTTGTGGGTACTTGTGGGTACTTGTGATTTCTTGTAGGTACTTGTGATTTCTTGTAGGTACTTGTGGGTTCTTGTAGGTACTTGTGGGTTCTTGTAGGTACTTGTGGGTGCTTGTAGGTACTTGTGGGTGCTTGTAGGTACTTGTA
>JAEQBA010000082.1:0-28705 GCA_019434445.1 Phalangium opilio | reverse complement strand
TACTTGCTCCGGGTGCTTGTAGGTACTTGCTCCGGGTGCTTGTAGGTACTTGCTCCGGGTGCTTGTAGGTACTTGCTCCGGGTGCTTGTAGGTACTTGCTCCGGGTGCTTGTAGGTACTTGCTCCGGGTGCTTGTAGGTACGTGCTCCGGGTGCTTGTAGGTACTTGCTCCGGGTGCTTGTAGGTACTTGCTGCTCGGGTGCTTGTAGGTACTTGCTCCGGGTGCTTGTAGTTACTTGTCCGGGTGCTTGTAGGTACTTGCTGCTTCCGGGTGCTTGTAAGTACTTGCTCCCGGGTGCTTGTAGGACTTGCTCCGGGTGCTTGTAAGTACTTGCTCCGGGTGCTTGTAGGAACTTGCCCCGGGTGCTTGTAGGTACTTGCCCCGGGTGCTTGTAGGTACTTGCCCCGGGTGCTTGAAGGTACTTGCCCCGGGTGCTTGTAGGTACTTGCCCCGGGTACTTGTAGGTGCTTTGTGAGTGCTTTTGGTACTTGCCCGGGTGCTTGTAGTACTTTGCCTCCTCCATAGGATTAACATTACACTAAATTTTGGAAGCTCGTAACCCTGGTTATATTAGAGATACGAGGATATCCTTTGATTATGTAATAGTCCTATTTGCCCTTTCCCTCCTTCGTTAACATTTGCTCCATAGGATACTCCATATACGGGAAAAAACCTGGAAAACTCAGGGAAGTATACGGGAAAAGCCTGGAAATCTCAGGGAAATTTGTTTTCCAAAAGTTGTATGAGGGGGGACGTAAAAGGAGGCCGGCTATTTCGCCTTTCTCAGTCGGAAAATACGTAGTTTTCGTCATTCGCGTCGCGTTTACGTGAGTTTTTTCTGGTCCGTGACCAAATAAGCATTCTTTTAAACTGGACATTAGGCCAGCGACTTTCCTGACTTGGAAATAAACTGGTCCGTGACCATTGACCAGAGCACGTCGTCTGCTAAACTAAAGAAGTGGATAATTAAATATTAGAATTTTCATGTGTGGAGTCTGGTTACCCTTGAACTTTCTTAGTAGTCTCGTGACCACTGACCCATCCTCCGATTAATTTTTGAACTGACCAGGCATTTTTTAAAATGGTCATTTGCCCTGTGTCACCGCCTTATTTCCCACGCTGGCGCGCGAGTTGCTTTGCGTTGTCGAGTGCGTGATGGAGTTGGCTATGCCTGGAGTCCCAACTTGAAGGCGAGAGAATGGAGTGGAAACCCCACATACCTATAGGCAACATAGTCCTCCCAGCATCCTCAGCGGTTAGATAGGGTCGTACTGGACAAAATTGTAAAGGGCGCTCCCTCTATCTTCAAAATAGAAGCTAGTTCTCATAACAAATAAAATGGCGCTACGCGGCAGCACTAGCAATCGCCTACCGAAGGTAGGGGCTTGCGCGAGGTACATGGGAGAGATACGGTGCCGCAGGTCGCCCATCATCATTTCCAATCAATCTCAACTCCCTTATCCCTGTCCCACCCCCGCAACTTCCAACCACTAGCATAGCCCACTCGATCACGCTCTCTTTTCCCCGGCTACATATTTTGAAGATGGCACTTTTTAGGCGTATTAACATCTTGGATCATCTTTGTGAACTTTTAGGGTAGCCCCTGACTATATTTGTTTAAGGTTTTAAGCTTAATAACAAACAGACGTTAGTTTATGCTACAAAAAAGTTTGAAATTGACAATCCCGGATCGTCTTTATGAAGTTTTAGGATATCCGATTTCATATTGGGCTTATGACAATTTTGAGCTAAATGTTAAACGGACATAAATCAGCAATTTTAAAAATTTTGTAAAATTGTCAATTTGGTCCTATTTCTGGAATTTTTAGGGGGGCGCCTCAATAAATGATTGTAAAAATTGTATTATGTTAATTTCAATAAGAATACAAACTTTTATTGATTTACGTTTTTTTTTTTGAAGTATCATTATAAATAAATGTCTGATTGAGTTAAAGTTATGGTCCCCTATATATGTTTCTGCTTAGTGCAGATTTTGAAAATGTAAAACAGTTTCTTAACATTCTTAATTAAAATGAAGACTGAAGGAACAGATATTAATCAAAAATGTCTTGATTAGAATCAAGACCTAAAAATTATCGATAAGACTGAGGTTATCACTTGTCTGAAGGATCAGATATTAATTTTTCTTTTTAATTGAAACTTAAATGCATGCTTAAGAAAAAACAACGTTCCATTACCGTTTTCCGTTGAAATAAATTATTTTACTGGTAATCAATTTCAAAAATTTACTTATCTCGGCTTTTCGACCACAATTCCATTCCCCGAAAACATTTTATCATTACATTAATTACTTTTGGGAGATAACGTGTCAAAATAACCTATAAAACAATAAAAAACTGTAATAGCGGTCTGTTTAGCCATGACAACAACCTTTTAAAAGTTACAAGGACTATATAACCCTTTCGAGACTAACAGGACCTGAGAAAACTATAGCTTAACCTGCTACTAGTACGACCAGGGAGAATTGATGTAAACTGGACTTGAAATTTCATCATGTGCGACCTGCGGCCCTGAAACTCTCCAATAGCCCCAGTGTGTGTAGAACATAATTTTTTCGCTGTTATCTGCCAAAATCAATCTTTCTAGGTAGTGCCGCCTCCTCACTTGAATTTTTCATGATATATTAAGGTTTGAACCGAAACAAAGTTCTAGATTACTATATTCACTATCATGTCCCTCTGCTACCTTGAAGCAAACTTTCCTCTCTTTTTGCTGCTCATTACCGGTGCCATTCCCTTGAATTTCTGTTCGTTATAGCTACTATCATGAGTTTATTTATTTCAAACCAAAATATAAAAAAATGGATTCTTTTTCCTTTTGTGCTACTTAGAATTTACAAATGTATATAACGTTGTGCCGTGCCATATCAAATAGTCTCTAACCATTGTTAGAAACTAGAGAGAGAAATTGGGCCGTAACACTGATCATGCCCTGAACTATGAGAAAGAACAATACGACGGTTGACTAAAGTACACTTGATAATACATCATTTTGCAAAACCGCGAGTAAAAATGTTACTGTCCCTATTGAATTTGGCGCCATTGGTTTTAGAATAATTAAACTGTTCCACTGCGAAGCGTGCAGGTCACGAATGGGGATGAAACATCTTTAGGAACCTTTTAAAACGCAAAGCCATACACGTACTCTCCCAAAAGTATTTAATGTAATGATAAAATGTTTTCGGGGAATGGAATTGTGGTCGAAAAGCCGAGATAAGTAAATTTTTGAAATTGATTACCAGTAAAATAATTTATTTCAACGGAAAACGGTAATGGAACGTTGTTTTTTCTTAAGCATGCATTTAAGTTTCAATTAAAAAGAAAAATTGATTCTAATCAAGACATTTTTGATTAATCAAAAATGTCTTGATTAGAATCAAGACCTAAAAATTATCGATAAGACTGAGGTTATCACTTGTCTGAAGGATCAGATATTAATTTTTCTTTTTAATTGAAACTTAAATGCATGCTTAAGAAAAAACAACGTTCCATTACCGTTTTCCGTTGAAATAACTTATTTTACAGGTAATCAATTTCAAAAATTTACTTATCTCGGGTTTTCGGGCACAATTCCATTCCCCCAAAACATTTTATCATTACATTAATTACTTTTGAGATAGTACGTGTATGACATTGAGTTTTAAAAGTTCCCTCATTTGTGCCCGGCATGCTTCGCAGTGGATACGTTTTAAAACAATGGCGGAAAATTAAGTAGGGACAGTTAGATTTTTACTCGTGGTTATGCAAAATGATGTAATGTCTAGTGTACTTCAGTCAACAGTCATACTGTTCATTCTCATAGCTCAGGACATGATTAATGCTGCTCACTATTTCTCTCTCTAGTTCCAAGCAATGGTTAGAGACCATTCAGTGCCGCAGGTCGCACATGAATATATTTCAACTACAGTTCACATGAATTCTCCGTGGTCGTACTATTAGAGGGTTAAGCACTAATTTGTTCAGAACATGTCTCGAAAGGGTGCTTGTTGTAAGTTTTTAAAGAAGTGTTGCCAATGTGCGGGTAATTTCCCACATCGTGGGAAATTTAGGTTTGGTTTTAGGCTCTGTGGGGAAAAAGTAATATTTTTCCGAAATCAATCAAATGTCGGAATTTTCCTGTTCAAGGGTTAATAGTGCAAAATTTTCAAAAATGCATTTCGAAAATTTTATCCGGTTTAATATTTTCAAGCGACATTTTGAAATAAATTCCATATTAAACTTAGTATGATAAAATAGTCCAGATAAATATGACTGTAAAAAAGGGGTGTGGGAAATGCGGCAAATTTTTAAAATGGAAGTGGGAAAATACACTTTATAACATTAGCAAAACTGATTTGAAGGTTTTGGTCATGGCTAAACAGACCGCTCATTCAGTTTTTTATTGTTTTAAAGCTTATTTTGACACGTTATCTCTCAAAAGTAATTAATGTAATGATAAAATGTTTTGGGGGAATGGAATTGTGCCCGAAAACCCGAGATAAGTAAATTTTTGAAATTGATTACCTGTAAAATAAGTTATTTCAACGGAAAACGGTAATGGAACGTTGTTTTTTTCTTAAGCATGCCTTTAAGTTTCAATTAAAAAGAAAAATTAATATCTGATCCTTCAGACAAGTGATAACCTCAGTCTTATCGATACTTTTTAGGACTTGATTCTAATCAAGACATTTTTGATTAATATCTGCTCCTTCAGTCTTCATTTTAATTAAGATTGTTAAGAAACTGTTTTACATTTTCAAAATCTACACTAAGCAGAAACATATAAAAAGGGGACCGTAACTTTAGCTCAATCAGTCATTTATTTATAATGATACTCCAAAAAATAAAAACGTAACTCATTGAAAGTTTGTATTCTTATTGTAATTAACATAATACAATTTTTTACAACCCTTTATTGAAACGCGAGGCGCTCCCCTAAAAATTCCACAAATAGGACCAAATTGACAGTTTTACACAATTTTTTAAAACGCTGATTTATGTCTGTTTAACCTTTAGCTCAAACTTTTCATAAGCCCAATATGAAATTCGGATATCCTTAAAACTTCTCAAAGACGATCCGAGATTATCAATTTCGAACTTTTTTTGTAGCATTAACTAACGTCTGTTTGATATTAAGCTTATAAACCTTAAACACAAAATAGTCAGGGCAATGCCGACTCAGTTTATAAGGGCTACCCTAAAAGTCCACAAAGGTGATCCAAGATTGTTAATAAATACGCCTAAAAAGTGCCCTCTTCAAAATATGTAGCCGGGGAAAAGAGAGCGTGATCGAGTGGGCTATGCTAGTGGGTATTTTGGTAGTAAGTAACGGGGGTTGGGACTCCAGGCATAGCCCGCTCCATTAGGCACTCAACAACGCAAAGCAACTCGCGCCAGCGTGGGAAATAAGGCGGTAACACAGGGCAAATGACGAGTTTAAAAATTGCCTGGTACAGTTCAAAAATTAAATCGGAGGGGGGTCAGTGGTCCACGAGACTACTAAAAAATTCAAGGGTAACCAGAGTCCACACATTAAAATTCTAATATTTTAATTATCCACTTCTTTAGCTTAGCAGACGACGTGCTCTGGCCAATGGTCACGGACCAGTTTATTTATTTCAAGTCAGGAGGGTCTCTGGCCTAATGTCCAGTTTAAAAAAATCCTTATTTCCCACCCTGACTCGCGCTATAGCGCAACCATCTTGCTACGTGTTGCGCGTGATCGAGTAGGCTATGGTCCGGTCAAAAGAAATCTTCAGTTCAGCGTTGTAAATAAGGCGGTGGACCAGGGAAAATGACCAGTTTAAAAATTTAATCGGAGTGAGAGCAGTGGGCCACAGACTCCACAGGACCACTAAGGAAATTCTAGGGTAACCAGGGTCCAGACATTATCTCAACCATGGACGAAACAATACTGATTATTTCGTCCATGTCTCAACTATTTTAATTACCCACTTCTTTACTTTAGCAGACGCCGCGCCCTGGTCAATGGTCATGGACCAGTTCATTTATTCCAGGGCAGGGGGGTCGCTGGCCCAATGTCTAGTTAAAAAAAATCCCTATTTCCCACCCTGCTTCAGTTGGAAGTCCTGGAGCTCCTAAAGTCCATAGATGCATATGACAACTTGACAAGGATTCATTTCTCATAAGCGAGAATGGCCAACTCTGTTTTGTTAGAGACAGCCTGGCAGCCTGGTATTTGTTTACTTCTGAGTCAGCTGGGTTTTCACCTTTAAAAGTTAATACAGCCCTTTGAATTTAAATAATTAGAAATGAGAAATGTTATTAAATGAATAAATCTATACGGTTGCAGTTGTGTCGAAATGAGAGCAATTAAATATGTGTCTTTGATATTTAGCTCTGATAATTTCAGAAACTTAATAAAAAGTAGTGTTATGTATTTAACCAGAATTTATTTTATTGAAATTTATTAATAATTATTTAATTAAAAAAATTTGAATACTATTTTATGTTTTAAATTTTACAAATAAAATTCAAAACAGTAAACATAGGGCAAAGGTTATATTGTATTATAAATAGCCGGTGGGATTGATTTTAGCTATATCGCAATTAGAGCTCGACATTTTCTATCCATTATCCACAAATTAGAAATTAATTTGAATGAAAATAGGTGGATATCTTTTATTAATTGGGAAATAATGCACACACTTTACATTTAAATTTTAGAAGTTAATTTATTATTTACTTTGTGTATATAATATTCAGCATTAATTTCACTAAGGCAATAAACTAATTACCTACGAGGAATTAACTAGTATATATGTTTAAAATTATAATTTAATCGTTTCAAAACTAATATGGTTTTGAACCGGTCTTTGTAATTTAGTTATTAAAATTTGTGATTATCGATTGGTCAATATTGAAAATTAACCAATGGTGGAACAATTTTTTTTAAACTCAATGAAACCGAAATATCAATGAATAATCTACTGAAAGAGGTATCAACCTATTATTTTTTTTCAAAAGAAGGTAAATAAGGATTGGATGGCTTGCTGCTTCAAACAAGATTTTTAACCATGAAGGGAATATTTTGTTAATTTTAGTCAAATTTAGATATTCGGTAATCGAGTTGATATTTATAAAGCCCTTTTTGCCCATGTCTATTTTAAACTTTAATCACAGATTTTGCTTACCATTTTACAAGCATAATAAACACTAAAGAAGGACGGAAATCTATCTGTGATCGGTAACAGTGACCAGTATAGCAATTTGCCCAATTAATCGGTTTGAACTTCATTTGCACATTTCTACTCGCTAATTTGAAATGTTGCGAGAAATTTGAATGGAATATAAGTAGATATCTCTTTCAGAAGATAATTTTTGATGTTGATATTTAAGATTCATTGAGTTAAAAAAATTGGTAATGGTATTTCAATTAAGCTTTGATATCAACAGCGGTTAATTTACGATATGGGCTTATGATGGTAGTCTGTTTATAAGATTAAATCGTTACTTTAAGTGTCACTACACAGTATCTACCTCCAAAATCGAGGGTTAGTAACTTTGTAAGCATCTCCTAGTCACAGGATATCCGAGGGTCAATTTCTTATATCATTGACATGCGATAATCCAAGATCTGACTTTTGGCAAGGCCTGGCGCCGTCAAATTCCTTTTAAAGCATAGATCATATAGTATCCACCCTTGATTTTCATTTCGCAACACACATTGGATTCGTAAACCTCGACACGCATCACGATTAGAAGCATTAAAAGGCAAAAACAACACACTGACCGCATACAAACATGTCTCACTACAGTGACTACAGCTGTTTTCGGCGCTGAAGCAACCAAGGCTTAGCGCAATTTCACGGGTTTCACCGCCTTAAAAAAAGTGGCAACTTTAGGAATAGATTGTGGGACAATAAAAAGGTGGAAAATTAAGAAATTAGGCTTATATTAAAGCTTGAAACCTACTTTATATTATATTTAAAATCCATCCATCAGAAAATCCTCAAAAAATATGAAAATGACAACGAAAAAGGACCCACTCTCAAATTTTTTCCCCTTAAGAAAATGGCGGCCGCCACAAACTGGGTAATATTGTCACGGCGGCAATATTAAAGCAGTCTTATCTCACTACCGATAGGCCATTTCAACCAAAAGGCATTAAGAAAAAACAATCGGATTAATATGACGCAACTAAACGCAAAAAAGGCCAATTTTGGTCGCGCTGATATTTTCTAGTAAATCAGTCTATCCATGCTTAAATAACGCAGATTGGGGTAATTTTGAAAATTTAAAATTAAACATACTTAAACTTAAAATTAATCAATGAAAGCTGGAAAGCACAAATACTAAATATGAGGCTTTCGTTTAAAACCGTTTTCAAATCAAACAAACGTATAGTTATATCACGACGGCTACAACAAGATGGTTATCTGTAAAATATTTTCCCATGTTATTTCTATGGGAAAATTTCGAGGTTTTCGTCAAAATCTTTGATTATTTTTATGGAAATGAAAACCACCCTTAGCAACTTTATTTTTTATAAGAAAAACTAATGGATGGATCTTTTTGAAATTTTAACCACATATTTAGGGCCCGAATTGTAGTTCTGTGGAATTTTTTCAAAGCAGTTAATACGATACAAAAAAAGTTATAACCAATGAAAAAACCATCCTTATACATTAAAGTCGGTATGAAGTCTTATCTAAGAGAGCTATCGCTCTCCTAGAATATTAGGGCTAAAATGCGTGTCTCTAACAGTGGTAAAACGCCGTAACTTCAATACCCAAAATACACCTAGAAGTATGAGTTTATATTGATAAAAATCAATAGTTAAACTTAATTGATCTTAATGAAACTAAGAAAAGGCGCTACAATGAACTGTCCTCTTTCATTTAAGATGGTTCCCAAGCGTATCGAATAAATAGTTTTCCTTATAGCCCTGCGGGGTTGACCCCCACTTTCTATAAAATTCCCATGTTATGTCTATGGAAAAATATAGTATTTTTCACCGAATGTCTGATTCATTTTATGAATTCTAAAACCACCCTTAACAACTTTTTTCTTTATAGAATTAACTATTAGTTGGATCTCTTTGAAATTTTAACCACATAATTAGGGCCCAAATTTTAGTTCACTGGCAAAATTTCAAAGCAGGAAACACAATACGAAAAAAGTTACGGCCAATCAAAGAACCCTCCTTTAGCATTAGAGGCAGTATCAAGTCTTATCTAAGAGAGCGACCGCTCTCCTAGAATTAATTGACCAAGGAAGATATTTATTGCTACTTTGGTAAGTAATTATTAATGATAATCCATTAAGTTTAGTAGCATTCTAGATAAATAAAGGTTATTTTTTAAAATGAAATAGCATCATTTGAATGCTTTTCTGATATTCAAAAACTAAGCCTAACTGGTTTAGTTTAGTCTGGACTCAAGATACTGTTAGATAACTTTTTGTTGAAAAAGAACTTATCAACGTTGGAAAACTTTAACGAATAGGTAAAATTATTTTTTTTTTGTATTTAACGTTATTAAAAATAGATAGTTTTCACTGTTGAGGCTACAGAAAATCCCTCCCCTTCCCTCCCTCTTAGCTTAAAGTCAGTGCAGTGTTGTCAGACCCTTGGTGTAACAGGTTAGTCAAGTGCTGAATACTGACTCAATCTGAACTTTTAGCCATCTTTGTTCAGTCTTCTGACTCATCAACGGTCTGGCAACACTGGGGGAAAGGCAAAAATCCCCTTTAGTGGAAACTATGGATATTTTTAAATTAAAATGTTTTTAATTTTCAAATGCTTTTAATATATTCAAAAAAATTTCCTTACAATATTTTGAATGTGTATATTTGTGTAATTTTTCTTAACTTCAAACCTTGGGCATGGAAAGGCAGTTGAACAAAAAAGGTAGGATAGTGTATTTATAATTTCATAAAAGATTAAATAGCACAAAGATGTAAGTTCAGCTAGCTAATTGGACCAAGTCATCTTGCGACTTATTGCCACTTATCTAACGCCTTTACAATGCATAGAGGGGTGGTGGCTAGCCCCTATGCCACAGCTAACCGACAGCGCCCTATACTAACTATTACCGTTAACCTCTGCAAGTTTTGATGTAAGGGTTATTAAAGTGGAAGGTACTCTTGTTAAGGCGGGAAAATTAAAGATTTACGGCAAATTTGTTAGTCTATAATAGTTTACATACTAGGAGGATTTTACACAGGGAGGCCAGGCTTCAGGGTTTACACAAGGAGGCCTGACTCACTGTGTGAGTCTAAAGCCAGGCCTACTTGTGTAAATGGTATGGATAATAATAATAATATAATTCAATAATGATAATTGACTGCTTAATATTATTATTAATATTCACTCCTTCAATATTGTTCCACATGATTCCCCAACAACCAATAGCATTCTATTCTAAATGTACAAAAATAGACATTCTGGCTTTTAAAGGGAAAATGAAGTTGTAAAGCCAGTAATAGAAACTTGGCAGTACTAGGTCACTGAACCTCTCTCTAGCTAGATAAGCAAGAAGACAGGCTGAAATAGCCTCAAACTCTGAAATAAAAAAAAAGAAATACCAGAATGGCGTCAGGGGGCGGAGCTAAGTCCCTATTATAATACCGTTCAGTTAATAAATACAGTACTAGTATTAAAACTGTCTTTAATGCCATTAAGCTAGAGCCTAGGTATTAAAACTGTCTATAATGCCATTAAGCTAGAGCCTAGGTATTAAAGATTGGGCCCCAACTAAGTTAATCCCATTGATAAACAATAACAAAATAACGTCGAAAAATGTTTTTGTTTAGGCAAATGCCACTTTCTAAATTGTAGAGATGGCACAAATTCTAGTTTGTCAATTCTGCAGCTACTACACCCAGGATGATAAACTGCTACTACGACACGTTCTTCGCAGTCACAAACATTCTGCAAAAATATCTTTCCGTTGCAATGCATGTGGGGTAGTGTTCAAAAACCATAACTCTTATCGTACTCATAAGTTCCGAAAACATAAAAATATTGATTTGGGAATTCCGAATAATGTTGAGCAATTTGAAGAGTTTGTACCTAATGAAAGAGATAATCATGATGTACCGGTACAAAAGTTTATAGAGGCAAATTATGCTCTAAAACTTAAAGAAAAACACGGTTTATCAGATGAAGTCATTCATGATTAATCAAAAATGTCTTGATTAGAATCAAGTCCTAAAAAGTATCGATAAGACTGAGGTTATCACTTGTCTGAAGGATCAGATATTAATTTTTCTTTTTAATTGAAACTTAAAGGCATGCTTAAGAAAAAAACAACGTTCCATTACCGTTTTCCGTTGAAATAACTTATTTTACAGGTAATCAATTTCAAAAATTTACTTATCTCGGGTTTTCGGGCACAATTCCATTCCCCCAAAACATTTTATCATTACATTAATTACTTTTGAGAGATAACGTGTCAAAATAAGCTTTAAAACAATAAAAAACTGAATGAGCGGTCTGTTTAGCCATGACCAAAACCTTCAAATCAGTTTTGCTAATGTTATAAAGTGTATTTTCCCACTTCCATTTTAAAAATTTGCCGCATTTCCCACACCCCTTTTTTACAGTCATATTTATCTGGACTATTTTATCATACTAAGTTTAATATGGAATTTATTTCAAAATGTCGCTTGAAAATATTAAACCGGATAAAATTTTCGAAATGCATTTTTGAAAATTTTGCACTATTAACCCTTGAACAGGAAAATTCCGACATTTGATTGATTTCGGAAAAATATTACTTTTTCCCCACAGAGCCTAAAACCAAACCTAAATTTCCCACGATGTGGGAAATTACCCGCACATTGGCAACACTTCTTTAAAAACTTACAACAAGCACCCTTTCGAGACATGTTCTGAACAAATTAGTGCTTAACCCTCTAATAGTACGACCACGGAGAATTCATGTGAACTGTAGTTGAAATATATTCATGTGCGACCTGCGGCACTGAATGGTCTCTAACCATTGCTTGGAACTAGAGAGAGAAATAGTGAGCAGCATTAATCATGTCCTGAGCTATGAGAATGAACAGTATGACTGTTGACTGAAGTACACTAGACATTACATCATTTTGCATAACCACGAGTAAAAATCTAACTGTCCCTACTTAATTTTCCGCCATTGTTTTAAAACGTATCCACTGCGAAGCATGCCGGGCACAAATGAGGGAACTTTTAAAACTCAATGTCATACACGTACTATCTCAAAAGTAATTAATGTAATGATAAAATGTTTTGGGGGAATGGAATTGTGCCCGAAAACCCGAGATAAGTAAATTTTTGAAATTGATTACCTGTAAAATAAGTTATTTCAACGGAAAACGGTAATGGAACGTTGTTTTTTCTTAAGCATGCATTTAAGTTTCAATTAAAAAGAAAAATTAATATCTGATCCTTCAGACAAGTGATAACCTCAGTCTTATCGATAATTTTTAGGTCTTGATTCTAATCAAGACATTTTTGATTAATCAAAAATGTCTTGATTAGAATCAATTTTTCTTTTTAATTGAAACTTAAATGCATGCTTAAGAAAAAACAACGTTCCATTACCGTTTTCCGTTGAAATAAATTATTTTACTGGTAATCAATTTCAAAAATTTACTTATCTCGGCTTTTCGACCACAATTCCATTCCCCGAAAACATTTTATCATTACATTAAATACTTTTGGGAGAGTACGTGTATGGCTTTGCGTTTTAAAAGGTTCCTAAAGATGTTTCATCCCCATTCGTGACCTGCACGCTTCGCAGTGGAACAGTTTAATTATTCTAAAACCAATGGCGCCAAATTCAATAGGGACAGTAACATTTTTACTCGCGGTTTTGCAAAATGATGTATTATCAAGTGTACTTTAGTCAACCGTCGTATTGTTCTTTCTCATAGTTCAGGGCATGATCAGTGTTACGGCCCAATTTCTCTCTCTAGTTTCTAACAATGGTTAGAGACTATTTGATATGGCACGGCACAACGTTATATACATTTGTAAATTCTAAGTAGCACAA
Source organism: Phalangium opilio (assembly GCA_019434445.1). Lineage (NCBI taxonomy): Eukaryota > Metazoa > Arthropoda > Arachnida > Opiliones > Phalangiidae > Phalangium > Phalangium opilio. Next base: position 15,705 of record JAEQBA010000082.1, on the reverse strand, counting down.
AAGGAAAAAGAATCCATTTTTTTATATTTTGGTTTGAAATAAATAAACTCATGATAGTAGCTATAACGAACAGAAATTCAAGGGAATGGCACCGGTAATGAGCAGCAAAAAGAGAGGAAAGTTTGCTTCAAGGTAGCAGAGGGACATGATAGTGAATATAGTAATCTAGAACTTTGTTTCGGTTCAAACCTTAATATATCATGAAAAATTCAAGTGAGGAGGCGGCACTACCTAGAAAGATTGATTTTGGCAGATAACAGCGAAAAAATTATGTTCTACACACACTGGGGCTATTGGAGAGTTTCAGGGCCGCAGGTCGCACATGATGAAATTTCAAGTCCAGTTTACATCAATTCTCCCTGGTCGTACTAGTAGCAGGTTAAGCTATAGTTTTCTCAGGTCCTGTTAGTCTCGAAAGGGTTATATAGTCCTTGTAACTTTTAAAAGGTTGTTGTCATGGCTAAACAGACCGCTATTACAGTTTTTTATTGTTTTATAGGTTATTTTGACACGTTATCTCCCAAAAGTAATTAATGTAATGATAAAATGTTTTCGGGGAATGGAATTGTGGTCGAAAAGCCGAGATAAGTAAATTTTTGAAATTGATTACCAGTAAAATAATTTATTTCAACGGAAAACGGTAATGGAACGTTGTTTTTTCTTAAGCATGCATTTAAGTTTCAATTAAAAAGAAAAATTAATATCTGATCCTTCAGACAAGTGATAACCTCAGTCTTATCGATAATTTTTAGGTCTTGATTCTAATCAAGACATTTTTGATTAATATCTGTTCCTTCAGTCTTCATTTTAATTAAGAATGTTAAGAAACTGTTTTACATTTTCAAAATCTGCACTAAGCAGAAACATATATAAGGGGACCATAACTTTAACTCAATCAGACATTTATTTATAATGATACTTCAAAAAAAAAACGTAAATCAATAAAAGTTTGTATTCTTATTGAAATTAACATAATACAATTTTTACAATCATTTATTGAGGCGCCCCCCTAAAAATTCCAGAAATAGGACCAAATTGACAATTTTACAAAATTTTTAAAATTGCTGATTTATGTCCGTTTAACATTTAGCTCAAAATTGTCATAAGCCCAATATGAAATTCGGATATCCCTAAAACTTCATAAAGACGATCCGGGATTGTCAATTTCAAACTTTTTTGTAGCATAAACTAACGTCTGTTTGTTATTAAGCTTAAAACCTTAAACAAAATATAGTCAGGGCTACCCTAAAAGTTCACAAAGATGATCCAAGACTGTTAATACGCCTAAAAAGTGCCATCTTCAAAATATGTAGCCGGGGAAAAGAGAGCGTGATCGAGTGGGCTATGCTAGTGGTTGGAAGTTGCGGGGGTTGGGACAGGGATAAGGGAGTTGAGATTGATTGGAAATGATGATGGGCGACCTGCGGCACCGTATCTCTCCCAATGTACCTCGCGCAAGCCCCTACCCTTCGGTAGGCGATTGCTAAGTGCTGCCGCGTAGCGCCATTTTATTTGTATGAGAACTAGCTTCTATTTTGAAGATAGAGGGAGCGCCCTTTACAATTTTGTCCAGTACGACCCTATCTAACCGCTGAGGATGCTGGGAGGACTATGTTGCCTATAGGTATGGGGGTTTCCACTCCATTCCTCTCGCCTTCAAGGTTGGGACTCCAGGCATAGCCAACTCCATCACGCACTCGACAACGCAAAGCAACTCGCGCCAGCGTGGGAAATAAGGCGGTGACACAGGGCAAATGACCATTTTAAAAATTGCCTGGTCCAGTTCAAAAATTAAATCGGAGGATGGGTCAGTGGTCACGAGACTACTAAGAAAGTTCAAGGGTAACCAGACTCCACACATGAAAATTCTAATATTTTAATTATCCACTTCTTTAGTTTAGCAGACGACGTGCTCTGGTCAATGGTCACGGACCAGTTTATTTATTCCAAGTCAGGAAAGTCGCTGGCCTAATGTCCAGTTTAAAAGAATGCTTATTTGGTCACGGACCAGAAAACTCACGTAAACGCGACGCGAATGACGAAAACTACGTATTTTCCGACTGAGGAAAGGCGAAATAGCCCGGCCTCCTTTTACGTCCCCCCTCATACAACTTTTGGAAAACAAATTTCCCTGAGATTTCCAGGCTTTTCCCCGTATACTTCCCTGAGTTTTCCAGGTTTTTCCCGTATATGGAGTATCCTATGGAGCAAATGTTAACGAAGGAGGGAAGGGGCAAATAGGACTATTACATAATCAAAGGATATCCTCGTATCTCTAATATAACCAGGGTTACGAGCTTCCAAAATTTAGTGTAATGTTAATCCTATGGAGGAGGCAAAGTACCTACAAGCACCCGGGGCAAGTACCTAAAAGCACTCACAAGCACCTACAAGTACCCGGGGCAAGTACCTACAAGCACCCGGGGCAAGTACCTTCAAGCACCCGGGGCAAGTACCTACAAGCACCCGGGGCAAGTACCTACAAGCACCCGGGGCAAGTTCCTACAAGCACCCGGAGCAAGTACTTACAAGCACCCGGAGCAAGTTCCTACAAGCACCCGGAGCAAGTACTTACAAGCACCCGGAGCAAGTACCTACAAGCACCCGGAGCAAGTACCTACAAGCACCCGGAGCAAGTACCTACAAGCACCCGGAGCAAGTACCTACAAGCACCCGGAGCAAGTACCTACAAGCACCCGGAGCAAGTACCTACAAGCACCCGGAGCAAGTACCTACAAGCACCCGGAGCAAGTACCTACAAGCACCCGGAGCAAGTACCTACAAGCACCCGGAGCAAGTACCTACAAGCACCCGGGGCAAGTACCTACAAGCACCCGGAGCAAGTACCTACAAGCACCCGGAGCAAGTACCTACAAGCACCCGGGGCAAGTACCCACAACCACCCGGAGCAAGTACCTACAAGCACCGGGTCAAGCACCCAGGAGCACCCGGGTCAAGTACCTACAAGTACCCAGGAGCACCCGGGGCAAGTACCTACAAGCACCCGGAGCAAGTACTTACAAGCACCCGGAGCAAGTACTTACAAGCACCCGGAGCAAGTACCTACAAGCACCCGGAGCAAGTACCTACAAGCACCCGGAGCAAGTACCTACAAGCACCCGGAGCAAGTACCTACAAGCACCCGGAGCAAGTACCTACAAGCACCCGGAGCAAGTACCTACAAGCACCCGGAGCAAGTACCTACAAGCACCCGGAGCAAGTACCTACAAGCACCCGGAGCAAGTACCTACAAGCCCGGAGCAAGTACCTACAAGCACCCGGAGCAAGTACCTACAAGCACCCGGGGCAAGTACCCACAACCACCCGGAGCAAGTACCTACAAGCACCCGGGTCAAGCACCCAGGAGCACCCGGGGCAAGTACCTACAAGTACCCAGGAGCACCCGGGGCAAGCACCCAGAGGCACCCGTGGCAAGTACCCACAAGTACCTACAAACACCCACAAGTACCTACAAACACCCACAAGTACCTACAAACACCCACAAGTACCTACAAACACCCACAAGTACCCACAAGTACCTACAAACACCCACAAGTACCTACAAACACCCACAAGTACCCGGGGCAAGTACCCGCAAGTACCTCCTAGTACCCGCAAGTACCTCCAAGCACCCGCAAGTACCTACAAGTACCCACAACTACCCACAACTACCTACAAGTACCTACAAGCACCCACAAGTACCTACAAGCACCCACAAGTACCTACAAGCACCCACAAGTACCTACAAGCACCCACAAGTACCTACAAGCACCCAAAAGTACCTACAAGCACCCACAAGTACCTACAAGCACCCACAAGTACCTACAAGCACCCACAAGTACCTACAAGTACCTACAAGTACCCACAAGTACCCACAAGTACCTACAAGTACCCACAAGTACCCACAAGTACCTACAAGTACCCACAAGTACCTACAAGTGCCCACGAGTACCTACAAGTACCCACGAGTACCTACAAGTACCCACGACTACCTACAAGTAGCCACAACTACCAACAAGTACCCACAAGTACCAACAAGTACCCACAAGTACCAACAAGTAGCCACCAGTACCTACAAGTAGCCACCAGCACCCACAAGCACCCACAAGTACCCCAAGTACCTACAAGTACCCACAAGTACCTACAAGTACCCACAAGTACCTACAAGTGCCCACGAGTACCTACAAGTACCCACGAGTACCTACAAGTACCCACGACTACCTACAAGTAGCCACAACTACCAACAAGTACCCACAAGTACCAACAAGTACCCACAAGTACCAACAAGTAGCCACCAGTACCTTCAAGTAGCCACCAGCACCCACAAGCACCCACAAGTACCCCCAAGTACCTACAAGTACCTACAAGTACCCACAAGTACCTACAAGTACCTACAAGTACCCACAAGTACCTACAACCACCCACAAGTACCTACAAGCACCCACAAGCACCTACAAGCACCCACAAGTACCCACAAGTACCCACAAGTACCTACAAGCACCCACAATTACCCACAAGCACCCACAAGCACCTGCAAGTACCCACAAGCACCTGCAAGTACCTACAAGCAACCACAAGTACCTACAAGCAACCACAAGTACCTACAAGCACCCACAAGTACCTACAAACACCCACAAGTACCTACAAACACCCAAAAAACACCTACAAGCACCCACAAAAACCCACAAGTACCTGCAGGCACCCACAAGTACCCACAAGAACCCACAAGTACCTACAAGCACCCACAAGAACCCACAAGTACCTACAAGCACCCACAATTACCCACAAGTACCCACAAGTACCTACAAGCACCCACAATTACCCACAAGCACCCACAAGCACCCGCAAGTAATTGGATTCCCACAAGCACCCACAAGCACCTACAAGCACCCGGGCAAAGCACCTACAAGATCTCAAACGCCATGTTTTTCTTGCTTAATATCCCTCTAACGGCTTGAATCACGACATAAACGCCGTAAGTCCAATATAAAAAATTATAAAAAAACGTCTTGGTTTGGACCAAGGCCGAAAAAACAAACGATATGTGTGAGGTTTATCATTTGACTGAAGTTTCAGATATTGCAATTGTTTTAGTTATTTTTATCCATTTAATCCTTAATCAGTATTAAATTCAATCAACTGATTTTACTGTTAATCGATCCATTCCCTCTAAATTAATTGAAAAAATTACATATCTACGCTTTTTCAAGAACAATTACATTTTCCGAAAACATTTTATCATGAAATTAATTATTTTGAAGGGAGTACGTATTGAGGTGTCAATATAGAATATTTGAAATATTCTACTGACTTTCTTAAAAGAGCAGGTGAACTTTGACATAATTCGAAAGGAAAATGTAAATATTTAATAGTGGATTCCAAACAAGGGTGTTGCACTAATTTATACATTTAATTTCGTATAACGAAATGCTACATTTCTATTGTCGCCTCTATGAAGAAAAGATTGCACTGCAATTTCCCTCTCCGTGCTTTAGAATTTCTTGGTCATAATTCAGTCTTCATTTGAAACGTCACCACCCCTTTCTACATTGTTGGCGCTACTTGTACACCGGTTACGTATTACGTGTAATCCTTTTAGTACGCATAAAGACCATTTCGGAAAACACACAGGGGCGAGGCCACCATTGGGGTATTCTCCCTCACACCAAGGGTCACCGCCAGACTGTGCCAAAGTTCACTACAGGCAAGAGGCTAGTCAAATCTCACTGCCTATAGCGGTGCTTCTAGGCAAGAGAGAGAGAAGACCTCAATGGTGGTATCACCCCTGTGTTTTAATTATCTGTATGTAATTTCCAAAATGGTCCACTCACTTACAAATGTACACCGATTACACTGAGTTATCGGTCCTTCAGGCGCTAGCGAGTGTCAGGCCACAACCGTAATCATTCATGTACACGAATGTTTTATAGTTTTAGGTTATTAATGTTGGCGGGCAAGTCCGGAGAGTCATGTACCGTTCACTAATGTGAAAAGGTCTCGAACTATATGATAATATTGGCTGAGTGTGTTGCGACGGCTCAGATGACCCATACACTGGAACCACTGGTGATTGTAAAACTGTATATATTGGGAATATGAAGGAATGGGGGGGGGGGAGTTACATCAAAAGCGCATACATTAAAATAAAATAATAAATTTTTTGTGTGCTACAGAGTGCCACCTACTCAAAGAAACCACACACGATAAACGTTGATGCTTTGTCTTATGAGGACGACATTAGTTTATAAATAAGTTTGAGCAAAATAAGTTATTTATCATAATTTCTTGAACATCAGTCTTCTCAGAAACTTACTACAGATTTAAACTTTTTTGCTGCAAACTTCAAAATTTGTCAAGCCAGCCTTAATTAAAACTATGACCGTCAATGTGCTTTCAAGTTAGTAATCATCGACACGAAATCCCTTCAAAATAATTAATTTCATGATAAAATGTTTTCGGAAAATGTAATTGTTCTTGAAAAAGCGTAGATATGTAATTTTTTCAATTAATTTAGAGGGAATGGATCGATTAACAGTAAAATCAGTTGATTGAATTTAATACTGATTAAGGATTAAATGGATAAAAATAACTAAAACAATTGCAATATCTGAAACTTCAGTCAAATGATAAACCTCACACATATCGTTTGTTTTTTCGGCCTTGGTCCAAACCAAGACGTTTTTTTATAATATCTGTCACTTCAGTCTTAATGTAATTAAAATTTGAATAATTTTATTTTTGCTTTACCGTCAAACATTTGGGGTTGATCTATTTCTAATTGCTTAAAGAAGTACTTAATTATCGTTAATTACATTTAACTTATATCCAATAACATTGATTTTGATATCCATATAATGTTGTACCATAAGTCTATTATGGGGACCTTACATAATAGACTTATGGTTGTACTTTATTTATGAAAGAAGTTTAAAAACGACGGTATTTGAAATATTGAAGAAAAATATTTGTTTCGTAACACTGTATACACATACAGTATTGTCGAGATCAGACCAACAGCATTGAATGTTGCCAGATTAAATTGTTGCTGGTGATTTTACGAACTATGTTAATGATATATTAAAATTTAAATGGAAAAGTTACATTTTGACACATTCCTAACCCTAAAATTTTGTATTTGGAGCCTATTAAATGCATTATAGTGATAATGTAATTAATTTTAGTGTTAAATAGGAAAACGTTTAGGCTGAAAGAACTCGCGTAGTTTAATCTTATTTTCTTATTTCAGTTAAAGGTTATCTATAGTTACCCAAAAAACCTGTTGTTTTCGATTAATTTCACGTTAAATATGGTTATTAAGTTGAAATTAACGGCTTATCTTCTTTTATTAGTGTTATTGCAGTTTATTATACGAGTTTGAATAAGAAATTCTCCTAAATTGCAAACTTTAGAGGAGTGCCTGTTTGACTCTTGCGGAACAATCACTATTTTGCCCCAAAACTTTTAAATATCGCGCCTTTTCAATGGCTCTCTTTTAAAAATGGGAAAAATGCTTTTAAATGACAATTTAATTAATCGTAAGAATTCAACAGGAAAATGGAGGCTGGGTGAAAGATAAGTGTAGTTTTAATTTTAATTTGTTAGTTTAATTATAAGGTATCCATGAATTTACCCAAAACATTCGTGTTTTGGGCTAATTTCACATTAATTATACTTAAGTTTAATTTAACGGCTTATCTTGTTTATCTAGCGTGGATTTCGTTTATAAAACAAGTTTCAATAAAATATTAACTTTAATTGCAATCACCCTAAAATTTTAATGTATGCGCTTCTGATGTATTTTAACGATCATTTAAATTAATTTGAAAGTGAAATAGGAAACTACTGTGGCTGTACGAAAAACTTGTGATGTTTTAATCTTAATTTGAGCGTGGTTCGTGAGAGTGGATTAAGCTTAAAATTTATTTGAATTTTTTACCCTAATTGCAATGTTTAGTGCAGTTTAATATTTTTTCCGCAAATTCATTTTTTAACCCAAAACTTTTGAATTTCGCGGCAATTATTGTACTTTAAAATAGTTTAAATTAACTTAAGTGTCAAATAGAAAATATTCGACTTTAATGGCTTGGGTAGTTTTAATCAAAATTAAAGAGTTTATTTAAAAGTTATTTGAGCCTTTATCCAAAAAATGTATATTTTGGTTTAATTTCACGTTAATTATGTTTAATTAACGTAGGACTGTGTTTTGGCACTATACATTTAGTGTTATAAAATGAGTTTAAATGTATACTTCACCTTAATTGCAATTTTTAGTGGAGTTTTAGATTCTCATTTTACGCTAAAGTTTTGAATTTCGCGCCTATTAAGGTACTTTGGAGATAATTTAAATTAGCTTATGTGTGGGGCTTTACCAACGGCTTGGGTAGATACAATCTTAATCAAGAACATCATTTAAGAGTTATCTGAGTTTTCATCCAAAAAAATGTATATTTTAGTTTAATTTTACCTTAATTACAGTTAATTACGTTGAAATTAACTTGTCGTCAGTGCTCATTAAGCTTATAAAATGTCTTTTAAAAAATAATTCACCTTAACTCTAATGTTTAGAGGAGTTTTTGATTATTTCCAACAAATTGCGTTAAATTTTTATCATATCCTGAGCTAGGTTTGTGGTAACATAAAGATTATCTATACAATATGTTAATGAATGATGTTATTCTATAGTTTAGCTTTAATATCAGTAATTAAATCAAATACCTTTACAATTCATAGCAATTTAAACCAATAAACAAACGGCAATGTGGACTGTGGAAATAGAAAACAACGTAACCCTCCGTTTCTAACGTGGTTAGGTTGAGAGAATCTGGGTTGTAAACATGAAAATTATTTGACTAATTAAATTATATAACGACACTGTCCTCCTGGATTAACCAGCACAACTGTTTCTTATGAATTAAACAATCCACTGTTAGTAACAAGTAGTTTATAAAATGATAACGTAACATCACTGTATGACTGATTCAATAGGATCAAAATTGTTTTAACGAATAATCTGGTCCTCTACATTGGTTTAGTTTCAGGAATTATACCACACACATTGACAATTAGTAGCATTTTAGTGAGATTAACAAATAATGAAACCGTTTATACCAGTCCTCAAATGAGAATGTTGACTTAACAGCGCTAACATTAACACCACTCTTTTAACTGCCGAAGGGAAAACAAATTGGAAATTTTGTCATCTTTCCTGTAATATTTTGAAGTCGAATTCTTCACAGGGTGAAAACACTACCGTTGATTTCTAAACCATAATAATTTGGATATATATGCCATTTTTTACTGTCATAGATACAGTATTAAGTTACAAGAAGCGTAAAACCTTGGCCCTAGGGTTGGGATTTGTAGCATGAATCGAAGCAGACTACGTATTTTGTAATTCCAAACAGAGCTGGAAATTAGCTTTCTTATAATCTTTAAAAGGAAAGACACTATAAACACTATATAACATAGAGTAACTAAAATACAACTTAAGCCTTGGCCGTAAAGAACGTCGAAAAGCTTACTTTAAATGATATAAAAACCTCTATTAACTGTAATTATTTACCTGAATTACTTTTCTAGACGAAAATTCGACCTGATAACGACGTATTTCTTATTAAGGGTGCTACAGTTAATTAGAAAATACATATAAAGGTGCTCAAGCTCGGACGAAATACCAAAGTAATTTGCTGGAGTCTACTGCTAAGAAATTAGGAAAATCAGCAAGAAAGCCAACATTTACAATTAGTCAACGTAACTTGTTAGCACCCACAAACCTAGGACCTTCTAGTTGTGAACGAGAACGAAATGAAGAAAATAGGTTTAAGCGCGCTATAAGGTTAGGCTGACATCTGACCCAAAAGTAATTTTTTGACTTACTATCTTAATTAGTTAAATTACAAAAATTAGAATTCATTAATTAAAAATCGAAACCCGTAAGTTTCCCGTTTAATAAATGCTTGTTAATTTAGAAGTATTCCGAAAACTAACTTCGCTATACTTTTTCCGTATGGCCTATGACCATTTCGTTAAAAAAACGAAAATTTTTTAATGCTTTTTCTATGGGACGCTAACCCTAAAAACTGTGAATTTTCCTTTAACATTACGGAAGGGTGTCATGTCATATCTACAAGGGCCTACCGGCCCTGTAGAATTAGGGCCAAAATGCGTGTCTCTAACAGTGGTAAAACGCAGTAATTCCAATACCCAAAACAACGTAAGTCAAAGTATGTGTTAATAATGATAAAAATCAATACTTAAACTTAATTTATCTTAATAAAGCTAAGGAAAGGCACATCTACGGACTGTTATCTTTCATTTAAGATGGTTCCCAAACATAACGAATGAATAGTTTTCTTTATATGCCTTCCTAGAGAAGGTCACTTTTCAAAAAAATCCCATACTATCTCTATGGAAGAATATAGTATTTTTCACCAAATGTCGGATTCATTTTATGGATTCTAAAACCACCGTTAACAACTTTTTTCATTATAGAATTAACTATTCGTTGGATCTCTTTGAAATTTTAACCACAAAACTAGGGCCCAAATTTTAGTTCACTGGCAAAATTTCAAAGCAGTATACACAATACGAAAAAAGTTACGGCCAATCAAAGAACCCTCCTTTAGCATTAGAGGCAGTATCAAGTCTTATCTAAGAGAGCGACCGCTCTCCTAGAATATCATGGCAACTACTGCTGATTTAATTAAAACATACACTATAGAAAACATTAACTTAGACGGTAGACCGTTATTTGATGGGCTTGAAACCGCATATAGGAGGGAAATGTTTTTTAAGTTAGAAATGAATTACGTACCTCCCGTACGTATACTGGTGGGACAGTACAATCGCAGCAGCCTCACTCAACCAATGGCTAATGCTAATAAAAGTAAAAAGGCTTATTCTTATTATGTTCCATTTCTTAACCTGCCAAACAAGCTTTCCACTGGCATAGACAATATTCCCGCCTTTATTATAAAAGGATGCGGTGATTTGCTTTTGTCTCCCTTAGTTCATATTTTTAATTTATCGATTAGTACTAGAACATTCCCCGAGAAATGGAAAATAGCTGCAGTAGTTCCGATTTATAAAGGTGGGGCGTCGTGCGAAGTCAAAAACTATCGACCAATCTCGCTTCTATGTGTTTTGGCAAAGATTTTTGATCGTGTAATGCATCAGTACCTGCAACGTTGGTTTAGTGCCTTACCGAACAATTGTCAACACGGTTTTGTTCCAGGGCGTGGTGTTGACACCAACCATGTAGCGTTCCTGGATTATGTGGCTCCGGCGGTGGAGGGTCAGGGCCAGGTCGATGTAGTCTACCTCGATCTTGCCAAGGCGTTCGACCGTGTATCACATCAATACCTTGGTGACAAACTGGAGGCGCTTGGTTTATCGGGTGACCTCTTGGCTTGGGTTATGCACTACTTGGCTGGTCGTACGAACGTCCTGAAATGTAATTCGAAACTTACTTCCAGCAGATACGCGGTCTCTTGCGGTGTTCCGCAAGGTTCATCGCTGGGGCCGCTACTATTTAACATTTATTTGTACGACTTACAATTTTCGGTCCGTCACTCTTGTCTCCTCCAATTCGCAACGATAACAAAATTTCAAAGCATATCAATTCTAAACTTGACAGCAATCTTTTGCAACAGGATCTAAATGCGATTGCTAAGTGGTGCTCCAATAATAACCTAGCGGTTAACCCTAACAAGTCAATTCACGTAACATTCACGAGGAGAGTTGGTCGTGAAATACTTACCTCATACCTCCTGTCGGACGTGGTTATTCCTCATCGCACAACCGTGAAAGACCTCGGTGTACAATTTGACCGAGGACTATATTTTAAAGATCACATTAGCAAGACCGTAGGTCTATGTCGGCGGACTTTATCCGTCAGTCTCAAAATTTGCAAGAAACTAAAATCTTTAAAGCATTTTCGAATTCTTTACCTCGCGTTGGTTCGTTCTCGCGCACTATATGGTTGTCTAGCGTGGGGGAGTTGTGCTAACTGCCTACGTGCAAAAATAGAATGTGTCCAACGAAAATTCGTGGCATATTGTCACAAGGTATTCATTAGTACAGCTCCCTATGATTACCACACATTACTAGGTATCCTTGATCTTAAAACTATTGATTACTTGTGTCGGTTAAATGATGTAAAATTCATTTTTAAATTAGTTCGTAATAAGATAAACTTACCTACACTCTTGGAAAAATTACAGTTTTTAGTGCCGCGAACGCATCGCTATCATAAAACCTTTTGTGAAGCCACGCGTATACTGAATCCCTTACAACGAATGCAAAAAACTGTTAATAACTTTGATAAAGAACTGGACATTTTCTCATGTAAATACGCTGATTTAGTTTAGACTTAATATTTTTTTTTTATTTTATTTTAATTACTAAAATTGTTTCCTATAAGATATAAATAACAGAGCGTTTTTTTACCACCTGTGAAGTTTATATTTAAATTTGTATTGTCTGTGATATTGTGTATGATCGCGTGTGTAATCTCGTGAGCCGCAAGGCTTTTTTTACACACAATAAACTGATTCATTCATTCATTAAATCATTAAAAAATCTTCTGCAAATGCCAGAACTTGAGGAATATCTATCCAATGTTCCGCTAGAACAGGAAAGTGACATGACGTCAGATATATTTAGTGGGGAAGAAATAACAAGGAAGTGTCCTAATAAGAATAGCGGTAGACCTGAACTTAAAATCATAAACTTGTTAATTACATTATACTTAGATGATTTGGAAATAGCTAATCCGATTGGTGCTCATGCAAAGAAACATAAAGTTACTGTTTTTTACTGGCAAATCCTTAATTTACCTCCTCATTTAAGATCAAAATTAACTTCCATACAGCTACTTGCTGTTGGCAAACAAAAAGACCTTAAAGAATTTGGACTGGATGGTGTGCTCCATGATTTTTTGAAAGAGATGTGCGAATTTAATTTGGGTATTAAGTGCGTTGTTAATGGAGTTGAGAAGATAGTAAAGGGTAAATTAGCGTATGTGCTAGGAGACACCCTAGCGGCCCAAGAAATTGGTGGCTATAAAGAAGGTGTTGGAAGCGCTTTCAAGTTTTGCAGAACCTGCGAAATAACTAGACCTAATATAAGACAATGCACCCAAGTAGATTTTCCTTTGCGAAATAACTTAGAACATCATGATAGGCTAGAGTCACTAGATAATTGCTCCAAAAAAACTAGAGTATATTGGTCAAAACAGTGGGGAATTAATAAAAAAAGTCCATTTATTGGAATACCAGACTTTGAAGTCACTAAAGACCTTTTACATGACCCAATGCACGTACTCCTAGAAGGAGTAGTTAAGTATGAAACGAAACTAATGCTCGACCATTTTATCTATGGATTGAAACTATTTACGCTCGATGAACTTAATTATGCCATTCAATCATTTTCATATCAGAAAAATGAAATGGACGTGAAACCATCTCTAATAGAGAAAAAACATTTAAAGAAGGCAGAATTAAAGCAAACCGCATCGGCTATGAAAACCTTGCTTTTTCTTATGCCTCTGTATATCGGAGAATTAGTGCCGAAACAAAATCCACATTGGAGAAACTTTATAATTTTAACTCAGATAACACAGATTTGCTTTTCTTCTCTAGCTAATGATAGTACCGCGATGACACTTCAATGTTTAATATCGGAGCACAATGAAAACTTTCAAAATGTTTATCCAGATTCCAACATCACCCCAAAAATGCACTATATGTTACATTTTCCTGATCAAATGATAAAATATGGCCCTTTGAGATTTCATTCGTGTATGCGGATGGAGAGTAAACATTCTTATTTTAAACTTAAAAAATGGAGGTGTTTTAAGGACGTGCCCAAAACTATGGCTTTTAAGCATCAACGTTGGCTTTGCTTACAGCTTTGCAATGGTAGTGGGGGTAAAAATCAAAATTTTTTTGGGGATTTGGATATTGTTAAAGAGGGATATGACCGTGAAATTAATGAAGAAATAAGGAAATTGTTAATTATATTTGACGACAATGCAATGAACACTTGTTCTATGCATATAAGCCCAGAAATTACAATTTATGGTCATGGTTATTCTAAAGACGTTGTCTTATTGCAAAATTATTCTGAAGATTCTGGCCCATCCTTTATGGTTGTAAGTGAAGTTACTAATATCAACCTCGTATCTTACGTTATATGTCTCCAGGCTGAAATAGATTTTTTTGACTGCCATTTAAACCGTTATATGCTAAAAAGGCCATTGAGTGGAAGGAAGTATCTATTACCAATCAAAAAGCTTAAATACAAATGGCCACAGATATCCCACTTTAACCAAGGGAAATTATATGTTATGCTTTACAACACTCCAAATTTAGAGTGGTCATAAGGGAAGGACAAAGTCTTGATAGAACCTCCCTTTTACTTTCTAATAAATATTTAAGTCTGCCATTTCAAGCATTTAAAAGCCTCTTCAAAGTTCAAGATGCTTAAACTTAAATTCAACCGTTTTGTGTGATTGCTTTACTGTTGTGAAAGAATCATAATATAAACCCTGTTTGTTTAGTTCAAATTTAATTAAATTAACTGCATGCTGGTAACGAACATTGCCCCCCTCCCAAAAAAAACGGCTAAAAAGATATTTTATTTAATAAATATTTATGCATTTCTACAATTGGTACGTTTGTAGTTTAATAAATTGTGCATGAATATTAGAACTAAAAGTTCTTTCTTTTGGATTTGGGAAAGTTTGCTTCACTAAAATATTTCAAATTATTTTGTTCAACATAGTTAATTATGGCTGGCGTTGTATTTAAAATATCATCATCTGACAGAAAATTGAAAAAGGCTGTTATTGCAGACAGTTACTTAGGTTTCATGAGTTCTGGTAAGAAAACAAAAACGCTTAATATATCTTTATAGTCCTACAATATAATAATGAAACTGGACGGGGTTTTTTTCAGCTTGTTCCAAATTATCAATGCCGAAAATGAATGGTGCAACAGCTGTTCTTGAGTGTGACGGTACTGAATTAGATGATTGGGAGTTGTTGTGTGCTTTTAAAAATTCCCTAATTACAGGGCTCCCAGAGTACCTATAATACCTATAAATACCTATAATTCTGAGATGGTCCTATAGAAACCTATAATTCGTAAATTTATCCTATAATACCTATATTTTGGATATGTTGGTTTAAAAACACTGAGAAACTTCAAAAACAATCCAAAATGTTTCATTTTTTTTCAAATTTTAGCGAGATTACGTTTGACAAAAATCGCGGAGCTCGCTTCAAGGTTTAAGTTATATATTCAAGAAGGAGATTTAAACGCTCTAGTTATTTAGAATAATGACAGTTGGGCCTAAGCATGTCAATGAAAATCGTAATAAAAGTCCGACAAAACCTGAAAAGTCAGGGAATTTGAATCTGAAAATTTCGTGGTAACCCTGAACTAGTCAAAAGTACCTGACATTTAAAATAATTAAAAAATGTAAGGTACCTACTTATCTATTAATCAAAAATGTCTTGATTAGAATCAAGACCTAAAAAGTATCGATAAGACTGAGGTTATCACTTGTCTGAATGATCAGATATTAATTTTTTCTTTTAATTGAAACTTAATGCATGCTTAAGAAAAAACAACGTTCCATTACCGTTTTCCGTTGAAATAAATTATTTTACTGGTAATCAATTCAAACATTTACTTATCTCGG
>JAEQBA010000081.1:358438-518962 GCA_019434445.1 Phalangium opilio | reverse complement strand
TATGACTACATCTGTATATAGAATAATCCTTGTTTAGTGATTTCATGAAGAAAACTAAGGCCTAGACTCCGGCGGGTATAACAAGTATTATCGCAATAGGCTTAGAGAAATAAAGAGTGAATAATTGAGGCCATGAGGTGAAGTAAGTAAATGTGGCTTTGATTTTCGTGTCTGTAATGAAGAGACATCAACGGTTCAGAGTGAGCCGAAGTTAAATACACTCTTAAATAATCATGTAAAGATTTTATAATGGAAGAAAAGATCATGGTGGCAATTTAATTAGTAAATGGTGAACGGGTAGTAGCTACAGACTTATTATTCTCTTTATGGTGCGCATTGACTATTAGTGCGTCTAGCTACAATTTAGCTTTGGTGTTATTTAACGTTAACATTCATGTGGCAAACTAAGAATATTGTTGAGGTGAGACGAGACGATAGTGTTTTACACTGCAAACCAGTTGTGAATGTAGCTATCAGAATATAGGCTAACAGCTGAAGCGCAGACTTTATTCCTGTTCTTTTCCCCATTGACTGATTTCCATGTGTCCAAGATTTATCCTTATTGGATGTAAAATGTCGTCTGCTTTACTGTACATTCGCTATGTTTGGAATACTGCTTCAATATTCGTGAATTTTACTTATAAAAAAAAAGAAATAATTCCATATCTAGGTAAATAAGTTTGTAGTAGTAGACCTCTTGACACGGAGAGGTAATATTTTGGTTTTCCCAACTTGTTTTAGCTGAAATCGAAAGAATAAACATACTCAATCCCCAGATGCGTTGTTTACGTTTAATTCTTGAACGTGGAAATGTACTTCCTGCAACTAAAATTTAAGAACGTTACTCAAAAATGAACAAACAAAATCTTGTTAGCCCATCATGCTAACATTTTGTATTTTAACCTTACAACAACCAAATTAATCTTACATGAGAATGCTTAATATATAAAAAACGTTTTTAAGGTAACTAATCATATTTTGTAAGCTAAACGCTATGAAAGCGTTACTAACAGACAGACATACAAGCTGGGTGTCTTTTTTATTTTAAAATCAGGTTTCATATTCACCCTTTCTTCACTACATGATTTTCACTCCACCGGCATGACTTTTCTGAAGGTGAGGCGATGTAGGACCGAAGTTCGCCCTTCGGAAGCTTGTATTCCCACAGCTTTGTTAAATTTTTCTCTTACATGAATATACCACTAAAGATTCCGTATGTTATGGACTTCTGGTCTCGCTGAATTTTCTTCCGATGTATAACTGATTGAATCGTGTATACCGGGTCGTTAACGAAGAGGCGTCCCCGGTGGCTCAAACCAAAACTACACCACTGAAACACTTTTATCTAACTAGGTGGCTACACCCTGGTTTCGCCAGATCACTCATGCCCGAGATTCCATTATAGAGAACCAGGCGAGGGGTACAGGTATACAACGGAATATATTTTTGAATCTACGCTAGGGTTACAATTTTTGTGCAATAATTTCAAGATCATGCCATATTATAATCAACAACTTGAAGGTATAAGACCTCAGTTTTTACTCCGTGTGGTTATGTAAACACGTTAATCTAATCAGTAATACACGTTCTACAAAACACGATACGGAACATTAACGTAATTTTTACAAACTAATCACATTTGGAAATACCGTGTTTTAAGATGTTGCGCAATGTGTGAAAGGCACGTTTATTCAACATTATATTAAAACTATGTGTCAACGTGATTTTGCTACCTGGATAGAAACACCAATACAATCTTGTCTATCACTATAGAAACACTAATTTGAAAAATATATTTTTAAAATGAAACGTGGCTTTTCACTCAAAGTTTACAGAGCCTTGTTCATTTCTAGCTTGTTTTTATAATATTCAGTGCATTCTGTAGGTCCGCAGTTCAAGACCTCTGAGTCTTTGTTAAATAACTGGCCAAACTTTACCAAAAGGGAAATCGTCATTTAGATGTCCTAAATTACCAGAAACTTTTACCATATCTTTTACATCGCTATAAACTGGTAAATCTCTTGCATCACTTGAAACTTGTTTAAAATCTCCTACGTCACTAGAAACGTGTTTAAATTTCATACGTCACTACGAACACTTTGAAAAACAAAATATTTTAAATTCTAACACGCGTTTTTCATTCAAAATTGATAGTATTGTCCGTTTCTTGCGTGAGGTACGGTTCCAGATGGATGTTTTTTGTAATATTTAGTGCAAGCTGTAGGTTCGCAGTTCAAGATCTCTGAGTCTTTGTTCCTTGTTTCTATTTTTGAAAGCGTGTCGTAAGTGGCCAAGCATTAACAAAAAGGACATCATCAATGAAAAGATGTACACGAGAAATATTGCGCCAACATCACCGAGCGATGTCTTCGAGAACTCCAACTTTGTTTTACGTTCAGATATTTTGAACACGCGTTCCTGTTCAACAGATAATTGCTTCTGATATCATGTTCAGTTTCCCAAAAGTTCATAAGTCTGGCCCGTAGAGAAAATGTTACCAAACGATATTGCTTATAAAAATGCCTATTACCTTTTATTCACCGCGTCTTTCACTGAAGTCGAAGCCGCCTTGGACAATTGAAAAGCGTGTGCAACGGAAAGGAAATTATCGCTACCGTAATGTAAAGCTTTTTGAGCTCGGTAGTTGTGAAGACAAAAGTACTCAAAATGACGAATTCTGCCAATGAAGATGGCGTTCCCTTCATTGAAGACGTCGTCGTTGTCTCCCTCCTTTCTGGAGAATTGTACGTATCTATGTGCGATTTCCCTCATAACACCCGTGCGCATATCCTATACCATAAACATGTATGTCAATAATACAATCGGAATAGACACTATGTTCCTTATCCATTTCATCGAAACACGAAGAAAATAACTTCGGCTGTTTCGCAAACAATAAATATCGTTCAAGTCATTTGAAGGATTGCGGTGCAAGTGCATGAACAAAGTACCCCTCAGTTATTCACTTAAACTGAGAAGTAAATTTAAATAAAAACCGAGAAAATTTAATACTTGAAGAAATTTGTATAGAGAAACTACAAGAAGTGTTTCCCGACATACTAAAAGAGATGTTACTCTGTTAGTTTTGAACCAAACTGTATAAATTACTTTTAGGATTGGAATATCATTAACTATAATCGAAGAAATGTTTTAACTTCATTCAATTAAATGAGCCTTGGTCTATTATAGCTTTTTCTTCGTGCGCCGTTATTTAGGACACTCTTTGTACCTCCAAGGAAAAAATTAGGTTTGCGTCATTGTCCACTACAATCCGTTTGTTGGGGTAGTTGAAAATATCGTCAAAATTGTTTATGTTACGGTCAATATCAACCGTCAATTTCGTAGACAGGTTGGCTTTGAAGATTTCCATCAATATGAAACTACCTACGAAATAGGTGGACATTAAAACTTTCTTGGCAGTCTGGTATTTGTTCTCGAAAATGGCGGAGAAACCAAAAAATCCCTGCGTGCTCCCGTTACAATTCGATTGGCAATCGCGAAGAAATTGAATAAGACGAGAAAGAGAACGATAATCATCCACACCTAAGAAAGCGTGAAAGGTTTTGGTAGAAGTCTACCAAAGATGAATATATATACACACCTTTGGAAGAAAGACCTGAAATACTCCACTCAGTGATATATGGTATTCGGCTTCTTGGAAATATGACAATATGTTATATTCGGTAATCAAATTTATGTGTGTTAGAGTTCGATTAAATCCACTTAAATAAGTCAGAGTCTCAGAGTCAACCGTTGTCACACGCTGAAAAACATCTCCATCCTAAACGGAATATAAATATAATTGAAATTTTTCAAGCTCAAGTGATTCCACCCGCTTTAATCCGATGCCAGTCCTTACCGTGTAAAATATATTATCTGTGGGAATAAACGTTACGTTCATTCTACAATAAATATTCAACATTTTTAATAAGCTAAATTGAGCTGGCAACCCATTCTAAATTTACCCATCTTTCGTAAAGCATAGGAATTCGAGAATTGGTAAATCTCCTGGATGGAATTTTGTAATGTAAAGAGTTTTTCGCACATCGTCATAATATTGCTTAAGACGGCAAGAAAAATATTGTCGTAGTTTTAGCGTTAGATCATAATTATCGACAAGTAAAACACAATATATGATTTCACCTATAGAGCTAACAAGGAACGTATTAGGTAAGGTTTTGCAGATAGCGTAAGTTTATAAGATATGTTCCATAAGTATGACAATACCTATACTTCGTAATGATAGAGACTTATATAGAGCTAGTTCGAGAACGACAAGCGAGAATTGACTACACTCGGTTTCGCAGTCCATCTTCCTGTTTAGTTTGTACTTGGCCTATGATGTTTCACCTACGTCACTTCACGACAACCTCTCAGTAACCAGTGATAAACTTATAGAATATATCTTATGAACTTCAATTAATTTCCCTCTTTGTCAGGAAAAGACATAAAGGAGAGATATCAGTAGAACGACGTGGTTTTAAGTGCGCTAAAGATTATGGCACTGTTGCGTAACATTGCCCCAAGCTGGATCAAGTAAATAATACTCACTCTATCGATGACATTTTAATGGACATATTTGAGTCGTAGCGAAGTTCCTTCTTCGTGCTCTTTTGAAAAATGAAATTCACAACAACGGAATACAACAGAATCTAGATATCAGCAATATGGCGACCAAACTATAAGGTACACCGATTTTCATAACTTTTGAAGAAGAGTGTGAATACATTGTAACTGGCATTCCCGACGGCCATTTTCGAAGATGGCGGCGAAAGCTCACGCTTTACAGCAGGGGACTTTAGTATATTTTTCTTGGGTCAAAACAACCCATGTACCAATTTTCATCTTTATGTTCAAATGTTCTAGATCAAACCCCAAAAGTCCTGTTCTATAGGCCTTTTAAAAATATCCAACTATTAACTTTTACATTACTTTTAAATTCTCACTAATGAACACAACGCTTCAGAAATTAGGTTTTGTTTCCTTCAAAATAACAACCCGAAATTGGAAAAAAAAATCTATGCTTTCATGAAAATCATTGCACCAGAAAAATTACACGATGAGATTGTACGAGAAAAATGATAAATTAGCAAATTACGCATAAACATAAGGGTTAGGCTTGTGAAACAAATCGATCTCGCAAATTGATGTTAAAAAATGGTAATGATCATAATGCAAAGCTGTGTTTTAGTAACTATAGAAACGTAATAACAAACCGTTATTTTCATATACAAAAATATAACTGAGCCACTCCCTTATCCACAGGACATGATGACAAAACTTAATTTGTACAAGGTACAACAATAATTATACAACCTCGTAATCATTTTTCTCAAAATGATGAGAACGTTATTACATAGATATTAGGAAATTTATAAAAACTGTCATAGTTAAATCGAGAGGTCCGACATTTACACGAAATCCCGTACGCTTCTTGCAAAATTGCGAAACTTTGGGTATCTCTTACTACACTTATCTTCTACTTTTTCAAGTCTTTGTCTACAAAGGCAGTTTTCATTAATGTCCCTTCGGTATTAATTATGAGAACGCATTGGCTCCGATTTTGCAAACTGAAAACGCGGTCCCCTGGGGATAACCAACAGACAGTCACACACACAGACAGACAAAAACGTCAAAAATAGACCCTCTACGTGTTGTACGTCACTCGTTCCATGACTCGCTTCGCGGCCATTGCTTCCATTGGTTCCCCCTTCTTGTGTTGGAAATTATAAGTTCAGCTAGCTAATTGGACCAAGTCATCTTGCGACTTATTGCCACTTATCTAACGCCTTTACAATGCATAGAGGGGTGGTGGCTAGCCCCTATGCCACAGCTAACCGACAGCGCCCTACACTAACTATTACCGTTCAAAATGACTTCTAAATTGTTCATTCAAATTTGGATAAAAGATGTGATTAAGTTGTATTTAAAACGAATAGTAGATGAAATTAAACGCTATTATCCCTTTTAATCAGCAATATTTCCTTGCAAGAACTACATTATACATGCTTGCGGCAAATTTTAATGATGTCGCACTTGTTTCGTAAATAGTAAAGCTTCGATGCGAGCTCTTTTGAAAATATTGCAAAATTTTATAACATAATATTTTGGGAAACAGAATTTTGGTGAAGAGAACTGAAGATAAGCATTTTTTCCCAAATAATTTATATTTTATAAGCATGTCTCCAAACTGAAAAACTCCAATATCTGGGACTTCAGTCATTCCATTTTGTTCACCTAACTTTTTACGTTTTCTATTCTTTGTTGTAACGTGTAATTTAAGAATTATTCAAAATTTAAAACTATTCACATTATTAACTTCTTCAAGGCAAAACCTAAAAGTCCTCGTTACACTTTAATTCTAAATTCTAAAAACTCACCCTTGACCGTCTTTGTGGAGGTGCTGACCATTCACTCTATAGTATTGAGCGTTCAGGGAACTAAAGTACAGAGTGTTGTAGGTGTTGGCCGTCCGCACCGCTAAGCTTACATTGTTATGAAGTTAAAAATAAACAGTAACCGTTCCTTCCCCTCATGAAATTTCAACCATTTCGGGGAAAAGCCAGAAAGGCTAGGATTTTAAGTCATCATTTTACAGTCTTTTGTTATGTGTTTATGAAATCATCCATGCATAGCCGCCTATATTATTAAAGCCCGTGCTTCGTCGGATTTTTTTTTAAACTGGCAATATAAGGCAGAGAAGCTATTTTTTCAAAAAATGAACCGGTTCCGATACCATATCGGTATTGGTACCGATACTCGGGGTTTCCCGATAGTATCGGATCGGTTGTTTTAATATGATACTAAACCGATACTCGTTTAAAATGCCTTAGATGGCGCTACATGACTTTTTAGGTCTTTCAGTAACGTATTGATGGTTATAATATCTCAATTCTATGTTAACCGTGATGATTTCTCATTTATAAAAAAGTACCTGAATTTAGTTTACCTAATAATTTAAAAGCGAAAATAGCTATAAAACTGTTGATAAAAATAAAAATAAAAATAAATATTTTGAAATGACAAAAAAAAACTAAAGGTTAGTTTCGTAAATATTTTTCAAGTTTAGAATTAATTTAACTTTTTACTTTCGGTTATTTATTATTTATTAAAATGTAGTGTAAAGTAAATATTATCTAAAGATATGTTAATAAGGGTTAAAAAAACCGTAAGCCTAAGTACATCCCAATAATCCAGGGTCAGATGGCGCCCGCGGGCGTATCAGTGACGTTTATACGGTTTCTATGCGCGTGCGCTTGACCTCTTAAACAAGATTCTCGGGCTCAGAAACCTTTTCAAAAAGGTCTATTATGCTGATTACATGGCCAAAATAAGGTAAAATTTCTAGTCAAGTAAAACTTTTGTTACGGTTCTGGCTTCATTGCTAGGTATTATGAAGTATTGCTTCTTAGGAGGGGAATCGAAAGAAATAAACGTGGTCAATTTAGAGGTTTTAAAATTAGTCTGGTTGTGAATTCGTTTTTATATTAATTACATTACGATTAAACTTTGATATATTTGACCATTATCACTAAACCCGCCTTGAGATGCGCTCCGTTAATCGACAAAAGGGGTCGGGGTGATGACAAGCGTTGGCCAGCCAATGATGGATGTTCCTCTTTTTATAAAGCGAAACAATTATGGCTAATTTACAGAGTTTTTAATGCGGAAAGTAATTAACGGAAAATCTTCCACAAAAATGGAAAAGAGAATTTCCCCCTTTTTGAATTTGTCTCGGGTTTTTTCTTTCATAGTTTCATAAATTTGCATTGGTGGGACGTGAATGAGGAAGAAAGCAGATTCCAGGATAAGATAAGGGTAAAAATTCGCCCAAGTCCGCCCACCCTAAGATGCTTTATCTCACAAATTTAAAGGGACAATCTGTGAACATCAGTTTCCCAAAATATGATTTTTTTGCATGACGTAGGAAAACAACCCTAGTTTCATTTGTATGAAACGGAACTAATTTTAAGAAAGATTAATATCATACATTTCCTAAACGCATTTGGATAATTCAGATGGCGTTTTAAATAAGTTGAATTATATAAAAAGTACATGCTTTTTGTGATGAAATTTTTCAAGTATTCATTCAAGTTTCCCGGTATTCTTTATATCTGAAAAAATTATGGTGCCGAAACCCGGATTATTCTGGAGATATGGAGGAATGCTAGACCAAACTCTACCGGATCAAGTTATTCCATGGAGAACTTTGGAGAAGGATCAGCTCTCTTGGTTTCGTAAGAAAATTGGATCCATGAATGTATAGTATTGTCATGTTTCAAGATGTGTAAGAGCAGGCTTGAAAATAATTGATGACCATTCGTAAAAATATAGAAACTTGAAGACAGGTGATAGTATGTGCTTCAATATTCGGCATTTTCACAAAACGGGGGTGAAAGGGTTATAGTTGATACTTCATTGCATGAATTTCTTTTTGTGCTAACGTTAACCAAAGTGTTCTTTTACTCGTTAAATCGAAAAACGTTCGTTCGTGCGACTTTTCCTTGAAGGCGGATTTTAACGTTGGCTCTATTCTTATCGTCGGATGCAATGTGTAGCCCAGAAGGCAAGGAGAAAGGGGGGAGGGTTTCTGTAAGAAAAGGAGCTCGTTTATCATGGCTGTCAGAGTCTAGACTTTAGAACCGCGTATCACTATCAACTACTAGTCTTTTATAGAAGAGCAAAATGCGAACTCGCGTTAACCGATTTTTTTTTCACCAGAGTGGAGATTCATATCAATTTGTACATACAATCGAAATATTAGTGCTTTTAGAATATTTAAAATTAAGTACGGTAACTTTATTATCATAGAGAAATATGCTTGCGACATTATGCGTATAATCAATCAATAGCCATATATTTTGAGGACGATAGTTCCCATGTTAATAACCACTAAATGAGCTATTGCTATCTCTTGTCAGGTGTGGGATTACGTCCTCTAAAATTTGGGCTATAATTAACACAACACACTGTCATGGCAAGAGGCAAATTTTCATGAAAGCTTCTTACGATGAAAATTTAATGGAGGCCACCATTTTGTCTGTGATCTTTTCGCTATCGCCATCTAGCCTCAATGAAGGGCATGGGAATCGTTACTTTGTTTCATTAGCCATATGGTTTAAAACAAACAAATACGGGAGCATCATCCCCGATCTTACATTAATAATTATTTGAAGTTTTTGAAGGCTTTCAGTTATTATCTTAAAATAATAATAATGTTTAATTTTGATTGAACATGTTATTTTCTTGATATTCAAAATAGCTATAGGAATTGCGATATATCTCATGGCACAACCAAGGGTTAACATTTTCCTCCTAAAACAACTACATTTTTAATATTGCTATTCGAAATAGAAGTCGAGATGGCACCTCCTTGAAACTACTAAGTAAGAATTGAACATAGGTTTACCCTTATAAAACGCTTATTCGAATAGTGCTCTCGAAAATAGTATTTAAATAGTGGTCGTTAAGTCGTTGCACTTCGGTGAGATTTAACATGATTACCGTTTGCCTTATTAGAAAGAGTAAGGGTGGGGGTTTTCTTTTTCGCTTAGATGTCTGCTGAGTGTAGGGATGGGTGATGGGGTCTAGATGACACTGACAGATGACAAGGTGACAAAACGGGAGTTCGCCCCAAGATGGATGGCTTCATGCCTTCCCGATTCATAAACGCTGTTTTGCAATTGAGGTCCCTCCAAGCACAATCTTCTACAAGTTCTCTTGTTTCATCGGACGGGAACAACCCGGACATCGGAGCTCTAGAACTTCTAGGCATTTTTTCTTTCCCAGTGAATGTCTTGTCTGAGTCTTTCTTTGGCGTTTCTCTGAACTAGAAGCTCAGCGACGTCTCTTGTCTCTTATTTTCTGATAAATGACGCTAACGGTCGCGGGGGCGTTCGCAAAAAGTCGCCTTGTTTTCAAAAATCATTTTTCATCCGCTCGATTTCAGGCTGATGAATTTGTCTACCTAAAATAGGTTGAGCTTTAAAGGCAAGGGAAAGATAAAATCAAGAGATTTCTGATCGATTTTTGAAAAAATTATAAGACCTATCTGCATAGTGAAATAGTTTAGAAATATGCCTCATTTAAATCAAAAATAGTTACAGATTACAGCGGTAAATTAAAAGTTGTATCGTTAGTAGGGTCTACAATAGAAAGGGAGAACATAATGTTACAACGACAAAAGGTCGATGAGGGTGCTTATCTTTTTCTAAAGGGAATTATCTCGGTTTGTCTTCTTCAGTCTTTTATAGTCCATATATTTTCGGAAGAAGGGCTTACCCTCCGAGAACCGTGATAAATCTCCGCTCATTAGTAGGGAAGGAATTGCTGGAAAACCCAACCAAAAGAATAGGATGCGCGGAAACCCCAAACCTTTCATGCATTTCACTGCCGCTAGATCGCGAGAACTTCTTATCGAATAGAACCGAGCCAGCTGTTTTCATAAACGTCATTTTTAGGTTTTTTTTAAAAAGTCATTCATCGATCTGTATGAGATCGAATTAATAAATTACATGATTTCACCGATTGTAGTAACGAGAAATCAATGTAAGGATTATGGAAATCCCCTAAAATAACCGTAATCATTGGAAAGCATATAAATATTTAGAAATCAGAAATCAGGTGTACAAAATTTTCGCGAATGACTAGCTCATCGCAGAAATGGCAAGGATCCAGTAACTGAAATGTTAAAATGAAACCGAAGTCATAAATCAACACCTGGCTTTACATTCAATTCTCAAAAACTTACGAAAATATTCTTGCCCGTTTTCCAAAGGGCCAAACAGTAAAACAGCACATTGTAGAGTTCTAGGGAAATATCTTATGCCAAAAAATTGCTCTGCACTTCTTCCACTACATCCATGACCCCCGAATAGGAGATGAGCAAAATTCAGTATTGACCACTGACCACCACCGCGAAATAAATGAACCCCTCGGAAGTGAAAAGACGACGAAGATGGCGTGTTGAACGGTCAATCTTTTACTTTTTTTTCAATCGCAACTACTATTCCTGGACGCCGATCGCATAAGGCAAGTGCTTCCATAAATTTCTTTACTCCAGAGGAGAATAACAAGACACAAAAGTGTTACATTCCGGTGTGAATAGTTGTTAGACTACTACCTTTTCTTCAAGATACATCATTCCTGTAATGCCATAGGAAAGGTAGACAGCAAAGGGGCGGGGCTTCCATATTAGGCTAGGTCCCTCGCGCCAAGAAACACAGTAAGCGTCAGTGTGAGTTGACTTTATATCAAAGGTAAAACGCGTGTTAACGATTTATACGTAACTTTAGCGTAAGGCATGGAAGTTAAACTTTATCTTCTTCTCGCTATTGGTGCTTAATCTATAGGCATTTTGTGTCATGAGTATGCTCAGACTCGGGGGATCCCTCGGATGACTCGATACCGAGGGTAGTCTACCCTTTTTTTCTCGTGAAATGATGAATGTTTATTGAACACAACAACTGCATAAGAATACGATATCGTGGTAATGTACAAACTGCCGGCCCTTAATTCTTCCTTCCTTATTTATGTGTCTTGGTTATATTGGCGATGCCGTATTTGGTTCATTGAACATAATACAACACAGCAAGTGACAATCCGAACATGAACCATGTAGTTGCTCATGTGGCAAGGGGAACGTATGCCCTAAAATCACGTGTATAGGCATAGTAGGCGGAGAGTGGCTTGGACTTGGATATCGAGCGGTTTAGTCGTTGAGTCGGTCGTCGGTCTTAATGCGCTCCCGGAGCGAGAAACGATCTCATCACTCATCCTTTCGGGAGGAAGGTGGGTAGGAATCGGAGAATGGGTGACAGTCGTGCCCTCTAACGTTCGAGGTCATTAATAAAAACCTCGACGCATGAGTTCCGAGCTCAGCTCAGCCGCGGTGAATAAAAAATTGCTCTAGACGAATTTTTTGGGGAAAAGTTAAGATTTATGATGGAATAGAAGTAGGGCTAGCGTTTTTCCACAGAGACTAAAATGGATGAATGATTCCACAAATTCACTTTCTCATCCTTAAAGGACTAATGAAGAAAAGCGAAAGTTCAGAAGAAAATACATAGTAGAAATCCTATCATCACTTCAAGAAGCCGTGTTCCCAGCATAATACTTTCAGAGGTGAACTTCTCAGTCTTCAAGGAACCGTTGGCTTACGTTAATACTTTCCAATGGAAATCTTCCCCTTTACAATTCAAGGAACCGTGATTGTACGTTAATACGTTTTGAAAGTAACGCACATCGTTGTCCTTTAATTTTAGTTTGACCGTGATGATTCTAAGCCTAGTAGGTGATGGTAGAGAAACAATGAAAAATCAGGTTGGGTACGGAATGGTCTCTTCGCTACAGCGTTGCTGATAATGATTGATGGTCGGTCAGGCCAAGTGGGTATGGTGGAAGTAAGTGCCGGGTAAAAGCTTTTCACCCATTAGGCACAAATGCCGACGATATCTGACTGACGACTGACGTGATGCATCGACGACGGAGCCACCCAAATTAGCCCCACCATTTTTCACCGGAGTCTACTGACTCCCACTCCCATGCATGCTGGCAGAGAAAAGTAGGAAACGAAAGAGCGATAGTAAGGTTAGGTGGCGCTTTTACGTTTCAGTCCTTATAAGCCGTTACTTTTTTACTTACCCTCTCGACAATTCCTTCCCATCTTTTGGGATACTTTAAAGCAGGGCCGGATTAAGGGGGGGCAGAGGGGGCACCTGGCCCCGGGCGCCAGCAAAATAGGGGCGCCCAAGATGTCTGGTGATACCCAAATCTGAGCGATTGTTTTATTAAATTTTCGAAAAACTCAAAAACATGACGTTAGTTTTGAATGATTGCGATTTTAAATAGGTATATTAGCTATCGAGACCAATTTATTGCACCAAATTAATTGGGAGGAGACGATAAATAGATTTTCAGAGTCTAAATCTAGAAAAGCCTATTCAAAGACATAGGCAGGGCTGATACTAAGTCACTTTTTTCCAATTCGGTTACTAAAAGTCACTTTTCAAAAAATTAGTTACTATTTGTCACATTTCTTTTGGATTTTTGAGTCTTTCGGTGTTATTTATCTTCTCGACCACAAGGTTAAACGTAATATATTTGACTGTATGACGGTTTAAACGCAAAAACAGCGAGATTACCGTTGATCAAACCCAAAAAAAATTGTGGAGCTCGCTTCGCTCACTCATCAAATATTTAACTTAATATTTATAATCAATCCAATTCAAATGAATGTTTTAGTTTTGATTTAAAACGACATCAATTACTTTGCATTCTGAGCTGTGCTCCAAAATGGTTTAATTCAATTTCGCCGTAGAAATTTTATGATTGGACCTTTCCTTTGACTGGAAATATCTAAGCCCATAGATTGTGCTTAATTACGGCACCGACCTTTAAAATATCTTTAACTACTGAAAATAGTTATGAAAATCGATCATGTCTGAAAAATTTCATTTAAAGTGCCCTTATTTTATAGCTTAATGTGCCCTTATTTAGTCACTTTTTGCTTACTATTTTTAAATTTATTAGTCACTTATTCAACTAAAATTGAGCGTATGAGTGAGTATCAGCCATGCATAGGGATACTTTTCACTTAACAAAATTACAATAGGGAGCTAACAGCTGGCTAGGGGGAAGAGATAGTCTGACGTCACGCAGCCACCCTCTGGTTGGCATTTTTGCGCGTAGAATACTGTTTCCAACCGTTAGGGGGAGATGAAACTCCAGTAAGAGATAGAAGGGTGTGACGTTTCAGGGTCAGAACTGTTAGCTCCCTATCTTTCTAATAGCTGGTTTTTATAAATTATGGGGCCAAGGGAGGGGGCGCCCATCGAGCCACTGCCCCCGGGCGAAAATCTTCTTAATCCGGCCCTGGTTTTTTAGCTTCCTTCATAAATAAAGTGCAACATTATATGCTTATCTAAATCAATGTTATTGGATATAAGTTAAATGTAATTAACGATACTTAAGTACTTCTTTAAGCAATTAGAAATAGATCAACCCCAAATGTATGACGGTAAAGCAAACATAATTATTCAAAATTTAATTACATTAAGACAGAAGTAACAGATATTATAAAAAAACGTCTTGGTTTGGACCAAAGCCGAAAAAACAAACGATATGTGTGAGGTTTATCAATTGGCTGAAGTTTCAGATATTGCAATTTTTTTAGTTATTTTTATCCATTTAATCCTTAATAAATATTAAATTCAATCAACTGATTTTACTGTTAATCGATCTATTCCCTCTAAATTAATTGAAAAAATTACATATCTACGCTTTTTCAAGAACAATTACATTTTCCGAAAACATTTTTTCATGAAATTAATTATTTTGAAGGGATTTCGTGTAAGCACCTTGACGGACATAGATTTAATTGTTGCTGGCTTGACAAATTTTCAAATTTGCTCCCAAAACAAGTTTAAATCTGTAAGTTGCTAAGAAGACTGATGTTCAAAAAATATGATAATTTAAATTTATTTTGTTCAGACTAGTTAATAAACTAAATAACTAATGTCGTCTATTTAAGACAAAGCAACATCGTTTACCCTGTGTGGTTTCTTTTAGTAATTAGCTATCTGTAACACTGGACAAATATGATATCGGTATATAACCAAAGGTAAGGGTAAAGATTACATAAAAAGAAATACGTTTCAGTACCAATGGCTTGTTATATTCATTTCCATTCATTACCAGTTAAACGAAGAAGGTCACACTTAACTTAACCCCCCCCCCTTCCTACATTTCCCCAATATATAAAATTTTACAATCACCAGCGGTTCCAGTGTTTTGGGTCATCTGAGCCGTCGCAATACACCCAGCCAATATTACCATATAGGTAGAAACCTTTTCACATTAGTGAACCTTACATGACTCTCTGGACTTGCCCGCCAACCTTAACAACCTAAAACTATAAAACGTTCGTGTACAAGAATGATTATTGTTGTGGCTTGACATTCGCTAGCGCCTGAAGGACCGATCACTCAGTCTAATCGGTGTACATTTGTAAGTGAGTAGACCATTTTAGAAATTACATACAGAGAATTAAAACACCGGTGTGATGGCGCCATTAAGGTCTTCTCTCTCTCGCCTAGAAGCACCGCTATAGGCAGTGCAAGTTGACTAGCCTCCTGCCTGTAGTCAACTTTGTTACCGTCTGGCGGTGACCCTTGGTGCGAGGGAGAATACTCAATGGTGGCCTCGCCACTGTGTGTTTTCCGAAATGGTATTTACGCGTTCTAAAATGATTATGCGTAATACGTTACCGGTGTACAAGTAATGCCAACAATGGAGAAAGGGGTGGTGACGTTTCAAATGAAGACTGAGTTATGACCAAGAAATTCTAAAGTAACCTTTCCTTCATATTCGCGACATTAGAAATGTAGCATTTCGATATACGAAATTAAATGTATGAATTCGTGAAACACCCCGGTTTGGCATCCACTTTTAAATATTTACATTTTCCTTTCGAATTATGTCACAGTTCACTTGGTCTTTTTAGAGAGAGTGTTTCAAATATTCATTATTGATCCCTCAGCACGTACTCCTTTCAAAAAATTAATTTCATGATAAAATGTTTTCGGAAAATGTAATTGTTCTTGAAAAAGCGTAGATATGTAATTTTTTCAATTAATTTAGAGGGAATAGATCGATTAACAGTAAAATCAGTTGATTGAATTTAATATTTATTAAGGATTAAATGGATAAAAATAACTAAAAAATAGCAATATCTGAAACTTCAGCCAATTTATAAACCTCACACATATCGTTTGTTTTTTCGGCCTTGGTCCAAACCAAGACATTTTTTAAAATCTTTAAAGAGTTTAGCAGAGCTACCAAGTGTTTCAATCTTGCCGCCTACAACGAACTCGTCGTTTCCAGCACCCGCAGTGTCGTCGCCATCGTCTCTCTCTCGAACGACCAGTATGCCAATTTTAACGCCCATGGTTCCGAATAAGCCCTTGGCGTCTCGAATTCAACAGATCTTTTCAACGTAAGGGTCTTCTGGATCAATATTCCGGAAACTTTATCCTAAGCGGTCCGTGACATTTAGGCGCCGCCACTTAGGCGCCGCCATTTAGCCGACAAGACAATTAGGCGCCGAGACAATTAGGCGCCGTGACATTTAGGCACCGCGACATTTAGGCGCCGTGACATTCAGGCGCCGCGACATTTAGGCACCGTGACATTTAGGCTCCGCGACATTTAGGCGTCGAGACATTTACGTGCCAATAATTTTTCCAATATTTCTTCTAAAAATCCGTAATGACCTCTCAATTTGGCAACCCGTGTGCGTCACTGCATGACTATGTTCGCAATGCCCATTAAAGGACACGAAAGCTTACTTGTTTTTACAAAACAATCCTAAAATAATAAAAAAAAACATAACCTAACTTGGGAAGTCAACGAAAATAAACAACAATATTTGGAAAAGGCATATTATTTTGGAAAATCAATGAAGATAAAAACAATATATAGGAAAAGTCATATTATTTTGGGAAGTCAAAGAAGATAAACAACAATATTTAGGAAAAGGCATATTATTCTGGGAAGTCAATGATGATAAACAACAATATCTTGGAAAAGGCATATAAAGAAGATAAACAATAATTTGGAAAAGGCATATTATTTTGGGAAGTAAATGAAGATAAAGAACAATATTTTGGAAAAGGCATATTATTTTTCGGTAAGTCAATGAAGATAAACAACATGGTTGAACTCTGATGTCAGTTGAATAAAAAGAATATAAGCCTAAAAGTACTTGTCATGTTCCTTTATTAAATATCTCAAATCTTTCGCGAAACTTTTACGGCAATGTCGCGGCGCCTAATTGTCTCGACGCCTGAATGTCTCGGTGCCAAATTGTCGTGGAGTCTAAATGTCTCGGTGCCAAATTGCCGCGGAGCCTAAATGTCGCGGCGCCAAATTGTCGCGGAGCCTAAATGTCGCGGCGCCAAATTGTCGCGGAGCCTAAATGTCGCGGCGCCTAACTGTCCCGGCGCCTAAGTGGCGGTGCCTAAATGACCGGCGCCTAAATGTCGGCGCCCAAATGTCCCGTCCCGATCCTAAGGATGCGACTTGGCTGAAAAAAAAAACTCGAGAAAAAGGCATGTATCTGATAATATATAAAAGCATGTATCTGATTATATATAAAAGCATGTATCTGATTATATATAAAAGCATGTATCTGATTATATATAAAAGCATGTATCTTATTATATATAAAAGCATGCATCTGATTATATATAAAAGCATGCATCTGATTATATACATAAAAGCATGCTTCTGATTATATATAAAAGCATGCATCTGTTTATATATATAAAAGCATGCATCTGATTATATATAAAAGCATGCATCTGTTTATATATATAAAAGCATGCATCTGATTATATATAAAAGCATGCATCTGTTTATATATATAAAAGCATGCATCTGATTATATATAAAAGCATGCATCTGTTTATATATATAAAAGCATGCATCTGATTATATATAAAAGCATGCATCTGTTTATATATATAAAAGCATGCATCTGATTATATATAAAAGCATGCATCTGTTTATATATATAAAAGCATGCATCTGATTATATATAAAAGCATGCATCTGTTTATATATATAAAAGCATGCATCTGATTATATATAAAAGCATGCATCTGATTATATATAAAAGCGTGTATCTGATTATATATAAAAGCCTGTATTGTATACTATTTGGGATTTAGCTTTTTGGTAATACGGATATCGTATACCAAGTTATGTTAGTGGTTAACCCCTCGCCTGAAAGCTCCAGCTACACGCGGCGCCTAAGGTCGTCTTAAAATTTCAAAATAGTAATTGAAGATTCGAGCCCTTTTCAAAAACCAATACAATAGGAAATGAGGGCGTTTCGCGCGTGTCAACAACGGAGCGACCAGTATACTAAGGCGAAAAGTTTCCTGAAATCAGAAATTATACCAAAAGAGTTGAGAAACCACTAAAAACGGTAGTATAGAATTTGAATAAAGTTCGAAATTCCATAAGCATTAACCATAAATGTCCGACCCCGACTTTCTCACTGTCTTAGCTTTTTTCATGTGTTTTTCTCACCCCCCTACCCAGAATTTTATTTTTGGAAGGCAGTATTGAGAGATTATGTTTCTGGCCTACATATCGGACGTACAAATGTCCTTAGTTTTCTTGATAATTTTGAATATTTAAATCGCTTCGATTTGATTTGAAAATGGGTAGGAATTCCAAACCACATCCGTCTAAAGTGCGCTCTTGTAGAAAAAGGTATCGAAAAGTTCAGGTGAAAGCGGCAGATACATCTCTTAATAAAGCATCGACTGAAGACCACAATATCTCGTCAATAAATGAATCGCGTCTAGAAGATTAAGATGTGGCTATATCAGTTGAAAATTTCGGGCAATCAGACTCCGGTTTCTTGTCTTTTCGAGAAAGCCTACCAAATTCTAGCCCTCCATGTAAACATTCGTCCCCAAAAATTAGCGCTAATATCTCTGCGGAAGATAAAAGAGATAATGCACCAAGAATACCACCACCACTCGACAATGTGGATTTTTTTATTGAGGCTGGATTCTCGGTTGATGAAAATCTACCCAATTTGGTAGTAGAATATGGACCTCCACATCCGAGCCAAGAACCGAATTCCCAAAAGCTCGAAGGAAGAAGGGTGGTTGACATTAGGCATTTTATCAATCAAGTACGAAGGTTGAAGCGTCATAAGTGCCCAAGAAATACGAGCGGTTCATTTAAACCTAGCCACGAAAAAATTCAAGGTTTTTATTCGACTTATACTTTCGAATGCCATTATTTTCACCAAACTCAGGT
Source organism: Phalangium opilio (assembly GCA_019434445.1). Taxonomy (NCBI): domain Eukaryota; kingdom Metazoa; phylum Arthropoda; class Arachnida; order Opiliones; family Phalangiidae; genus Phalangium; species Phalangium opilio. Next base: position 500,125 of record JAEQBA010000081.1, on the reverse strand, counting down.
CATCACTACCGACCCCGTTCCTCCAAATTTGCAAGATTCCAGGAAAAATTTAACTATTAACGATGCAGCAGTATGGGGTACAGTGAGCATCGGAGGTGGTCACGCCAATTTAGATGAACTTTTTTCTGTCATCGGAGTTCCTGTTATGTCAGAGAGAACATTTAGAAAATCGGAAGAAAAACTTGGAGAGGTTATAAATTCCAAAATTAGAGTGGGGGCAAGGTAGTTAGGGAAACGACTCTAGTTGCCCTTTAAAGTGAAATAAATTTCGTGTAAATTTAATAACCAATTTTAAACTAAGTTTCATTTCTACTTATTTTAGAAGTGGGAAAGCATCTTATCTGCAGGAAAAGAAGAGAAACGATTGGCGGAAGAGGCTGGGGATGTTCACCAGGGCGTTCCATTTAAAACGGTTATAATGGATGGTGGCTGGTACCACAGGAGTCATGGTCACCGGTATTCGGCAAACTCGTGGGTGGCTATTATCATAGGGAAAATATCGAAGAAAATTCTCTTCATCGGAGTGAGAAATTAATATTGCGCCATGTGCGATTTTTATGAGAGGAGGGATCAGGTTTCAAAAGTCCACTAGTGCTTGAAGAACTGGAATGGGCCGTCCGCCAGTATGGAAGCTGCCATTCTTGTAGACTGTTTCAAACATAGTGAAACTATGCACGGGATCCAGTACCGGGAGTTTATTGGTGACGGTGATTCCTCCGTATAAAAGAAAATTTTGGAAAGCGTTTCCTACAAACTGCAAGTTTCCAAAATCGAACGTACCAATCACGCGGTGAAAAATCTAACTAAACAGTTATACAAGCATTCTGCGACATCTGCTGAATATAAAAGAGTTTTAAATACGGGCATAATAGTAAGGCAAATGACCAAAGCGGCCAAAGGCGCGATATATCACGCCGCTAAAAACAAAGGCACTGTGCAGGATTTAGTCACAGATTTAAAGAACATTCCAAAACACGTTTTTGGAAATCATGCGCATTGTAGAACGTATTTTTGCAAAAGAATCCAGGGAATTGACAAATTCATACCATTCCCAGAGATTTGTTCTTCAAAATTATGTCCGCCATAAATAATTAAGACGCGAAAGCTCATCGCTTGATAAAAAATTATACAACTAGCACGGCGGAAAACTACATGTCTCTAGTAGCTAAATTAACTGGCGGAAAGCAGATAAATAGTGGCAAAAAAAGCTTCTTTTCAGCGAAGGTGTTACGCGGCGGGTCTTTGCCTGCATTTGGGTAGATCGTGGTACCACCGAACCTGGAAAAAGATTACCACAATAAGTCCAAATAAGTTTCTGAAGAAGCACATCGCTAAGAAACAAAAGGAATCGGCAAGCCGGAGGAAATTTGTTGAGAAGGCCAAAAGCGGGGAAAAAGGTATAAACCCAAAAAACATTTCCCGAGATTAAGAGGCTGGTCAAGCGGACTATGGACCCAGTTGCCAACAGCCGGACATGAATTTGGAAGAGTACGAATCGCGAAAATCGGAGACTATCCAAAGTCTTACAGTCAACTGAAAAATTCAAATGGAGGTTGAAACCGAGACTCGTGGCCAAGCATCGAATGACCGATGGATGCGAGAGAGAAGAAATCGCCTGACCGCTTCCAACTTTGGCGAAATTTGCAAACGCAAGAAAACCACGGGATGCAAGACATTGGTCAAGCGACTGCTCTATACCCTTCCCGTGAATACTCCGGCGATGCAATACGTCAAAACAAAGGAAGAGGTCGCAATCGCGGATTACCAAAGGATGGCAGGAACCACAGTTACAAAATGCGGTATCTTTGTTAGCCTGGAACACTTTTATCTCGCCGCTTCTCCTGACGGTCTAATTGACGAAGATGACTTGATAGAAGTGAAATGCCCGAAGAGTATAGAAAGTTTGACTCCTTTAGAAGCAACGGAACTCGTAAAAAATTTTACTGCACACAAAAAATAATAGCACCTTCCTCAAAACTACCCACAAGTACTATTACCAAGTACAAGGGTAGCTCAATATCGCCGAAAAAAAATTTGCGACTTCATAGTATGGAGTGTTGTAACATTAGTTCCTGAAATAACTGCGAATACTCTTCTTTAGGTTTAAAAGTGAAAATTTTAATGCTTTGTGAAGAAGTACATCCTTCCACTCGCGCTCTTCTTTTTCTTCTGCCTTTCTTTCTTCAAAAAAACTAGCTTCAATACAAAAAAGGGGTATGAGGAGAGCGTGACTCAGAAAACTTACCATTTCACACACTTAGAAACTAATGTCAAAGAAACCATAGTTTTCACCATGTTTTTGATTGCTTAATGCTGTTATCCAGAAAAACCTCTAACAAGCCTTAATATATACAGGTAGTCGTTGTTTTTTGAAATTACATTACCTTGATTTAAAATATACAGCAAGACATTGTTTTTTATAATGTTAACGACTGTGGAAAAAACGGCTAGTTTTTATTTCTCAAACGGAAGTGTAGGATATGTTATTATTAATAGAACGTTGCTGTTTTCTGGGTAAAAAGTATTCTTCCGTGAAGAATACCGACGTGTATAAATAAAAACACAGATAATTACACTATTAAGTATAAATAAAACGTATATTTTACTGTATAATCCACCGTAAATTTAAGTTTTACATACAATAATTTGAACATTAAGTACTTTATTTTAAACCTTGAAGCAATATAACCTAACCTTACCTAACCATATAAGCCTTTTGGAAAGGGTCCGCGTTTATTATGAAAAGGCCAATATGAAAATAAAAATATTTTGAGAAGTCAGTGATGCTACCAATTGCTAATTTCAAAACCAATTTCTTAACTTTGCAATTTCATTTCTCTTCATCATTATACTTTCAACCTACTTATTTTTAAACTTGACCGAAAGTGAGATATATTATTAGTAATAATTCTAATTAGTTTTATACAGGGTGATTCTAAAATGGTGGTATAACCGAACTACTGCGGGTTCTATGAGCGATTTTAAGTCGAAAATGTTCTATGGCATTTTGTCGTCCAGGCCACCGTTTAAAAGTTATGATAAGAATCATTTACGGATGACCCCTTAAAATTAATTAAATTCGAAAACAAAAGCGCGCCAACATTTAGAAATTTTGTAATGGCACGTGCAGCCTTTAACTGTGCTAAAGTCTCGTGACTACGATCTTCCCAACAATTCTTAAGCCTAATTTCAAATTAGATTTTGAACAGCGCAGACAGTGAACGAAACCAACCCGCTTTTTTAAAAACCAAGTTTTAGTTAAACGCTTTTTGAGCCTAGAACAACTGATGGATAAGAATCCGCGAGAGGTATGCTCGACCACTTCGCCCTCGCCTAGGAAATGCTTTGGTTCATTCCTAGCTTCCTGCATTACTTCTGATTGCCGCGGTTACATTACTGGAACCATATGAGACTGCTGTATTGCGCCCGATGGACAGAGAGTAGAAAGCGATTCGAGGGCGCTGGTATGGCCCTCCACTAATTACAACGCTTAATCAAAAACTAAACTGATAATGACCACTTGTCGTCAAGGTCGTTGCGATGCTACTTTTACTCTTAGATTCACCACAGAAAAACATTGGCGGGTTATTACATCCACTCTTCATAAACTTTCCAAATTCATAAACATTTCCAAATTACCGCCAAAGATGAAAGAAAACCACTACAACTCTTGCGCGTTTTGCAGCTTTAATACCCTTCCAAATTCCAACTGACTTTACAGTTAGTTGCAATCCGGCCAAGAAAAGCAAACAAAAGCCAGCGATTCATCAAGTTTTGAGAATCGAATGTGAGAACATCTAGTCAGACTCTCATTCCATGAGGCAAAACACGCTACACCGCCAAAAACTGACATTTAGTTGATTTCTTAATTTGGCTTCCATGACTTTACAATTTTTACGTTACATTGCAGTAGAGCCCATGTGTTCCGTAACTTCTTACTCCATTGACGATCAAATTGTTAAATTTAAGTTTTGATCCGCTTTAAACAATTTTGCTTGAAAAGCTTCACTTCTTTTTGCGATTCTCAGAACATTAAACCTTTGTTGATTGTTTGATAGGTTTTTCTCAATCCGGCAAGAATCTTCCCATTTGGTCCTTTTTTATTAAATTTTCAATGCATTTCCCCATTGGGTTAGGTTTTTCTCAATTCGGCATGAATCTTCCCATTTGAACCCATTTTCAAGCTTACATTGGTGGAGGACTTCTTTATGGAGTTCACGGGGAAGTAAATCGCGCGCGCGATTACTAAACACGTGAGTCCCCTTAAAAAATGTATTCAACCCGCTGGGCTTTTGATTAATTTAATTAATTTTAAGGGGTCATCCGTAAATGATTCTTATCATAACTTTTAAACGGTGGCCTGGATGACAAAATGCCATAGAACATTTTCGACTTAAAATCGCTCATAGAACCCGCAGTAGTTCGGTTATACCACCATTTTAGAATCACCCTGTATATTATGATCATACCTTCGGGGATTCGAACCTGAGACCTTTCGTTCCGCAGTCTAATCTCCATTCAATAGAAACCCGCCACCTGGCTATATTTAATATAATTAGGCTATTTTATCGTTTGGTCGAATGGAAATTCGGTCTTACGATAGAGTACCCTTTCACATATTGACCATGAGACCCCTTCGGACCACGTTACCGTTATTCGTCAGCTAGCAACGGCCGTTATTTGTAAAATCATTTGAAATTTGAATACGAAGAGATAATTATGCCTTCAAGCTAAATATCCGGTGAGTTTTAATTTACGTTACATTATAAATATCCGATATATATATTTTAATATGTATTGTATTATATAACATATCTTAATTCATTTTTTTAATTGTATCACACTCGTGTCCTGGAATTGTAGGTTTATTGTCCTGAAATCGAATTACATAAGTGAATAAAAGTTACTATCCTCAACAGAAAGCCACTCAACTAAACTGCAATTCTTCTGGATTAAAGGTAACTTAACTAACATTATATAAGCATATACACTCATAAATAGCTCTACATAATTATGTTCAAAGACACATAAGATATCTTTTTTCTTATGATATTCTGTTAGTCGAGGTAATAATCACTCAAACATTCCCTGTACACCGAGTAAGGTTAGAACTGTCACATTAGGGCTTTTAAATGTTGGGGGTACACCTATTATGCTGAGTGGCATAAGTCCCTCAGTTTTAGTATATAGTTTCCACTAAAGAGTTAATCCAACATTGCCAGCGCGACAGCGAGTCAAGAGGTACCAGAGAGAAAAGGTAGCGGTTCAGTTTCACTCAGTACTTGACTATCTTGGCTCACAGAACGCCGGACAACACTGCACTGAAATTTTAGCTGAGAGGGGGAGGAATTTTTTCTAGTCCCTTTAGAGCAAACTATAGACAGCTATCACCTAGATCTTCTTTGGTAGGATTGCACTTTATCTAACTAACTCAACTAACAGCGGTTTCTGACTAATTAGACCACGGGGAGTTCGGAAAAAATAGTAAAAAAATTCTAAACACGCCGCAAGTTGGTCAAAATATTTTTTGAAAATGTTAAAATTCCATGTATTTACCATAACCTCCGAGAATTCCAGAAAAACCTAACTCCGTCGTCTGCAGCCGAGCTCGATCTTACCAAATGGACTCGCGACGAAAAAAGTGTTATAGCTTATTCTAGATCTTACTAATAAAAGGTATATCTACAAAAATTATGAGATTTTTTTAATATTTGAAAAGGTGGATTTTAATCCAGAAAAAATTAGGAAAAGGTCTCATTTTATTTGAGTTGTAAAAGAAGTAAGCATCAAAATTTTGGAAAAGGCGGATTTTAGTTGAGAAATATTTCAGAAAAGGTAGCATTCTATTTTGGTTGTAAATGAAGTTTTCATCTAGTTTTTGCAAGAGGCTTCAAATAATTTGGGAAGCAAATGAACGTAAAGGGAAAATTATGGAAAATTACGCGAATTATTTGGAAATAAATGGTAATATTTGTAAAAGGCGTCATATTTTACAGCAATATTTTGGAAATGGCGTCATATTTTACAGCAATATTTTGGAAAAGGCGTCATATTTTACAGCAATATTTTGGAAAAGGCGTCATATTTTACAGCAATATTTTGGAAAAGGAGTCATATTTTACGGCAATATTTTGGAAAAGGCGTCATATTTTACGGCAATATTTTGGAAAAGGCGTAATATTTAACGGCAATATTTTGAAAAAGGCGTCATATTTTACGGCAATATTTTGGAAAAGGCGTCATATTTTACGGCAATATTTTGGAAAAGGCGTAATATTTTACGGCAATATTTTGGAAAAGGCGTCATATTTTACAGCAATATTTTGGAAAAGGCGTCATATTTTACAGCAATATTTTGGAAAAGGCGTCATATTTTACAGCAATATTTTGGAAAAGGCGTCATATTTTACAGCAATATTTTGGAAAAGGAGTCATATTTTACGGCAATATTTTGGAAAGGAGTCCTATTTTACAGCAATATTTTGGAAAAGGAGTCATATTTTACGGCGATATTTTGGAAAAGGCGTCATATTTTACGGCAATATTTTGGAAAAGGCGTCATATTTTACGGCAATATTTTGGAAAAGGCGTCATATTTTACGGCAATATTTTGGAAAAGGCGTAATATTTAACGGCAATATTTTGGAAAAGGCGCCATATTTTACAGCAATATTTTGGAAAAGGCGTCATATTTTACAGCAATATTTTGGAAAGGCGTAATATTTTACGGCAATATTTTGGAAAAGGCGTCATATTTTACAGCAATATTTTGGAAAAGGCGTCATATTTTACAGCAATATTTTGGAAAAGGCGTCATATTTTACAGCAATATTTTGGAAAAGGCGTCATATTTTACAGCAATATTTTGGAAAAGGAGTCATATTTTACGGCAATATTTTGGAAAAGGAGTCATATTTTACGGCAATATTTTGGAAAAGGCGTCATATTTTACGGCAATATTTTGGAAAAGTCGTAATATTTTACGGCAATATTTTGGAAAAGGCGTCATATCTTACAGCAATATTTTGGAAAAGGCGTCATATTTTACGGCAATATTTTGGAAAAGGCGTCATATTTTACAGCAATATTTTGGAAAATACGTCATATTTTACAGCAATATTTTGGAAAAGGCGTCATATTTTACGGCAATATTCAGGAAAAGGCGTAATATTTTACGGCAATATTTTGGAAAAGGCGTCATATTTTACAGCAATATTTTGGAAAAGAAGTCATATTTTACAGCAATATTTTGGAAAAGGAGTCATATTTTACGGCAATATTTTGGAAAAGGAGTCATATTTTACGGCAATATTTTGGAAAAGGAGTCTTATTTTACGGCAATATTTTGGAAAAGGAGTCATATTTTACGGCAATATTTTGGAAAAGGCGTCATATTTTACGGCAATATTTTGGAAAAGGCGTCAAATTTTACACCAATATTTTGAAAAAGGCGTCTTATTCTTTTTGAAATATCTAAACACAAACAGCGATATTTTGGAAAGGGTTTCAAATTACCAGGGAAGAACTAAATACAATTAGAAATTCCAAATATAATTATGGTTATGCAGTAATGCGTGACACTTAACATTATCCGAGAAACACCCCTTGGAGGTGGCCACAGTTCGTTTCTCATGGAGAGTTTTTTTATGGCAGGTCCCCTTGCCTACTGCCAGCTTCAATATCCTGGGGAGTTTTCATTTGCCAGGCCCCCTACCTATATAATGTCGACCTCGTTGCCCTGCCAAATCAAAACTCCTCAGGACATTGAGGTCGACAGTATATAGGTAGGGGGCCTGCCAAATGATAACTCTCCAGGATATTGAATCCCCTTGCCTACAGCCTTAAACGAAGAAAACTGACCTCACTCATCGCTGAGTTCAACCGTGTTTTCTTCGTTTTGACCACCAATAAGGAACGCCGGCAGTGTCTCTGGATTCAGAGCGTTCAATTCTAACTCCGACACGTCAATTTCAATTAGTTCAAGACCTTTTTTCCCTGGACCAGGATAGTTTGTCTTGACGTCTTCCAGGAACCGACGGAAGTTGGTTCCAGGAGGAAGCCAATTGCCATCTTAGTCCTAGAAAAAAAGGTACCTGTACCTATATGAGGCCATATAAATGTTCAACGCCCGGTCAGTTCTGTAGGACTTTATGCTCGCATTCAAATGCCGCTTTGTTTTCGACGTTATTCGTATGAGCAAGTGAAGCTTCCGAATTCACGAACTCATACAAAACAGTCAGATGCTCCCGAAATCCCATCAAAGTACAATTCATATACATCGGGGCGCCATCTGACATAATCACTGACCCCGGAGCTATGTATTTCGCCATTTGAATCCACAAAACGGCCCTGGGCTTATTCCTGACCTTCAAAAAAGACCATCTTTCGACTCTCTGCAATAAATACCAAAGAAACAAATGGTCCTTCCGGCCAACTGAGCCCCACGGTGGTACTTTCTAGAGTGCAAGTATGTTTCGTCCACCTCTACGAACAATCCTGGTCCTCCAATCTGAACCTTATCGGCCCTGTTCGAAATGACAATCTCAGCCACCTCGCGACACATGGAAAAGTAGACCACGACGGATTATAGCGTCAGATACGCTCATTTTGGAAACCCACAGGAACACGAGGAGGAGATTGTCGGTAACAGACAGGTTTTGATTGTAAAACCAGGTGTTTTTCGAGGGGACGAAAGCCTTCGTGCAATCAACCGCCAAATACTCTGGTACCTTCTTTTTGGATGCTTTTAGGGCCTTGCGCTTGTAAGCGCGAGACTGGACTGCAGAACATCTTATCGAATAGCCAAATCGACTTTGGGCATTGCCAACCCTAACAAGATATCCATTTAATTCCCCATAATTGGTTTTATTCCCACATCCGCAAGGTGTATTTCATTCATTGAAGAATTCAAGACGCGGGACAAGCTCCAAAGAAACTACTAGGGCAATGGCATCCCTCTCTGACCTCGCCTTTAGGCCATCATCCATCCCGGGAAAAACTCTCCCCAATTCTTCAAGGAAAATATTTTAAAAAACTGTTCCTCATTCCCAAAATTTGGGTTTTCATACGCCTCGTTTTCCAAATTAGCATGAGCCATTTAGAAATTAAACCTAATAAACCCTCAGAAAATATAATTTGACACCAGTAATAATTATCTCTCAAGAAAGCCTCTTCAAAAAACACGTCTAATCACGTGGAAAATCAACGAGTCTCTGCTCGCCCTTACCGAAAAAAAACCTCTAAAAAACGTCTTCAGCCCAACCTAAGACGCGTTTTCGAGGTGGTATTTTCGGTAAGGGCGGTAAGTTCTCGTTTCCTTGGCAACTCGCGAGGAGGGAAGAGGCGCGAATCGAGGGGAGGCGTTAAGGGGCGGCCAGCGGATTCAGTGACATTTAAGCGGGGAAGGAATACCATATATTTCAAAGGTATTAAAGGTAAGGTTAGGTTAGGTTATTTATTAGCTAATTTACCACCTTTTCCAAAATTTCTATTTGCGATTAGGCCTAGTTACTTAATAAAAATTAGTGCCTTTTTTTTAAATACATCCCAAAAGTTTTATGCTATTTTTAGAAACTAAAATATCGTTAATGTAATTTTCGCTATTTCTCACTTATATTCTCCTTTTCCTTATTTTTGGCATTTCTAATTTTTCTTTACGCAATATTTTTAAAATTTCTCAGATTACTTTTCGATCACAGTACCAAATATGAATGGTTTTGCTCAATTCAGTAGGTCTTAAAAATTCTATAACTATACTTCCGTCGCGAGTCCTTAAAGTTCTTATAGTAGCCCTCCCCCCGGCATATTATGAAAGATTGAGTGCATAATGCGTTTAGTCTATAGCGGTAAGTACATGCAATTTTAAAATTTTCAAAACATTTTTGGACCAACTTGCGGCGGGTTTAGAATTTTTTTACTATTTTATCCGAACTCCCCGTGGTCAAATTAGTCAGTAACTGCTGTTAGTTGAGTTAGTTAGATAAAGTGCAATCCTACCCGTCCTTATTTAGTTTGAAAACGTAAACAGTAAAAGGTATTTAATGATTTTAAAAATATTCAAAGGTATAGTGAATGAAAATATCCTATGAATATTTCTGCTTTTAGGTTCGGAACGTTGAATCGCTTTCGGTGGATGAATTATTTTGTTATTTAGTTTCGGCATAGAATATGCGTCCTTTTTTAGTTTGAAAACGTAAACAGTAAAAGGTATTTAATGCTTTTAAAAATATTCAAAGGTATAGTGAATGAGAATATCGTATGAATATTTCTGCTTTTAGGTTCTAGGCCTAGACACAAAATATTCAAAATGCCTAAAGCTAAATATAAAACGGCTACAGGGGAAAAAACGTTCCCATAAAAAATGAAGAGAATGCCTTTGATAATCCAAGACCTTCAACGTCAAAGTCAAAAGATACATATTCCGATAAACGTTTGTATTACATTTGCCGATCGGCAAATGACCCAATGAAAATGATGATACAATGTGACGTGTGCTCTGAATCGTATCGTCCTATGTGCATTGGATTGGACGAAGAGAATGCTGAGAGAATGGATGATTTCGTGTGTGAGGCTTGTGCGGAAGTTCTTCGAATAAATCCTTCGTTATCTGAACAAGGACCGATCCGCCTTCAAGGAAGGGTTTCTCCCAAGGAAGGCTGTTGTGACAAAGTCATTCTCAAAAATATGACAGATAATTCAATAAATGACTTCATTAAGTCAAAATCACACCAAAATCAAGGATGAGATCTCTTTCGCGAGGGAGCCATCATTCGTGTAGAAACAAATGAACAAGACAGTTTATCTTTTATTAGAGCGGTGTGTGAACCATCTATGAGAAAAAATGAACTACATATTACATTTATGCTTTACGACTGATAGTTGCAAAATTAAATGGGCCACATGCTCGTGTCCCGCGGGAATTAATGGTCAGTGTAAACACACGGCTGCAGTTCTTTGTGAAGTCTTAGATATAGTGCGGTTAGGAGCCGATACAATTCTCTAAGGCTCTTGCACAACCAAGCTACAAATGTGGCATGTAAAACGCCCAGAAACTGACGAACTATTGCTATTTAGCGATATACGCTTTGTCAAACATGACCCAGAAAAGCCCCAGAAAGCTGATCTCGGTTGTGTCGTTAAAACACATGACCCAATGCCTGATTGGGCGCAACAGTCACCAAAGAAAAGATTCAGCAGCTTGTTTATTTATTCCAAAAAATCGATAACTTGCCTTTTATCAATAAAATTGAAAGTAGCGGTTGTGTACCAGTTTTACCGCGAGTAACATGCCCTGTTACTTCAGATTTATACTCGAAACTTTGGCAGTCCATTGAGAATACTTTGGAATATTGTTTGACCTCGGAACATTTAAATTTAACCGATAAAGAAATTAACGTTTTAAAGATAATAAGCGTAAATTTAAAAGAATCGAAAAGGATAAAGGAAAAAACGAGATTTGTAACCCATTCTGGTTTAAACAACGCGCACTCAGACTAACAGCCTCAAATTTTGGATGTTTCACAAAAATGAAAGACAATACGGATCGAGTAAATACTTTCGTGCAAAAAAGGAAATTTTTCACCACCCCCTCAGTTCGAAACGGAATCACATAAGAAGAAGCTGCTTTCGCACTGTTTCTTCTCCAAAATGAAACTTCAAGATCATTCAACTGTTGGGCTGCTTGTTAACTCCAAAATTCCCTTCCTAGGTGCTAGCCCTGATCGAATTATTGTAAAAGATGACAAAATCTACCTTTTGCGGTAAAATGCCCATTCTCTTTGTACCAAAAGAAGAAGACAATCGCCCAAAGAGCTCAAGAAAAAGATTTCTACTTGACTTTCAATGCAGAACGAAATCTATACGAAATAAAAGAAACCCACGACTATTATTACCAAATACAGGGGCAACTGCTAGTTGCTAATGTCGAAGAATGTTATTTTGTTGTACACGTTTCACCATCTGATCTAGAGTATACTATAGTTAAGAGAAGTGACAACTTTATTAATACTGTGATGTACCCAAAACTTTGTACCACGCATTATGATTATTTGTTGCCATATTTTGCAGAAGAGTTGGCATCTGGTAACAAAGGGGGGAGGAATAAAAAGGAAAAACCTAGTCACTAATGCGTAATATTAATCTATTTGAAAAAAATAGGCTTCATTCTCCGATTAAAGGTCCACAGAAATTTGATAAATGACAACAAATCATGTAAATTTTATCAAGAACAGGAGACAAAGTAATAGGAATCACACCCTGTAGTATTTGAAACTCTTTCACCTTCCTTATAGCTCGTTCAATATGTATCCTATTTTTAGCAATATCCCTGCTTTTGTTCACCTCTTTTTCCGTAAACTGATCACGATGACCTAGATAGAATGGAATGCCTAGATTAATTTTTCTAGCCTCCAATTCCTTTCTGATATCAAAACCCCAATCGGCCATTACTAGATCCCCTTCTTCGAGTTGGTCAATTAAATGACAATGGTTGACCAGTTTCTTATCGGAGGTTCGCCCAGCATAGATATTTGAAAAATAAGTTATATGTCCATTTGGGCCTGGTGAAATGGCAAATAAACCTTTAGCAGTGTTGCTATGTTTGTACGAACTAAACGTTTCGCGTTGAGCATTAGTCGCTGATGGCATGTTGATGTAAAATTCGCTACAATCTAGAATAACTCTCAAATTTGGAAAATGTCTCTTTATAACATCTGGAGTTCTTAAGTTTACTTCCTTTGCTGTGGGCAAAATGGGCAAACATTGCAATTTCTTGGGCAAAAATAAAATCCAGGTGTTCAGTATTTTGGATATATAACCTTGAGAAACATTATACAAGTCCCCCAATACTTTTTCGGGTAAATTTTTCCTCAGACGAACAAGTACTATAAAAATTCTTCGATGGACTTAGTTTTCTGGGGCGACCAGGTATTCGCAGCGCTGACTCATATAGGTTTACGTCGTCATCACCAATTTCTGGATTATTAGGGTGTTTACCATTATACTTTAGTCCATTGGCTTCGGGTAGCAAATATTTACGTAAAACCTGTATAATATTTGATGTCGGCAGCGCTAAGAAATCTTAGTATTGAGAATTTTTCTTGTCCTAATTGTTTAAGCAGGTCTACATTTTTAACTTTCAAGTCTTCTTTGCTTGGACTGCACACAGATGATAATGATAGTGGTGTAAAAGAGGTTCCTGCACTCTCTGATGCTGTTGCAAAATTTTCAGAATTTTGCGACTGGCTAGGTAACGAAGACCCAGGACTATCCAATGCTTGTGTTGTTTGGCGTTTTTTAAGTATAGTTTTCACCGCCGTTTGGTCTTGATCATCCGTTTTAGGTTGTTGGATGGTTTCGCTAGAAGCAAATAAAAATTAGATGTCGTTCTAACCAGCAATTACTAAGTTTCTGCTACTTGGAATTTTTTATATATCATTTACCCCATAGTAATTTCTCACTGACTTTAAAGGGATCTACCATAGGCTTCCAGCCCTGGACTAACTACTGTTAAGCAGAATGCCTACCAGCCCGCCGCGACAGCAGCACCATTCCTCAAGGCCAAAGAGCTGGGTGTTTTCCCCTGGGAACTATAGTCAAACCAGTGAGAGAATAGCGCTGAGCCCCATAGGCTAACATGTATTTCAACGCTATTCTCTCGCTGGTTTGACTATAAAAGAGGACTTAAACCCAAAACGTTCTGGCGAGCCAGACATAAAGGTTTCCAAACAGTGACGTTGTTCTTAGTTGTTTAATTGGCTTGTTCAATGTGTGCGGGTGTGCGCAACGTTTGTAGCGAAAGATTCCTTGTTAGCAGAAGCATTATCCAGATTTAACTCACTTGGTGTGATAGCTATGATATTCTTTCATGTAATGCAGCGTTTGCAATATTGCTTCCTGATCTGACATTTTTTCAGCCAAAGTGTGGTTTCCAGCCTCACTGTTGCTTCGTGCGCTCAGTTCTTCTATGGTTAATCCCTCGGTGACTAACGAGGTCAAACTTTTTGGTTCAATAGCTGCATCAGATTCTTCATTTGCATTCAAGATAGGAACAGCAAAAACATATTGCGGATCTTGAGACCTAGGAAATTCAGAAGGCAATGCATCGCTTTTCAAATACCGCTTTTTGCCTTTTCTTTCTTTATACTGCTCTTCCTTGAAATGCAACGAACATATAACGGTTCCCTTCTTAATGCGTGCAATATCAATCTGAGCAACATTCGCCCATTCAATTTTCCTCAGTTCATTTTTAGGGAACTCGTGAAATGATATATTGTCTGGATGTTTTGAGCTTTTACTTTTGCAACCAGCAAAAGCACACATGTGAACCATCTTTTATACAACTTTCTAAGTTTCTACACTATCTATATCAATGAGCACCGTTTGAATATATAGCATGGACTACCAACTGCCTGTATCAGCAAAAACAACAGTTTGTTAATATACAATGTTTGCTTACACATTTTCAAAATTTAACTTAATATATTTTACATACTTCTGAAAAAAGGACGCATATTCTATGCCGAAACTAAATAACAAAATATTTCATCCACCGAAAGCGATTCAACGTTCCGAACCTAAAAGCAGAAATATTCATACGATATTTTCATTCACTATACCTTTGAATATTTTTAAAATCATTAAATACCATTTACAGTTTACGTTTTCAAACTATACAATACAAGCTTCAACAACCTGAGGCAGACATCATTTCCTCACCCTCAAACATTTGAAACATACAAATCGGACTAAAATCGGTATGTCAATTATAAAATATAACTTATTCTTAAGGTTTATTAATAATTTTTACTTACCTGAGTTATATCTAGTCATTATTACTAGTTAGAAACCTATTAAAGTTGATATTTAAACCGTTTACCGGCTTAAAAACGCCTTTCTCGAATAAAAGCCTTTGTAGCAGACGACGGACGACTTTTTTGAGCTTTTTCCCGTTACTCGTTCCCCACGAATCCCGAGATAGGCCTAACTTCCGGTGATAGGGAATAAGGTGGATTAAGCCTTGGTGAAATTTCAGAATACAGAGACAGAATTAGCAGAGTGAGACAGAAGACAATTCATAATCATAATTAAGGAATTAAGTTAACATCTTTCTTCATTTGACAACATACGTTATTAGTTTTAAAATATTTCGATTACTTATGGGATAAAATAAATATTGCTGTTGCCATGGGTAAAATATATAAACAATACCTGTGGTGCTCCGAAGCAGCAAAAAAAATTCCCAGAAAAACAATATATCGTTTAAAAAAGGCCCGCGATAAAACTATCGCTACAGATAGCATTGGGAGAAGTTTGCGATTGTATAATACTTTGGTTCCTTCTGTTAGCCATCAATATAATGTACCTGATATTAGAAACGCGCAACAAAATATACCACAAAAACAGCTAGATGATAGCAATAAGTCTACCAATAGTAGTTCTTCAGACAGTTCGAACACTGAGTCGGAACTACCGCTATCGACGAAAGAAGTAACAGAAGGGGACAACAAATCCGTGAGCTCTGTGATTGAATCAGAAAATTATGCAAATAAGATCATAGCGGATGATGATATTTCGATTTCTAATAGCGTAAGTATAAAAGTGTTACCTAGTTTTCTATATACTAATGGTTCGAGTATTTACGCAAGGGACTATTCACTTCTTTAAAATGTTAGACTAATTTCAACTAGTCTCGTAACCTCCGCCTTCTAATTATAATCCACCTTATTACCGATGCCCAGGCGCGATAAGGGGGATTGCATGTTCTTGGTTTAAAATTAAATATTATTGTGTTTCCAGGATACTTCTTCAGGAAGCACTAATTCTCTCATGAATGAAGATAATACACCTAAAACATACGGAAACCTGGTTCGTTTAGATTTAATTCATAATTTATGTCATTAAAAATTTACTTCAAATGTCAGTTTAACTCGGTTATAAGATAGAGGTTTATTTTGGCACTATTATAATGTAATTTATTACAATATATGGGCATTTTTTCTAGGATGAAGAAATCTACCCTGTTTCAAACCTGAGTCTAAAACAAAGTCTCCTATTGACCATGGCCCACATTTTGCCCCACAAGGAAAGCAAAGAAGCGACTGATTCGTTACTAAAACTTTTGTCTTTCCACATACCAGAAAATTCGAATTTGCCTCAGTCTGTCTATTTGTTTTATAAACATTTCCAAAAAGTAAAAGAAAATTTCTTTTACCATATGATATGTGATGTATGCAAAACCTATATCGGACTAACAGATAAGCGGTGCGTCATTTGTAACAAAATGATTAAGTACAAAGATAGCATTGACAAGGGAAACTATTTCATTGTATTTTCAATTCAGCAACAAATTGAAGCTCTCCTAGATAAAAAGTACAGTGGAAAAGTTAAAATTAAAAGAAATAATACTCTGAAAAATGGAGAAGAATATTTAAAACTGCCTATTAAAAAGGGCCAAGATCTTTCCATAACGTGTAACACTGATGGAGTGCCTGTCTTCCATTCTTCAGGATATTCTCTTTGGCCTCTGCTTTACGTTGTCAACAAAATGCAGTTTTCAGGGCAAAATGACGTGAAACTTGCTGCTCTTTGGTTTGGACTTAACAAACCAGAAATGAATTCGTTTCTCAAACCCTTTGTTAATGAAATGAATGAACTGTCCGGCAATGGGTTTGAACATGTCCATAATGGTAAAAGCAGAACTATAAAAGTATTCCCAGGACCTTTGTCGTGTGATTCAGTAGCTCGATACGTGCTTCTATATTTTCACCAATTTAACGGAACGTACGGTTGCAATTGGTGTTTAAATGAAGGGCGAAGAATCGCACGTGGTAACGGTGGAGCACGCATCTATGACCCAGAACTCGGAGAAAAAGGAACGTTGAACAAAGTAAAAGAGACGCTAGATCAGCAACTTCCACTGGGAAACCCATCAATGGCGTTAAAGGATTTTCGACCTTAATGCTGCTAAATTACTTTAATTTGATTGATGGGTGTGTTGTGGATTATATGTTACAGCGAACAATAAAGAATTGGCGCGAATGCATGTTTAACTTTACCACCCTGACATTCACCAATAGATGTCAGCTCATGTTCCTAAAAGATCGATCGATAACCTTTCAATAATACTCTGTACTTTTTGATGCGTAATAAATACTTTTTGTTGTTTACATCTTGCCTGTTGTCGACGCTAATAATATTAACAGGTTATGGGTTCAGACATGCTTTGTAGCGCGCTGTAAGTAAATAAAACGAAGATAAAGAAGAATATAAAAGAAAGAAGAAGTTTGCACGCAAAACAAAGAACAAGAAGCACACGCAAGTTTCGTAAATAGCAAAAATTTGGAAGGACCCAGGCTTACGGTCAAATGGCGAGTTCAATGGAAGAATACCGTATACCAAAGTTAAGTGATGATAATTATCATGCATGGACCGTAAGGGCGAAAGCGGCTTTGATACAAAAAGGCGTATGGGAGGCAATAGATCCCGGTTTCGGCGTTATGACTAACGCAGAAAGGAAGATAAATGAAAAGGCACTAAGTTTTCTCTTTTTGGTTGTGGAGGACCATTATTTGGACGATATAGGCGATTTGAGCCTTGCTAGAGCAGCCTGGATCACTCTTGAAGAGTTAAACACCAAACACGGCTTGTTACACATTCTACACATCATGAGAGAATTTTTGAATGTCCGCCTCAAGCAAAATGAGTCAATGAAAGAATATCTTGGGCGCCTTATGGATCTACACAGAAAGTTAACAGCGTGTAATTACGGTTTTACCGACAAAGAATTAGCGATGATCATGTTACTGGGATTGCCTGAAAATTATGAACCTCTTATACAAAACCTAGAACATGATCCCAATGCCATCGAGACAGTCAAAGCTAAATTACTCGTAGAAGAAAAAAGAAAAGCCCATCAATCACATCTAAAAGAAGAAGAAGATGCAAAAGACGTACAACGGGCCTTATACATGAAGAATAAACCGCCGCGATCAAAACAGCCTGCAAGAGATCAAATGGAAAAGAGGGGGCCTTACATTCCTGCACACACAAATGCAAACCAACGTAGTCAAAACCAGAAGTATTTTATTTGCTATTCGTGTGGAAAGTTAGGACATATAGCGAAGCACTGTGAAAAGGTAAAAACGCAGTTGAAAGAAGAGAAGGAAAGAACAGCAAGTGCTGCTAAAGTCAGCGTTTCGGAAGAGATAGAGCCAGTACATATTCGAAAGGCACTTTGTGCGAAAAGAACAACTACCGGCGGGTATGATGTTTGGATTTTGGACAGCGGAGCATCGAACCATATGACACCATACAAAGAGAAGTTACTGGACATTAAAACAGTTACGTCCGTCGTAGAAATGGCTAATGGCGAGAAACTAAACGTAGTCGACGAGGGCAAACTCGAAATGATACTCCATGACGAAAACGGAGGAACCTACCTTACGTTGAACCGTGTTCTACTGGTTCCACAACTTGACTGCAACCTTTTATCAGTTGGACGAATCCTTGAGAAAAACATGCGTGTAACATTCGAGGGCACGCGAGCACTAGTCACTGATGAGAATGAAGAAAAACCGTTTCTAATCGCTTATTCACATGGTTCATTATTTACTTGTCGAGAAAAAGAAAAAGTTACCAACGTACAAGAGCTAGATCCAATTGCGGTAACTTATAAATTAAAACAAGGCGAAGAACTTTCACTGTGGCATAGACGTCTGGGGCATTTACATTTACGAGCTGTGGAAGGTTTACCGAAGAACATAATCGTTGATCTAAAAGCGGAAGATACTAACACCATAAACGAAGACAACATCACAACATGTAATGAATTATGTTCTGTTTGCATACGGGGAAAGATGAAGCGCAAACCTTTTACACCAAGTGATGAGACACAAAAGACGAAAACAGTCCTAGAACTCATACACTCAGACGTAGTTGGACCCGTTAGGCCCGTTTCCAAGGGTGGTTCTGCATATTTCATTACTTTCATCGATGATTTCTCGAAGTTCGTCAAAATTTACCCTATGAAACGAAAAGGAGAAGCCTTAGAAAAGTTCAAAGAATACAAAGAAGAAGTCGAAAGGATGCATGAAACAAAAATAAAGGTTCTTCGTACGGATAACGGCGGAGAGTATTGTAGTAACGAGTTCAACGACTATCTACGCAAACTCGGTATAACAAGACAACTAACCGTTCCAAGGACGCCCCAGCAGAATGGCGTTGCGGAACGCATGAACGAGACGCTGATGGACATGGCTCGCTGTTTGCTACTTGAATCCGGATTCCCAAAATATCTATGGGCTGATACCATTGCAACAGCGGCTTACATCAGAAACAAATGCCCATCGCAGAGTCTCAATGGAGAGATTCCAGAAGAGGTTTGGAGCGGTAAGAAATTAGACCTTAGTCACTTAAGGGTCTTTGGATGTCGTGCATGGGCCAGGGTTCACGAAACACTTAGGACGAAACTAGAAGCTAAGGCCATTGAATGCACTTTTGTTGGATATTCTGCCACCACAAAAGGCTACAAACTATGGGATGAGAAGAAGGATATTTTCTTCATTAGTCGTGACGTCGTGTTTGAAGAAGAATTTTTTCCATCTGGCACGAAGAAAAAAGGGCAAACGGAAGACAAAGGTCAACAACAAGAAGAAGTCCCCTTTACATTCTCCGAAATGAAAGACCAAGTAAAGGAGAACGAAGAACAGGATAAGACAAAAGAAGGCCAGGAAGACAACTTAGAAATACGCGTTGAAGACAACCCTACACACTCCAACGTAGAAGAAGATCTGGAAGAAAATAATACAGACCAATACATCTCTCTTTTCGATGATTCTTACACACAATACGACGAAGACAGGACGTTACAGCCTCTTCCTCAAGTAGAGCAAAAAGAAGAAGTAAGAACATCCAAAAGACAACTTGAGAAGAGAGACTACCAGTTGAGAGCAGTTTTTGACGTGAATTTGAAGCTGCAAGAAAACCCACAAAATGTGCGTGAAGCTTTAAGTGGACAAGAAGGCGATGACTGGAGAAAAGCGATGCTTGAAGAACTGGAAAACTTGAAGCGTAACGACACATGGGATTTAACTATCAAACCAGATGGGGTTAATGTCATAAGCACAAGATGGGTTTTTCGAAGAAAATTTGATCAACATGGCAAACTATGCCGATATAGGGCAAGACTGGTAGCTAGGGGGTATACCCAAATTCCTGGAATTGACTACGAAGAAACCTTTAGCCCAGTCATAAAAGTAACATCGATCAGATTACTTCTTGCCTTAAAGACTGCTTTACATTGGAAGGATCGCCACTTCGACATCGTAGCAGCCTACCTGAATGGTACATTGAAGCACGATGTATACATGGAGCAACCGTATCCTTTCGTGATACACGGAAAGGAAAGCTATATCTGTAAATTGAAGAAAGCAATGTACGGCTTGCATCAGTCGGGGCGCGAGTGGAACATTGCCTTGGACGAACACCTCAAAGCGCTCGGTTTTATTCGTTCGAAAGCTGATCCTTGTATATATTATAACACCAAGGACAAAATAATAGTTGGTGTCTACGTCGACGACCTACCAGCTATCGCCGAAAAGTAAAAAATTTTAGACAAGTTTGAAAAACAGCTTCTATCACAATACAGCACAAGAAATTTAGGCAAAATCACCTTCATCCTATCATTCGAGGTGACTCACAACGACGACGGATCCTTAGAATTGGACCAACATGCCTTCATTGACACAATACTGAAGAATTATAACATGTCCGAAGCAAAAGCGACAGTCAGTCCGTTAGATCCCGGCGTGAAATATACGAAGGAAGATGGCAACAGCCCTGTTGGGGTGAAATTCCCATACCGGCAAGCTATAGGCCAATTATTGTATTTGGCTGGAGGAACTCGACCGGACCTTTCCTTTGCAACTGCCTTCATGAGCCAGTTTAATGAAAACCCTAATGAAGAACATGTACAAGGGATAAAACATATGCTCCGATATATCAAAGGAACTAGGAACTACAAACTTCACTATAAAGCAGGAAATGACGTTCAAATTGAAGCATATGCAGATCCTGATTGGGGTTCTAGCGCTATTGATCGTAAATCATTTAGCGGATACATTTTTACAGTAGGCAAAAACGTTGTCAGTTGGAGCGCTAAGAAACAGTCTATGGTTGCATTATCGACCGTTACGGTGGAATACATTGCCATGTGCCACGCGTCCAAAGAAGCGCTATGGATGCAAAACCTTTTAGCGGAAATTGGTCAGTCACGCTCAGAGAAGAAACCACTCAGAATTTATTCTGATAATCAGGGAGCCATACATCTAACCAACAATCAAGTCACGTCGGAACGCAACAAACACATTGACTTGAAAGAATTCTTTTTAAGGGATATAGTGGAAGCAGGGAGAGTAACGTTTCAGTATGTGAAAACTACCGAAAATCCGGCTGACATGATGACGAAACCCTTAACGGGCAAGAAAATGAGAAAGCATAGTTCAGCCATTGGACTACTTCATGTTTAACCAAAGCATTCGAGGGAGAGTGTTACAGCGAACAATAAAGAATTGGCGCGAATGCATGTTTAAATTTACCACCCTGACATTCACCAATAGATGTCAGCTTATGTTCCTAAAAGATCGATCGATAACCTTTCAATAATACTCTGTACTTTTTTTAATGCGTAATAAATACTTTTTCCGTTGTTTACATCTTGCCTGTTGACGACGCCAATAATATTAACATTATATGCATGCTGTATGTCAAGGGGTCGTTAAAGCTACCAATAGTTTGTGGTTTGATTCAGAAAACCATCAAAAAGAGTTTTATATTTCAGGGAAAAAACAAAAGATTTAGACGCAATTTTCCTATCATTAAAACCATCTGACGAGTTAACACGTACACCACGTACGATTAAAGACCATAAACAATGGAAAGCTAATGAATGGCGGTCGTGGCTGTTGTTCTATTCACCAGTGACCCTTGAAAATGTTTTACCCAAGAAATACTATAATCACTGGCTAAAATTAGTTAATGGAATATCATTGTTACTTATGGAGGATGTAACTCTTGCTGTAATTATTGAAGCTGAAAAATACCTCACAAGATTTGTTCAACAATACGGAAATTTATATGGCGAGGATAATCTCACCTTCAATGTACATTTACTCCTGCATTTGCCTGAGACTGTTAAAAATTGGGGTCAACTCAGGGCTGTTTCATGTTTTCCATTCGAAAATATGAATGGGAAGCTTATGAAACTTTTTCATGGTACACAGAATGTTCCAATGCAAATTGCAGAAAAAATTCTTATTTTAGAGAAAATTTCAGTGCTTGCTGAAAATACCTTTCCCACCTTTGTTAAAGGTTCAGCTGGAAAATGTTTTAATGATCTTTTAAAGGGTTATCCCTTAATACAGAAATCATGTCCCATAAGCGAAGGCATATTTTGCTACGGTTTGCCTTCCAACCATAACTTAAATCCTCTTGAAAGAAATGCTTTAAGTCCGTATCAACCCACTGGGAAAGTTGAGGGACATGTTTCCAAATTTCTAAAAATTAACATGTTTGGTGTAAAATTCTCTAGCATAGAGGTTGCAAAAAGAAATAATTGTGGTGTCAAATTAAAGGACGGAACTCTCGGAATTATTGATAGTTTTTATAACTTAAGAGATCCGAAATGTCCACATTTGACACTTGTATGCCCATGCGATATTAGTTACTTCGTAATAATTAACAAATTAAAGGTTTATCACATTTCTCAAGAAAAGAGTCAACTATTCTATAAGACAAAAGCATTGGATAATACTTTGGTGGGATACCCTGTATGTGATATTGATATCAAGGTTCTGATATTTAAATCGATCGCTTTCAAAGAATACATTTATGTACTTGAATTTAAACATAAGTTTGAATCGGATTAGCACGTAAAATAAACTATACTTAAAATGAAATAAGTGAATGTATATGTTAAAACTTACATTAAATAAATCAAAAATTAATGGGTACTAACGTTAATAGCCGAATATAAATTATTTCAGTATGTTGTATCCCTTTAAAATCATAAGCAAAACTTATAAAGATTCTAAAAGCCGACTTTAAACTCATTTATAGTTTGTTTTTAGAAATTTTACCAAGCCGCTTTATACATAGTTTATAGAATGTTTTTAGAAATGTATTGTATAACGTATAGAAAAAACTTCTTAGAGCTTCTTTAGTAAGTACTCTTTACAAAAACCTTAAGAACCCGCCATAATGTATAGAGAACCATAGTTCTTCTATAAGTCTCTATAGGACTTCATAGAATTTTCATAGAATATTTTTGTAAGGGACAGCCCACCATTGTGGTGTATTCTCCCTCGCACCAAGGGTCATCGCCAGACGGTGCCAAAGTCAGAAGGCTAGTCAACTAGCTCTGCCTATAGCGGTGCTTCTAAGCGAGATTGCTTTTTTAGTATATTTAAAGGAAAAGGGCAGGAAACGATGCAACTGATTATAGCTTAAAAGAACGGCCTTTTTCTGCATATAAAAGGAATCGAATATTAAGCTATAATCTTATGTTGACTGAACTTTACCTTTAATCATTTATTTTAATAAAATTAAAGTTTTAATTTTCTTGAGAAATTTTTTGACGAGATTTGCCGATCATTACCATCTTTGGACATCAAAGATGGTGTACCTTTTAAATTTGACGTTTTTCAAGTACCCAATCCATGGATTTCAGCAAAAGTTCCGACGAAAGCGCTGAAATCCCCGTTAAGTTCATCTCAAAGTCAATTGTCTCCAAAGGTTCGAGCCAAGTTTCATTTCCATACAAAGAAGACGGGGTTTTAGAAAGGTAATTGTTCCTTTAGAACCGACTAAACGGAAACGAGGGCTAACTGGCAAGAAAAAAACTTCCTCTGGTGTAAAAAAGGTGCGTGAAACCCCTACAACTAGTAGTTCCGAGTTTACAAAGGAAACTAATAATCCAGCTGTATTAGCTTTTGAGAAATTAAAGGTAACTGTGCAAAAACTCATCGCGAGTCCACCAATTTCCGAAGAAAAAGAAATGGAAGATGATACGGTAGACATATCGGGTGACCGTTGCCCCTCGCAGAAGCCAGAAGTATTAAACCATAAAAATAGTAGAAAGAGGAATTTTTCCTCATTAAGTTCCACCGAAGAATGTCCTGAAAAGAAAATGATTAAAGTGGTCCCGGCAGCTGCTGATGAAGACGCGCCGATTATTCCTGAAACTTGTAACGTATCACTTGGCTCCAGTGATCAGGATTTGGAAAACGGTCAAGAAAATGAAAATGCTGAACTAGAATCACTTGAGAAGGGTTCGGAACTGAAAGATTCGAAACCGATTGATTAGCGCCTTCGTTAGAAAGTCGCGCTGAAATTCCCGAAGTTCCTAAATCGACTCTTTCTTCCTTGACACCTCAAAAGGACAATCACGACGATGTCTTAGCCCGCGCCAAAAGAAGGCGGATTGTCTTACCTCAAATTGATACTTTGTCATCAACTTCCACAAAGAAAGACAAAACAAAAATGAATTCATCGGTACTTGAACTTACTTTTTCCATTATTTTAGGCCTACTTGATTTTATTGGTTCATTTTCTCTTCCAGAAGTCCCAGAACGATGAACCATCGACTCCCGCTCGATCCGTCAAACTTCAAATGCAAAGCGGATTAAATTTAAGGACCAGAGTCGTAACTCCCGTTTCCGAAAGCAAACTTGCGAAGGAAAAACAGAAGAAAACCCCCAAAAAGGTGTCTAATGAATCTGAATCTGACAAAATGTCGTCGCACCCGGAGTCGTCGTCTAATGAAACTGGTCTCGAGGAAAGTAGTGTTGCGCAGAAAGGTGACGAAGTTAAGTCGATGGAGAATGTAGTTGAAACTGTTCATGAATCAAAATCGGTGGCTTAAATTATTGGTGAACCCAAAGTATTAGAAGACATTGATGGGCGTAAGTCAACGGATATTTCTGATAAGGCCGCTATTGAACATCAATCAGGGGAAGCCGTTGACAAATCTTCGTTAGTCCAAGCTGCTAAGAAACGAACTTACTCGACTGTGTTGACAAGTCTACATTACTCGATGACATTGACACGCGCACAGTAATCAAAGTCTTTGGCAAAACATTTGACGAATCTAAATTTTTGGAAGGCGGTGAGGGTGTTGACGAATCTAAATTACTACAGTCCTTTGCTGAACCAAAACTACCAGAAACCAATGAAGAACTTAAACCATTGGAAACCGTTGAGAAATCTAATTCAAGTCAAATCGTTGATGAGCCATCAACGAAAGAAGTTGTTAATGACTGTGGGGACGATGAACCTAAGTTAATTGTTGACGTTAATTTGGAGGAACGTCAAGCAGTTCCTTTAGTGGTAATTGTAAGTTATAATTCATTAATTAAATGTTTTCTTAGAATACTTTAGGTACGTTTCTTTACTAGGAACCAATGAAGCCGATTCCCAGTTAACTGGAGAAATTACCGCCAGCCCCGAAGAAACGCTGGACATTAATAGTCAGGAACCAGTATTTTGTCAACTTTTTAAGTGTTAGCTCTATCTAAACCCATGTTTGAATGAGACGCCAAAACATTCGAATCAAATACGATGGAAAGGAACGAAATCCTGATTGTGATTTTAATGACGATGGAAAGGAACGAAATCCTGATTGTGATTTTAATGACGATGGAAAAGAACGAAATCCTGATTGTGATTTTAATGACGATGGAAAGGCACAAAACCATAAATTTGATTTAAATGACAGTGTTTCATCGGGTAAATGTAGATCTTGGATTGTTTAGGCTAAATGATGTCTAGTATACAATGTATTTAATCCAAGATGCAATTGTACACTATTAATTTATAGATGATGCTGAAAATGACGATGAACCTTATTATAGCGATGATGATGAAATTGACGAAATGTTAAATAATTTGAATAATGATCAAGCAAAGAGAATTCCACTGGCAGTATGTTCTACCAAGTAATATCCAAACAATGTTTATTGAAAGTTCAAACCTAACTATCTCTATATATGTAGTATTTCTAGACCAGTTATTAAATCAATTGTACCATCCAAGAAACGACCCCGTAAACCCATAAGGAATTCAATGATTGCTGATATGTTTTCTAAAGCGAGGTCAATAGTTAAAATATGTATGTACATAATATAATATATATGACTTTTTATTAGCTTGCGATTATAACGACGCTTTCCCTGGACTTGTGTTGCAAATCCAATCTGATATCAAAGCTTCAACACTAAACGCTGTGAGAAGTGGTGAAAAAAGACCAGATTGGCTCCTAAATCTCTATGCTAGAGACTTGAATGAGGTTAAGAAGCTTTTGCAGCCAATTTTGACTTCAACAAAAGAGGATCAAGTCAGTTTAAAATTACTTCAACTTCTTCAATCAACAAAGAAAGTAGTAAAAGTTCTAAATTCTCTTAAACATACCAAAGTATGCAATTTCAAAGAAATAAGTATAAACAGCATATATGTGTCCCTCTCATAATTGAATTGAAAAGGTGTTTATTGTGTATAAAAAGAATCATACAAAGATTCACGAGAATATACACTTTGTGATAACATCAGAGCATAATAACAAGAATATTACATATAGACAAGACGTTTAAATCGAAAATTAACAGTTGCATTTATAATTATGTATTTGCGCAATATTGGAAGAGAATATGTCTAACTTTTCTTTCAAAAGATTGCAGGACCTTTGCATCCTGTTAATAGGGATTAGGCTTGAGCCTTTAACATAGAATGTATCTGGGTTGATTCTCAAAAGTCGAGGAACATTAAAATTTAATTTTTCTAGCAGGGAGGGAATTGGCATAAAATTATGTATTAATTTGAAGATAAATTGGAAATCAGTGAGTGAACAGAGACGTTTTATAGTAGGGAGTCCAAGGAGACTAAGGATATTTTCATAGTTGTATTCTAAATTTTTAAGATAGTTTCGAAAACAATACTCGACAAATTTTCTTTGAACACCCTCTATTTTAGCGAGAAGGTAGGCGCTACAACCCCCCCCCCAAGCAATCCAGCCAAATGTGAGACTCGATCTGACCAGACTTAGAAATAGAAGCCGGAAGTGCGATAGAGAATTTAATTTCCTAGTTAATTTATATGAGACCGCGAGCGTTCGTCGGCAACGGTTTACACAGAAGTGAATATGGTCATAAAAATACTGCACGCCCAGATCTTTAATAAGATCTTTTCGAGGTATTTTATTAGAATCGATGACGTAGTTCGTGATCACTTTTCGGCAAACGCGTCTCGTATAGGTCACATGGACTGATTTGACTGGATTTATGGGTAAGTTATTCTTAGAGCACCAAAGGGCTAACGAATCAAGGTCCTGTTGCAGCAGTGCACTATCAAATTTACAATTTACACTCTTGCATATTTTATTATCATCGGCGAATTGGAAAAGCTTGGAATGACGTACAGCAAATTGTAAATCAAAAATGTAAACATTGAATAGAAGTGGGCCCAATGATTACCCTTGAGGAACACCACATTGGACAGGATATATCACATTTGTTAGTTCACCGTTGCATTTTAAGACATTGACCCGAGAGCCCAAGCAGTCGACCACCCAGGATAATAGATTGCCACCCATACCCAGAGCTTTTAGCTTGTCTCTTAAGAACCGATGGGAAACCCTATCAAATGCCTTCGCCAAATCCAGATAAATTGCATCAACCTGCCCTCTATTTATTACCTCAGGAGCCACCATATCCATAAACGAAGCGTGATTGGTGTCAACGCTCTTCCCCGTGGAAAAGCCATGCTGGCATTCGTTGGGAAAGAACTCGAACCAACCCCGCATAAATTTATGCATAATCATATCAAATATCTTCGCCAAGACGCTTAAAAGGGAAATAGGACGGTAATTCTTGGGATCTGTAGATGATCCATTTTTGAAAATGGGCACCACTACAGCCGTTTTCCAAAGGCTAGGGAAGCAATGCTGCTGTATTGACCGATTAAAGATATGTTACAGTAGGGGTAAAAGGACATCCGCACAGCCCTGATAATGAACGCGGGAATACCATCAACCCCCGTTGAAAACTTGTTTGGCAGGCGTTTTATGGCCCAAAAGATGCCAGACTGGGTTATAATCTGGTTTACGTAACTGTGAGCTGCAACGTCATTAGAGGCAAGGGAATACGTCTCGTTTTGGTCGGTTTTATCCACGGAAACCTTCGAAAATAGGTCTTTGAAGCAGTCAGCCAGTTTACTTGGTTCAGAAACGAGCTGTTTGTCTATAGTCAGCGTAATTGTAGATCTAAAGTCTTTAAGGTTTCCGTTGACAAAACGCCAAAATTGTTTGGGGTGGGCTAATGCGTTTTCGCAAACCAGTCCTGTTAAAACATTTTTGTCCCGCGCTATTAGACGCTTGACAAGGGCCCTGCTCTTACGAAATGCGATAGCATCCTGCAATAACCCAGTGCGACGCTTTTTCCCATAAAGGTACTTTTTATTTCTTATCGCCCGTTGTAGATCTAATGAGTACCAGTGAGAAAATTTTTCTCCACCAGGTCGACCACGTTTGGGTATATGTGTGGACATGGCAGAGCATATACTGTCTGTTAAATACGTAACGCAAGAATCAACATCGTCAGATCCCAGAATTGGTGTCCAATCGGTATTACACAGCGAATTATAAAGTCTAAAATAATCGCCTTTTCTATAATTAAACACGGGGCTGATAGATGGTAAAGTAGTACGAAAGGTATCAGTGTGTGTCAGGCAAAAGGGCGGGTGATAAGGGTCAATCTGGACGAAAGGATCTTCAAGATCAATAAGTTCTAAAGCGTTTATATTTGTAAGGCATAAATCTAGTAAATTTTTGTTTTCTGGACACTTATTGATTTGGTGTAAATTTAAGCTATAGCATATGTCAAAGACATGGGCTGCTTTATGTTTAACAGGGGAGGTGCAACCGTTAATCCCTGGAAGATTGAAATCGCCGAGTAGCAGAATGTCGCAATCAGTATTCAGGGTAGCCGTAAGTAAGCAATCCTTGTAGTTTTTATATTGTAAATCATCATTAGATGGGCGAAAGTAACAATTGCCCAATATAATTGAGTGCGAATTATCAAGATTAATTTCCAGAAACACACATTCTGGAGTTCCTTCAAATTCTTGACGTCTGCAATGCGACAACGACTTCTTAATGGCGATCAATGTCCCTCCTCCCCGGACATTATAAATAATGGATCAGGGCGATCGGCCCGAAAAACCTGGTAAGTAGAAGGAAAATAGTCACGCGTGAAATTAGTGTTATTTAACCACGTCTCTGTTAGGCAGATGACGTCTAAATCCTGAGCTATAATATTATTTAAAAATTCTTTTGATTTGGTACGGAGACCACGAACATTTTGATAGGCTATAGTAATTTGGTTCATTAGGTGTTAGTTGGCACAGTAGTCAGATCATCGTTTTCGGTGGTAGTACAGAACTCCGATTCGTGTTTATGATCGTCCTGTGGTTCACCTTGAAAGTCAGTAATGATGCAGTCTAATGGCCAGATTGATAAATCAGATAATTTATCAAATTCGCTAGCATCCGTGCAAGAGACATAAAATGATGAATGGTTAGCCCCCGGATGTTTGGGCTTTAGACGTATACATAGAGCTGAATTGATACCCGATTCTTCCGCCAGGGCGGCTTTAAGGTCAGTGGAGAGTAAGTCTTTGTCCAGGCGGCTGACGAATAATGCTTTACGGGCACTCTTATTGACCCGCTGTGGGCGTTGCGCAGTCTTCAGCCGTGAATGTACCGCCGTTCCAGTTTTTGCTGGTTTCAGCGCTCGTGCAGCCTGGCTTGGGCCATGGTGAAAGGAGTTTCCCACAGGCTGGCCAGATCCAGTGTGTCGAGCCATTACAGGTGGTAACCCTCCAGCAAGTCAGGCAAATGGACCCTGTGACCAAGGCGTAGCGTTAGCATTCAATCCAGCAGTTGAACCTTGTAAATGTGGTCGTGGTAATTCAGGGAAATGTGTTCCAGGAACCAGGGGTCTGTTGGTCTTTAATTCCCGCCGCAAATTGGCATTATCCTCTTCTAGGGAATCAATGCGTTTCTCGAGTTTGTTGATCTTATCTTCGAATTTAGAGTAGATTTTCTCCATGTTTCCCAGTTTCTCCACAATCTTATCCAGAATAGAGTCTTTATCCCTGGTAAGACTGTCAACCCGAAGAAGGTGATGTAAAGCCTCGTGTACATCGGCTAAGGTAAGAGGATTGTCCCTATTCATTGAATTTCTGATTAGAGGAGACGTTGGTTTACAGTGCGAGCATGTATAAGAAGATTGGCGAGTACAATCTTCGTGAATTCTGCGTTTACAATTTCCAGAGCAAAGAATACTCTTTTGCTTCCCAAAGAACTGCGCGTCACAGACTTCACAGCGATCCCGAGAACCCGCCATTCCGTAGAAGACGACTTAACCGAATCGCATGGCAAACCGTTGCCGTTAGAAGCAAAGAACTTGTAAAATTTAAAAAATTAGCAGACCGGAGGTAAACTGGAGGTTTTTTTAGTAAGGTCTCAAATTCAGTTACAGAAAATGCCCCGTCATGAGTCCCGCGGAACAAACGACACTAGCTTTTCCACAACTATGGCAGGCCGCTGCCAGAAGGTAACACCAAAAAACAGCGAAACCACGAAAACTAGTCCAAATTACTGAAACTTAAGTTTGATTACCGTTAACGGAAGACGTTGGGAGTCGAAATGTGCCAAAATCCGGACACAGAACGGATAAAAAACCAAAAATCGGAAGCAAAAACCGGAGCGCGAGCTAAGCAGCGAACTAAGACTCCACGCGTCGTCTGCTTAATAATGAAAGCATTAATAGTTTCATATTTGTGAATTATGTTAGGGATTTTCGGAGTTGAGTTACGTAGAATCATTACCTGGAATTAAAGTACTTTTAAGAAGGCTGCAAGAAGAAGGTTCGAGAAAACCAGAGCTTCTGCCAGTAGATGTTAAGGTTCCGCCGGAAGAATCTGGAGAGGTTTTGATGTATGTGATAGGGGCAGTTATTAGATCCTTAAGTAGGAAGTCAGATGATGGGCGAAAAGCCGCTCAACAATTACACACGACCAAAGAAAACGTATCATCAAACTTGTCAAGTTGAATACACGCTCAAAACCCGTGGTGGGCTTTTTTACCCTACTGAAGACGCGTACAAATTGTTTTTGGGAATATATAAACATATTGCTAAATACTACAGCTTTATCTATATGGAAAACAGAGCCAAATTAGCGAAAGATGAAATCTGGAAAGTTGAGTATATTTTAAACAATTGGGCAACGATTTGCAAAGGAGCTGTTGAACCAGAAATGTAGAAACCACTAATGGAGCATTGTGTAAGATATTTCATAAACACTATAGCAAATGGCCATTTGAAGAAATTAAAATATGATCATAAAAATAAAATGCGATTGAAAATGATCAAATCAAAAGTAATTCAAAGGACCGCCTGCGTAAAAGACTTCAAAGTGAAATATCTGGTTTTCGAAAATGATGTGATAATGCTGGTGATCCAAAGTACAAAATTTTTACGCATAAAATGTGATTAATGCCAATATAGTACAAAACGTTCTAGTCAAACTCAGAATATAATAATTATTCGTTAGGCCTAGTAACTAATTATTTGTAGTATACTACAATGTTGCAAAATCGATTGTTTATATAGATTCTTTGTCCACAGTTGTGTTGCTTGCTGTACTATGAAGATGAAGGTTTTGATTTTTTCAAAATATACAACGTCTCTCTATTACTTCCAAACGTTGCCACAGTTGGATCTTGGTTAGACCCACACGCTTGTCTATGACGTGAAAATTCTAACTCAATGGGATTCTGATTGAAATTTGCTGTTAGGGTGTATCTAACCCCTTTTCCTAACAAGAATCGCAAGATGCCAACCATTGCCCTAGCTGCATGTAAAAGAACATTAAATTTACCAAATTTACTGGGTATTTAGCGGTTAATCGTACTTGTTTGTCGTAAACCTGATAGCGTTTCTCGAGAAAGCAGCATTTTCTTCCTTTCATCTGGTTTAAATTTCCCGGGTCGTTCTGCAACATCATTTTCCCATACATCGAAGTAGTTCAAAAAGTCATTTTCTAACCACTATTAAATAGAAAAAGTTATTTAACATATTTAACAAGATTGATTTTGTTGTATTATCATAGCTACTAGCCTCTATCCTTTTGTCATAACAGACATGAAGAGCCTTTTGTTTGGTTTCCTTTGGTAATGAGCTTCTTGAAAATTGGAAGCATTGACTATGTCGAACCATTTGTCGAGCAGTTCTACAAGTTTGACTGTTTCAGAATATGTTTGACCAAATTCAGCCTCAATCGCATTAGCCACTGTTTTGCTCAGAACTTGGGTTGCGTATTTAACCTTCATTTTACTGTATGAGTTGAGATATATGTGGTCGCACGAAATCTTGTGGGCTTTTTTAAGGTTGCTAGGACGAGCTTGTTCATTCTCGTAAAGGTCTCGTATTGGTTTCCACGTAATATTCTGCCCATTTTTGTACATTAAGCGAACCTTACTGTCCTCTGTGTTACTGTACAAGCAATTTCTCGATGTTTTGAGTAAGTTTGGAGGATCGCATATAAAAAATATGGGCCGTTCTTCGTCGAGGCTATAGTGATTACTGCAAAAATGTGGTTCCTCATCTATCGTGTGTAGGGTTGTAAATAGACGTAGAATAGGTCTATCATACTGGCATGCGACGCTTCACCAGTAGGAGTGGGTGCGGTTATATCACACAGGATTGGAAATGAAGAACGACCAATTGCCTTTGCCTCAAGGTCCCTTCAACAAGCAGAACGCAAGTATCCGCAGATCGAGAGGGAAGCGTTGGCGTTGGTATTTGGAGTGACGCGCTTTCGGGACTATCTCCTGGGACGAAAATTTATCTTGGTGACCGACCATAAACCCTTGGTCTCAATCTTCAACGAAAACAGACAGATACCAGCGATGGCGGGCGCCAGAATTCAGAGACGGACGTTGTTGTTGTCTGCATACGAATACAAGATTGAGTACAAGAAGGGTTCTACGCATAACAACGCCGACGCACTTAGCCGACTTCCGTCAGAAAAACCGGAAGGAGAACCACCGCTACCCTCTGAATTGGTCTTATTACTACATACGAGAACAAATGGCTTGCTGGATGTCGTGGGGGTACGCCGAGCTACGCAAAAGGACCCCATCCTATCACAGATTAAGACGTATACCAGAGAGGGCTGGCCACTCAACACATCCAGGATCACAAAGGATTTCCAGAGATACCATCATAGACGCTACGAAATATCAATACCGACGACGTACTATTGATGGGAAATAGAGTAATCATACCGAGGGACGAGAGATCTAAGATACTGGCGGAATTACACATTAGCCACCAAGGTGTCCGGTCAATGAAAGAGCTGGCACGCTCAAAAGTATGGTGGCCAGGCTTGGATCAGGATATAGAAGACATGTCGCATTCATGTAAAACCTGCCGATTGCTTGCACCATTGCCCAAGCAAAAGTATTCGCCGTGGCCGACAGCAGATAAACCTTAACACAGAGTACACATAGACTTCGCAGGTCCTATAGAAGGACATTATTTGCTAATTACCGTGGACTCGTTTTCCAAATGGTTGGAAGTGGACATCACAAAAAATACTACGTCAGCGACGGTAATAGATTGCCTCAGAGGACACATAGCGCGCTTCGGAGTCAAGATTCAGTTGGTTAGCGACAACGGCCCGTGCTTTACAAGCGGCGAGTTCAAACAGTTCATGGAGGAGATGGGGATTAATCACACCACAACGGCACCATACCATCCAGCGTCAAATGGTCAAGCGGAGAGATCAGTTAGGACAGTAAAAACGGCACTGAGAAAAATTACGGGAGGAACGTCCGATGAAACAGAACTGATTGCCAACGCTCTGGCCAACTGCAACGAAGGTTCCCTCAAATTGAAACTATCTCGCTTTCTACTCAACTATCGTAGAACACCGGTAAATGGGGGAAATCACTGGCAGAAGTGATGTTCAACAGAACAATAGTAACGGCTTTAGACTTATGTCATCCTAGCAACGCGACAACATCAGGAACATTAAGACGCGAACCGGGCGTAAATAGGCAACGTATCTTAGCAAGGAATTTCGGGCGGGGTCCAAAATGGATCGAAGGAACCGTTGTGAGACGTATGGGCAAAATGATGATGGAAATCGAGACCTCCGATGGAGTCATACGAAGACATCGCAACCAGGCTCGAAGCGTTTGGACAAAGAGGAACGCAGCAGCAGACTCGGCGTCGTCACAGGAAAACCGATCAAGCGTTCCAAGGAAAGAAAATCCCGAATCAATGCCTGGCAAGGATCTAGACCCGGAAAACTACCCAATTGTCACCTTTGGAAGGTGGCAAGAAGACACGCCAACAAGTTGTCACGCACGGAATCAGAGTCCACCCACGGCCATTTTGCCTCTAATACCTATTTCACCAACGGAGCCACAAGCAACCAGTACATCCGAAGAATGTCCAGATCAAGCAGCAACCGCACGTCATCATCAATTCCCGCGCAGGAGCAACAGACAACGCCAACCACCAGACAGATTAGGATTGTAACAAAAAAAGGGGGGAAAGTAATGTAGGGTTGTAAATAGACGTAGAATAGGTAAAGTAATAATAGGTCAATAATAGACAAACAAACATGTAAAAAGATAAGCCGAGATAAGAGACTGTATAAATAAGGAGTTGGGGACGACACTCTTGGCAGAGTGGAACACGCGAGGACGACGACTGTTATTTGACGACAGATCAGATATTGACTGAATAAAGTAAATTATAATAAATACGGGATGTCTTCTATATGCCTAGTTTTAAGCCTAACATCGTGTTCATAGAAAAGAATTTCCTATTTGTCGCAGCGCCATCCCCGATCACCGAAATTATTTTGAATCCAATGGTTTCCTATTTCTCCAACGCTTCCCACACTATCGAATTCAAATCGTCAGCTGTCAGTCGATTTGTAGCAAAGTGTGCAAATGGATATTTTACACGACTGGTTGTACCACGAAGCATAAGCATTAGAATATGAGACGCTACTTCTTTTCATTATGATTTTCCTTTGACAACCCGCTAATTTTATTCCTAGCATCGTTTAAATGAGTGTATCCGATAATATCCCCAGTGTCTTTTTTGTATATCAGGTCTTCCTTGGTTTTAATTTCATCTAACAGTATGCTGAAGTATTGATACGCTGGTGGTAAAGTATGCGGTTTTATCTCGTCTTTCATTCGGTTCAGAATTTCATCTGAAAGCCAAGTTGTTTACTATCATGAGAAGAGTTCCGAAATAGTGTACTATACGATGGCAATTAAAGGATTCTCGAATTGGCTAAGCTTCTATTAGCCGCTGGTGACTTATGATACTGGTATAAGCACCATTTTATTACTGCCGGGTCCCATCTTCGACCACGAGGGTCTTTTTGTTTAGCCATTTTTAGTTGGGTTCTCAAAAAGAGTGAGACGAATGAGTTATCATTTTTCTCGACCGATGTTCTCAAAATTTATTCAATACAAGCTTGATCGTCTTCGCGCAAGGGCTCACCACAAGCTGTCAAGCGCTTTTTCGCCTTTTTTATCCATCGCTTCATACGTCGTCTTGAACATATTTCGTCACGTTTTATTTTCTTCAAAAGTTCAATCAGTTCTTCCTTCGACATAGTTTTATACTTTCGGTTTTGCGATTTGTTCATTCTAGCTTTAGTCCTAGATGCATAGCCTTTCAGATTCAAGCAGAAGAAACATGTTTTCTTGGTGGAAAGCGCGAGGCATTTGGGGTTCCTTACTACTTTGGAAAAAGGACAATATTGGCCCTTCTGTAGCTCCATTAAAATCGCGATCACTTCTGGATGTTTGACACCATTGCACATTTTAAAATTCATAATAACGTTTAAAACAAAACGTAATTCCTCTATGGTGGAGACAACATTGGGTATCTTCAGTAAGTTATGTTTCGACAAGTCAAGGTTAAATGCATACACCGATAGATTGAAATCCACATTAATCGTTAAAGTTATCTCTAAACATTTACTTTCGTAGTTGATTTTGAAAATATTTAATGTGCTGTCTGTAATGTTTGAACCCCAATGCTTTTCCTGCAGAAGTTGCCGTTCTGTAGATTCAAAATATGGGCCAACTGTATTCTTCAATGAAGGTTGACCAACCAATCATGGTGAATAATTACGATTTTCCAAAAAGCGTTGTACGATAGGTGTTGGTTGTGGAAAATTCTCTGCACAACAAATTTTTGTCCATCTTATCTATCCTTTCTGGATATGAGTAGATAATTGCTAAATGATTTAGTGTTTTTGAGTCATTGTTGTCAGTAAGTAGGTTTTTTAAAGCTTCAACATGGAGAAACGTCTTTCTGCTGAAGCAGAAGTGGCAGGCACAACGAGAAGCAGACGAATTAAGCTGCAAACTTCCGAGAAAATACTTTGGGTTTCGTCGTGCAACTTGCTTAGCTCAAGAACTACATTCTTCAAGGTTGTTCTCTCTGGCATTACTGTTGAAAGTATATCTAGCTGCACTTTTAAACGCTGAACGTTAAATCCATAATCGGCAAGAGTTTGTTTAATTGAATGAGACCATTTTTCTGAGCTCAAAAGAAGTGCTTCTTCCAGTTCCTTGTATTTTTTGAAACGGAATTGATCAAACCTACTGTTCAGTTCAGAAATTATGTTTTTCCTTCGGGATGACAAAGTGGTGGTTTGCAGACGCATTGTACTTGTGTTGTAATATTTATGGGACCTTCATGATTCGGTCTCTCTTTGGAGCCTCTAAATCATATTTTTCACATGAACTGGACATTTCACCCCATAAGGAATTTTAGTGGTCCTCCATTCTCAAGTTTTGTAAGTAGGTAAGTAGGACTTGTACTGCTTCAGAAGCACCTGCAACTTTCATTGTCGACTTTTGTAAGACAACGCTAAGGTTCTCACAAGAAATATCTTCTGGCAAATAAGATACCCCAAATAAGTTTCAGCCTTATTAAGTTGATCGACTAGCAGTTTCGAATCTTTCGTCTTTGCTCTTGGAAATTTCATCAAGAAAGTCAAATATAGATTCGTAATTCTTAAGAATGCAATTAATGGAGGAAGTACGGAGACTCTACCTAGTTGGACAAAGCAGCCTGGGAGTAGAAACGTGATTTTGGTTTCCGTTATTATCAGACTCTGCAATGATGTTTTGAAAATTAGCTCTCCTTTAAGGAGAACCTCTGATAATCTCGCCTATGTCATGGTCCATTAAAGGAATGGCTCGGACACTTTCTTACATGGTTAAGTTTAGACTATGGTTGCTGCAGTGCACGTACATTGCCAACGGTTGCAATTCTGCTATACTAGTCCGAACACCTTTCTTTATTCCTTTCATATTGCTACCTCCATCGTAGCACTGGCCCCTAAGCTTCGACAATGGTAAATCGAATCGAATTAAAGCATCTAAAATCAGGGAAACAAGCGAGAGACCCGTTGTCGAGGAAGTCTCATAGAGCCCCAAGAAAAACCACTCCGTTTTGAAGTTTTCACGAACAATTCTTATATTAATGGAAACTACTTCTTTTCCACTAACATCCGAAGTTTCATCTACGGTTAAGCTAAAATATTTTGATTTTTTGATCTCTTGAAGAATAGATCTTATAACAGTGTTTGTTATTAATTTATGCATTTCATTTTGGACTTCAGGGGAAGTAAAATTGTTCTTTCGTTGCAGAAAGAGCTCAACTTCAGGTATGTGTTAAGACAATACTCTACTAAGCTGAAAATAGTTTCCTGGCTCATTATAATGACCACGAAATGGCAGTCCTTGACCTCCAGGGTACAGAACGCTCTCGAAAAGCGCCTCAAGCGCCACCCTAGCTGCCTTCTGTTGCTTCAATAGAACGTGATCGATAAGTGAACAAATAGGCATGAATCGTGAAGCTGCTAACTTAGCAACAGCTTCCCTGTGAAATTGACTTTTTTCATGTTTATTTAATGTCTCCGATCCTTTATTCCACTTGTTAAACCCATCACGGGTGAAAATTATGCTGACATTGGGCCTAAGATTTACTAGTTCCTTTTTTATAGCCGCAAGGCACTCCCAACAAAGAACGCCATTAACTTTGACATTGTAATGTATCCAAGGAAATTACCGGTACCATTCTCTATTAAACTTGAAAATTCGACGACCCACCTGACTGTTAGAGGTTGGTTTTTCGAAATTGATGCTAAATTCGCTGATGACTTGGCTTTGTTCATTCTATTGGTTTTGGGTAATTTCAATTCTTGGCTCTGAGTCTGTCATAAGGCTCAGACTGGATGAAATTTGATTGCCAGACAACATTTTCTTGAATGATTTGTTACCTTCATTGGGCGATTTGGTGGATTCTAGCGATCTAATGGAAGAGTAAGAAAGGCCAAAGCCGTGGAACTCAAACGAACTAGCGGATGAAGGGCCTGAATCAAGATCATCGGTCTCAAGTGATGAAGAGCCAGAATTGGCACCAAGAGAATAGGTCTCAACTTTCTCAAGCGAAATATCAAGTTTCTCAATATGATTCACAGATTTTTGCAAAAATTTCGGCTGGGTTAAAGTTGTTTTAACCTGATCGTTATCATTGTTCACAATTAAATCAACCACGATGTTATTTTCAGGTGTAGAAGTTTCATTGCCTTCATCCTCTTTTGTGAAAGAACTTATCGTTTTGGCTTTACAAATTGTTGAATTACCATTAATAACCTCTCACTTATCAGACTCTTTGGAAAACTGTACTGTTTCCAAAGTTTTATCACCTAAAGTAAATTAAACTTATAAATGGAGCTGAGTAATTGGGTCCAAAGGTATAAATATTGGGCTAAATGATAAGCGGATGACAATAAACGGTTGCAAACCAAATTTAGAAAGTTTCTCCTTAAGTTTAAATTCTTCTAAATTTCTGGCATGTGTCCCTTTAAGATTCTGACTTCCGGACAACTTCTTGTTTTTAGATAACGTCGACGAACCTGACGACTCCTTTTTTTGCGCCGTAAATAAATAAAAATAGGGAAGCTAGAACAGTTACACCATGCGTTATGGAAGGACTGCGTTATGTTAAAAAAAGAGTATCGTCGATATATCATAATACGCGACGAAAAACTTGCTGCATGAGTCATGACTCGCTCTGAGAGGTGAGAGGTTTTCAACGTGACGCGACCCTAGTAGTAGTCTAGTGAATTATAAAGGAAAAATGGACGGTAGGAGTTTTTATCTCTTTCGTTCCATTCTAGCTAACGCGCAAGCGGGATTGGCGTCGGTTACCACACTACCACTTTCAGTTCAAAGCCGGTTTTTTTAAAAAAGCGGCGTCCGTAAAGAACGCCTAACCGAGCGCCAGAAAGAGGAGAGTCATACCCCGAAGCGAGCCAACTCACCTATTCACATTATTACTCCCTCTCGCCTCTTTCTCCTCTCTGCCAAGACGGGCTCTTGGCTCCGCAACTACGACGGGAAACGGCGCTGCGCGTAATACGGAAATGGTCTAATCACCATTTATTTCAGGGTTGGCAAAAATCCGGATTTTTCTTGAAAAAGCCACTGGTATGGTTTTTTGCTGGTTTAAACCGGATTTTATTGGTTTTATCCAGCTTTTTTTAAACTACTCTTTAGTGCTTAAATTTTAGCACTTCTTTTTACATTTAGTGCGATCGTTGTCTTCTACTAGGCCGTCTGATTGAAAATCCTTTTAATTGTACATAAATGTTGTTAAAACTATAGACATTTCCCATAGAGATGAGTAGGGCCCCTGATTTAAATGGGGAATTTTCAATACAACCCGACATATATCGGGTCGAAAAATCCTAGGTTTTAGTTAGAAAATGACTTAAAACTTTTTGCTGGTCGGGTCGGGTAGGGTTTTCATACCGTCTACCCGGGTAGACATTTTTATTATCTTCAATAGGGCAGGGTTGGGCCCAGGTAGGCTCTTTTTGTGATCCTCAATGGGGCAGGGTCGGGCCCGGGTAGGCTGTGTGGTGATCTTCAGTAGGGCAGGGTCTGATAAAGATTTTTCTAAACGCGCGGTCCGACCAACCAATTTAGCATGGGGAAAAATTCAACTCGGTCTCACGAGTTTCGGGTGGAGCAGTGGGAGAAGGGTGCGTCAAAATAACCCACAATATATGGGAATGGACCATTTCGATGAAATGAAGAGGTAAAGACATGTGGGTCAAACTTTTCCTTCCATCTCACTTTATGGTGCCTGCGCTGTACTCAATTATTATATTTTTTGAAAAATCCACTGGATTTTTCATCGTGGTTTAAACCGGTTTAATCCAGATGGATAAAACCGGACTGGATACCAGCGTGCCAACCCTGATTTATTTACTTCAGTATCATTTTGACGACCTTTTGGTTTTGAAATTTGCCACCCTTTCTGAACTATTTAAGCGCCCTGGTAAACTTTTAGGGGGTACAATGTACCCATGTACCCCCGTTCCTACGCCACTTCGGGATGGCGTAATACCGAAGTTTTGTAAAGCACGTCCAGTGGCGTATGCTCTACGCTTGCAGGTGGATCAAGAAATAGAGCGTCTGAAGAGGGAATGAATAATAACGCCAATACCCTTCAGTCATTGAGCTACAACAGTCGTACTCATTGTTAAGCCTAACGGCTCAATCCGAATTTGTGGGGACCACAAAATCACTGTTAATCCCTCATTACACGTTGACCAACACCCTATGCCCAGGATTGAAGAGATGTTCAAAAAATTGTCAAAAGGAAAACGTTAAACCGAAATTGACCTCAGTGAAGCGTTCATGCAAATAGCAGTTGATGATGAGACAAGTAAAATATTGACGATTAATACCACCAAAGGCTTATACAGAGTCAACAGACTAGCATACGGTATAGCCTCTTCTCCAGCTATTTTTCCAAAAGCACTCGAACAAGTTTTGTCAAATTTGGCCTCTGCTAGCAATTTCCAGGAGGATATCCTCGTTACCGGTGCAACCGAAGAAGAACATTTGGATAACCTAGAGAAGGTCCTTCAACAATTAGAAGATTTTGGATTACGAGCCCGTAAGGACAAATGCAAATTTTTTGTCGAAAAGCTCGAATGCTTGGGACATATTACCGATGCTCAAGGTTTACACCCAAATCCTAAGAAGATAATTGCCATCCAAAACGTGCCCGTACCAGTTTACGTATCTCAGTTGCGTTCATTTCTGGGTCTCATCAATTATAATGGCAAATTTAACCAGGATATAAGCGTGAAATTATATCCACTTCAACAACTTTTGAATAAAAACACTCCCTGGAAGTGGACTGACGAATGTAACGATTCATTTGAAAACATCAAGCACGAACTGACTTCCGATCACGTCTTGATCAATTATTCTCCGGAGATACCGCTAATTCTCTCCTGCGACGCCTCTCCTTACGGAATTGGCTGCGTTCTAGCCCATCTAATGCCGTCTGGCCATGAATGACCGATCGCGTACAAGTTCCTAACTATGACACCAACGGAACAAAATTACGCGCAAGTGGAGAAGGAGGCCTTGTCTATAATTTTTGGAATAAAGAAATTTCATTCGTACATCTACGGGCGTTCGTTTACACTGTACACTGAACAGCGGCCCCTAACAAAAATCTTTGGCCACCATTCTGGCCTACCCGTTTTGGCTGCCCCCCGCATCCAACGCTGGGCTGTAATGTTAGCTACTACACGACTAAATACAAGCCAGGGTCTGGACATGCAAATGCTGACGCTCTTTCGCGACTTCCTCTGCCCATTACGGCATCGGCCAAGTTAGATGGCGCCGATCTCTTCAACCTTAACCAAATCGCCTGCTTACCCATTACTAGTCAGGACATAGCAAAGGCTACTCGCACGGATCCGGTTTTATCCCGAGTTTTGGAATATACTTTGCACGGTTGGCCTCAATTAACGAAGGAGGAGGTCGAATTGCAGTTTTATTTCTCCAAGCGAGATGATCTTACCGTAACCCATAATTGCTTGTTACGTGGAATGCGTGTTATCGTTCCGGCCAAATGTCGACCACAAGTATTAGACGAATTACACAGAAACCACCCGGGTATTGTGAATAAGAAATCAATTGCCCGCAGCTAGGTCTATTGGAAGGGTATAGACAAAGACCTGGAAGCCCAAGTTAAATCGTGTTCTGAATGTAAACTTCTAAGTAAAAATCCCGAAAAAAGCCCTCTGCATCCCTGAATACATGCCGTTAGACCTTTCCAAAGAGTGCATATTAATTATGCTGACCCCTTTCGTAACCGAATGTTTTTCGTCGCATTCGACGCATATTTGAATTGGCCCGAGGTTTACATTTCAAACACATCTACAACTGAACAAACTATCGAGTCCTTATCCAATCTTTTCACGTTTCGGATCGGCTGAAACTCTCGTTAGTGATAACGGACCATATTTAACAAGCGCCGTATTTGAAAATTTCACGAAACAATTAGGCATCAAACATATCTTCTCCGCTCCGTTTCATCCGTCCACCAATAGACAAGCGGAAAGATTCGTCCAGACACTAAAGAACGGTCTCAAACATTCCCACCCTTCCACATCACTCCGACAACACCTGGATGACTTTCTTCTGACATATCGTAATACGCCTCACGCTACCACCAGTGAAACCCCGGCAAACATGTTTTTGAAACGTACACTACGAACCCGGTTGACGCTACTTAAACCCGATATCAACGCGACGGTTCGGTCAAATCAGACAAACCAAGTCCTACGCCGTAACTCTTCAAGGGACGCAAACTTTGATGTAGAAGATAAGGATGTGCGAGAGATTACCGCACGCAAAAGCCTAGCTGGACACCAGCCAAGATTGTTGAAAATACGGGACCATTGTCCTATCGAGTTGAAACCCAAGAAAACATGATCTGGAGGCGCCACCACGACCAGATTATAACTCGAAATGCCCCTGTTACCACAGAGACTCTACCAATACCGGCCGCAACGAAACCTCATCAAATCTCGTCGGAACGCATCATAGAACCAATATCCTCACCTTTGACTCAACCAAAATTGACACGACAATTAGTAACAACCCCTACTCCGATTCGGCAAAGCCGTTCGCCTTCACAAACACCTCAACTACCTCAAGAAACTACTCCAACGGCTACGCCAAAGCTTCGACGTTCCAAACGTCAAATCAACCCTCCCAAGAAAGTCAATCTATAATTGACTCTAGAAACTATGTCATTATTAAATCATTTGTTAACGGACTTTTAACTATAAGTTCCTATTTTCAAGTATT
This sequence comes from Phalangium opilio, assembly GCA_019434445.1. NCBI lineage: Eukaryota > Metazoa > Arthropoda > Arachnida > Opiliones > Phalangiidae > Phalangium > Phalangium opilio. Next base: position 456,778 of record JAEQBA010000081.1, on the reverse strand, counting down.
TTGTATTCTTTATTATAATGATAATTTCACTCATTTTGTTCACGAACTTTAAAGTTTAAGTTCCTATTCATATGTTACAATTTTTGTATTTCAACTATATTGCATCTAATGTAGATTGGGAGGAGTGTGAAGTTCATAACCTGAGATAGAGGGCGATAGCCTCTCCATACTCGGGAGATATAGTTTTCCCTCTTTTATCTCTTTGTCAGTGAATAAAGCTCAGTAGCGCGCCCACCTTTATAGTAGTAAGAACCTTCGCTACTCCTAATGTCTAGTCTCGTGTAAATAAAAGATTACCGAATAATCAAAGGACTCTTTATTCTGTATTAGTCCCTCTTACGATTAGACTGTAATTTGTTAGTTACATTAGTGATGAACTAAAGGAATTAGAAATATATATATGTATATAACAGATATGACGCGCATCCTATAATGCACCATATTAGCCTTATTAAAAAGATGAAGATTGATTGCATCGCGTCCAATAGCGAGACGTATATATCGTTCTCGCTCGGTAGTCTTCGATTCATCGACAGCATTCGTTTCCTTCCAGCTTCCCTTGAAACTCTAGTTTCAAATGAAGCGGAAGGTGGTCAAACTAAATTCCCTTTGTTAAACTCTGTTTTCAACCAAACGAAAGCTAAATTTCTTATCCGACAGAGTGTTTATACCTACTTGTGCATGGATTCAGAGGAGCGTTTCAATGAGAAACAATTACCTCCAATAGAGTGCTTCCATAATGATCTAACAGATGAACCCCTTAGTCAAGAGGACAACGTCCACGCTCAAAACGTGTGGCAATCATTCAATATTAGGGATTTAGGTTTATATTTATATACAGGGTGTATCTGAAATGGACGTAGGAGCGAAAGTATTTGGGTTCCTGGGGCCAATATAAGGCGAAACTGTGGTATGACATTTTGTCGTACGCCAACCCATTTGGAAGTTACTTGAACCTAAAACTTGCTAGTTTGCATAAATCACAGCATGCTGACTTCGTCTAAAACAGTGGGAATTAAGTTCAAGATAGGATGATTATTGCAAATTAGTGGTTGCCAGCTAAAACAAAAAAGCGTCATAGCCATAGAGTTTATAGTCAATTTTAAGGAGTAGAAAGTTGACCAGTTGGTGACTCATAAAGAACATCAATGTAAAACAACATGTTACGATTTAGTGTGTTGAAACAACTGATCGATACTAATGGTAAACTGACAGCAGTAAGTAGCGCAAACTAATAAGAAAAACCTACATTTTGCTTCATTCTTCAAACAACCGAAAGGTTGCGAAAGCGTTCATTTTGGTTTGTGTACAAGACTACATATCCGGCGACGTCTTGTTTCCATTAAATTGGCAAATTATTTTTACATGCTTTAAAACACATTGAACCTTTAAAAGAAGAACATTTTTTACCGTTTTTATTGGCAATTTTCATAGAATAATTCTAAGGAATAAGAATGTACATTTCCTTATCTCGCATTGCACGTAGGTCTCCTGTCGTTCTCAACGCTGGCAGATTGCTTCCAGTTAGTAAACGTCATTAGTCTAGAAGGTCTTGCAATTGCTAATTCTCTTAGTTGCAGGCCTCTTGGGAGAAAATCCGCGGGGTTTTCAATTCCCCGGCAATGATGCTACGATTGTAATTCCGATAGTCTTTGGATTTCACGGACTCGGTTGGCCACAAATGGCTTCCAATCTCGTGGATTGCCTTTAATCCAAAAATACGTTACTGTAGAATTTGTCCACAGATATACGGTTGACTTATTTATCAAGAGTATTCTTCCAAGCCTTTCAGCTAATCTTGCGCCGGTTGAGGCTCCTTGTAGTTCTAATCTTGGTAGCGTAATTCTTTTTATGGGAGTTACCTAGCTTTGGACGATACGAATGATGTTTCGAATAGCCCATCTTCCAATTTGAATCTTATGAACGCTACACATCCGTAGGCAGTTTCGCTAGCGTCACAAAATACGTGAAGCTGACTCTCTTTCACTCATTGTTCGCCTGCCAGTTTATAGTAATACCTTGATACTATACTTGAATGTCTTCTAACTCCTTCAACTGTGAGCTCCAGTTGTTCCACTGTTAGCTGATATGGGCGGGTAATTCCTCGTCCCATCCAACTCCTTCCCTCCATAGACATTGAAATAAAGTCTTGATTGTTATCGTAAATGGAGTGACAAATCCAATAGGGTCAAAGATGCGTGAGGCTGCACTCAAAACACTACGTTTTGTATTGACGAAATTTTGTGGCATCTTTAGAAGTCCCGTGACTTCAAATGAAAAACAATCTGTTCTAGGACTCCAAGTTAATCCAAGAACCTTGTTGTTTTCTGGACTTTGAAAGATCGTTCTTTCCTCCTTTGTTTGTGGCTCGATCAATTGATTAAGATGGACTCTTAATGCTGGTGAATTAGTTTGAAATTTACCTAACGACATTACTGCGTCTTTTAAAATGTCCATCGACCCACAAAAATCTGACGAAATCCCTTTCTTATTGGTCTATGGAGATTTGTAAGATGGCTTGTTTGATGTCTGTCGTTACCGCAACCTTGTTCTTCCGGAAGTTGATTAATATGTTATATAAGTCAGGATTCAGATTAGGTCCTGACTCTAAACAGTCATTTAAGGATGGTTGATCCTTTTCGTGAGCTGAACCGACAAAGACAATACGGATTTTTGACGTAGCTCTTTCCTCCTTAATTACCGGATGATGGGGTAAATAAAAAACATCTTTCCTTCTCCTTTCATTTTCTGACTCGACAATCTCTTCAATAATTACTGCTTGCGCATATTCCCTGAAGATACGAATTTAAGCGCTTTAGTAATCCCTTTAGACGCTTCTTTGCTAGATCGTAATTGTTGGGTAGGTCCCGTCTTTCTTCCTTCCAAGGGAATTCAACTTCGTACCTAGCGCCCTTCATAGTAATTTTACTCTCGAATTTTCGTTCCAAGTCTTCTGAAGCGAAATTCTCCATCTCGTTTTTTCTAATGCCAATACTTTCAAGTTCCCAGAACCTTCGTAATTCTTTTCCAACTATTTCTTTTTCTTCAGTCGTCACAAGGTTAACGGAGAGTGAAGTTTTTTGTGAACTTGTTTCTAATGCTGAACTGGTTTCCGGGCCATGAACCACCCAGAAAAATTTACTTTCTAGTGACATGAGATTGGCATCGAATCTTCGGTGATGACCAGCAAGGGCTTGCCAGTAATAATCGGCACCAATTAAAATTCTCAAAGGTTGCTCACCCTGTAAGTCTGTTCTTGGTTGGTCTTCAAGATTCAGTCCCATAGACTTCATTTTCTCTCTAACCTTCCTTCCAGGAAGTTGTAGGTTAGCCATACTGATAATTGGAATTTCCAAAGCTTTGATTTCCAAGAGCATCAAACAAACTCTTCAGTGTGACTTTGATTCTTCTGCAGTTCAATAATTGTGAAGGTTCTCCTCCAAAGGCGTGTACGTCTAACGTTTCTTCCGTGTCAGAGACGAATCCTAGCTTTTCTGACAAGTCCTTTAGTACGTACGTCATCTGTGATCCACTGTCTAGTAGGCATCTGATATTTTCTAAATCCAAATTTCCAATTGCCTGAACGGTTACTGTTTGTAGTAAGATCGATTCGGATTCCGGTTCTGTTAGTGCTGCAGAAGTTACAGTGGTTTCCTGAGATGACTTCTTGTCTTCCTTTTCTTCCGGTTTTTCTGAGGTTCCTTCTGTCGTAATGTCAGATTCGTCACACAGAGTTGTGTGATGACGTCCACTGCATAATTTGCATTCTATTTTCACCTTGCAACGTTTTGCGAGATGTCTTTCGGTGACGCAAATATAGCATCGCCCTTGCTTCTTAAGGAGTTCCTTTTTCTGTGAAGGGACCAATACTTTACACGTTTCGTAAGTATGACTCGTTAGGCGACAAAATAAGCATCTTGCTGAACTGGATGACGACGTAAGGATAGTTGACTGTACTGAATTGTTTCTATAAAAACTATCCGCCTTCTTCTAAGGTGTGGGTTTTTGCGCTGTCATTCCGTCTTTCGAACTCATTACGTAAATACTCGCTCTTCCTCTTGATTCCACCTCGTTCATCAAAACGGATAATAACTCTTTAATGTCCCACGGCCTGTCGCTGTTTCGGTTCGTACTGTACTGCAAGGTAATTTCCATTGGAATCAATTTCAAAATTAAGGGACAGAGAGAAATTACATCCAATTAATTCCAACGCTATTATTTCTCCTTCGCAAGTATAGAAGAGTTTACGTAGGGCTTTTATATCAGAATCTTTTCTCACAGGTGTGAGTTCATAAAGGTTTTGAATGTGATTATGAATGAGTGCATCCGTCTTTCCAAATCGAATTTTAAGTCGCGTAATTGCAACATCGTAATTTGCATCATTCACTTCTAACCTTCCAATGTGATTAACAGCCGTTCCTTCCAAATAAGACCGTAGATAAATAAGCTTCTGAACATTTGAGAGTGTATTATTATTATTATGTATGGAGACTACATATCTTCCCCAAAATTCTGTCCATTTTGAAACATCCTTCGATTCCCCATCAAAACTATAAACCTTTATTCCGTACCATTGTTGTATTGGCGGTTGGGGTGCATGGCTGGTGGCCAACGCTGCTTGTCATAGCTTGTCGCATACTTGTTACTCCACTCGTATAGAGGAGGGGGAAAAGGCGCTGTAGTAGTACTTGGAGCTCCTAAAAAACCACTAATATTGCCTCCGCTGGGGTAAGGTAGGGCTATGTTCGCACTTCCTTGTCTTGTCTGAGTGCTCCATTGTGAAAGAGGGGAGTTGAAGCGGGGAAAGCTTCCAATATTCGATACCCCGATCGTAAATGGAGAAGGGGTGTAATAGCCGTTGTTGTCGTGTTTTGAATTCCAAAACCGGTCCCACCAAGGTGAGAGACAGTGCTGCCTGGTTGAATTGCGTTCGCACTCCCTGGGCTCACCTGAAATCCCAATTGTGAAAGAGGGGAGATAAAGCTAGGAAGGTATGCACTACCTATACAATCTTAAAAAAATGTGCACAAACTTGAACATTTTAGTGTGCACAGCCTCAACACACCAGCAGCACAATTATTTGTGCAATTTTACAAACTTAATGCCTTGTTCAAAATTGCACACCGATTTTCCGTCCTAAGTTGAACGCATGTTCGTTCTAGTTTGCACGTTTGTTCGCGCGTTTATTCGTTCCACTTTGCCCGCTTATTCGTTCCACTTTGCCCGCTTATTCGTTCCACTTTGCCCGCTTATTCGTTCCACTTTGCCCGTTTATTCGTTCTTATTTGAACGAATATCTGCTCAGCCCTGCACAAACATTCGCTCATCCCTGCTCACATATTTGCTCGAACTTACGCGAAAATTAGCTTAATGTTGCTATCTACCTGCTCGGCTACTCACCAATTTACATTCGACTTTAAATGGATATTGGTTCGACTTCTCCCTGTCATTGGTTCTCTTGCGAAATTAAACCAGTATGCACTCGACATGGAAAACAATAGCTTTGTTTTCAGCATCTGTACATTGATTGCCAACCCCACCACTCGGTGTACTTATAGGCCTAGCTCTATAAATTCCAGTGACTTCTATTTGAAAGGGTTTTTGAACTTAACCTTTTAACGTAGAATTATTTGGTTTTAAATTATAAGCAAAATTAATAACTATATTAAAGTTTTCATGAGTTTTTAATTCTTGAGCCACTTTACTGCACTAGCATGACAGTTTGTTAACCATATTAATAATATGGACCGAAATCTTTTCAGCGTTAACTTTAAACACTACTTTTTGTAAATATTCTAAAGTTTTTTTTAACTGTGTAGGGTAAGCTATTTGAAATGCATAAAATCCAGCAAAGAGGGATCCAATAGCATTCTCTATGGTTGTCACTTCAAAGCTGACATTTTCTATTAGATCTTCGAATGATGAAGTTTGTAGATCGTCATTCGCAAACTTCACTATTGGTGTCCCTACTTTTGGTTCCTGAAATTAAAATGTTAACTAATCAAGTTTTATGATTAAGTATAATTAGTATGTAATAATACACACTTTACTAGTGAACCAATTTTCCAAATTCTCATTAAAAAGGTTAGGCAAAATAAGTAGACACGTTCTTAGCTCTTTTTCGTAAAAAGGAAAAAAAATTAAAATTATTCGATTGTAGAAAGCCAATATTCATATTTGTGATAAATTATTTCAATCAGAGTGTTACCCTTATATAGGGCTCGGAGTTTTTATAATATAAGCCATTTGAATAATGATGGCTATCATATCATTATACATAATACGATATGCATTAATGGATTGTAACTGAAGTAGACGATGAATTTGCTCATATACAAATATCTATAAACACACAAAAGAAGTATATATCTATTCAATTTACTGTTATAAACAATGACAATCAAAATACTTTATCAGTTTAATTATCGTAACTTTAGACTTGATAACAACCAACAAAATATTAACAAGGCATATCAAACAAAACATGTAGGCGTTCATTCGTATATAGCGTTTTTTATAGATGAAAGAAAATAATTTCGTCATATACTTTATAATCCATTAAAAAAATTGCAACTTATTACATATCTTTTTAATACTCATAAGAATTTTTCAACTAATAGAAATTATAAATCAACAATATGTTACATTTTGAAAAAATATCTGCAGATCTCATTGACAGTTTAAAATCTCCATGTTTTTAAATCCTTCGTTTTGGCTACTCGTTTATGGTTTCATAACTTAAGTGTCTCGTGTAAACGCGGCTTTAGTTGTGATCCATTTTCGTTTCATTATCCATTGCCATCATGTTGGAGATTCCGCGTACCCGCATCAGTGTTTGGCATCATTTTGATATATTATGTGAAACAGTCGGTAATAAAATAAAACGTGTTGCGAAATGAGTATATTGTTTCCGAGTAGTAAGTGTTAAATTATTTTTGTTGACCTTAACTTTAACTAAAGAAATTACTAAATAACTAAACTGATTTTGATTAATAACCCTATTTGGTTTTGTGAACTGTAAATGTGTGTCATAAACTCTGTACAAAAATTTAATTAGAAATGTTTTGTTTCATATTGAAATACTAACCCTTCAAATAAAAAGTTTTATCAATAGTCTTTTTGGGTTTCTCTTGCCCATAGTTCTATTTCACTTTCGCGTGAGTCACGCTTATGGTTTAAAGTAATAATTTTGTTTGTTAAAATCAGTTCATTATTCCACCGAATTACTTCTGATCGGCGTTAGTTCGACCAACCCTTTAATTTTATTCAAAGGAATAAAGTTGACTTTTAAGTTCTTTTTCAGTCTCAAATTTTAAAGTAAACTTAGCTCTCCCACTCTTGGGCGACCATTCGGCCAAAATCCCATTGCACTACGTGGGACAGCTATAAACTTGAATTAAATACAAGGGGAATTAGGTGTCCCTGCCCAAGCGTTCTCGGTTTAGTGGCTTTGGTCAAAATGTTTCAAAGTTTCCCAGAATTCAATCAAATACATGTGTCTAGTCCAAGCTTACTTGGTTTAGTTTCTTGTAGAGAGCTGCATTTCAGTTTCAAACATTACCATTTTTTCCATACCAATTTTGTTTACCAATTCGACCCATATTTTTCATCAACCTCCCCATCCGTTGCCGATCCGTGGTTTCCAAATACCAACCATTCCCATTCCCAATTAAGAAACGTTATTGCAGTTCCAACCATTAACGAAATGAACAATAGCAGAAAAGCATTTCCCTACCAAAGAGTTCGAAAGAATATAACCTATGAGCGTCTTGGTTTGGCCCAATATTACCACTGTAATACGAGTTCTTCATCAAGAATTTTAGTAAAAATAAGGAGGATGAACAACTGTAGAAAAATTTAACTTGGCTGAGGGACTCCTGTTCGCCTGTCGCCAAGTAGCATGAGTCACTTCCTCAAAATATCTATTCCGAGAGTGAGATGACTAGTAGTGGCACCTACACTGTTAAAAATAAAGGTATTTTGAAGGTACTATAAAATACCTCCGCGACCTTTTTAGTACCCATGAACGTATTTTATTAGTTGTCTCACAGTGCGGGTATTAAATGATTTCGAAAAAGGTATTTTGGAAATATAAGGTATATAATGAAACCTTTTAGAGTTTCTGCGCTTCTGCTGGTATGTTATCGTACCCTGGAAGTAGAAAAGGACTTAACAGACTCCTTTAGAGGGAGTTTTTAGTTCCGGCGTGCTGATTATAATTAACACTACGAAAGTAAAATACATGATATAATACTTCAAGCCCAAATTCTCTAACACTAACTGTTTACTTCACCAGTAGCACTAGTAATGACAGCGTAGAAGAAATCTCTGTTGGAATATTATTAATAACCATAAAGAATAGGTTCGGTAGGGTAGAATAGGGTAGTGGTTTTCTACCCGAGATTTCAATTTCAATCTCAAGTTTCCTAGCTAGTGGTTTTTCTTAAATATATAATTACATACAATTAACATTAATTATTTTCTTTGACAGCTATGTACACTAGCATACGTTACATCATTTAAAGGCAATACAATTATGATATAAGGCTTACATAGTTAATATAAAGGTTTGAATCCGAGCTTACGCCTTCAGTCGCCATTCAGAAAATATCCATGTATATGTGACCCTGAATTACCTTTACACTATAACAGTATCACACCTTCCTTAACAAGGGGAAGCTAAATATAGTATCGGGAAATGTAGAGTGGTTAATCCCTTGCTTACTATGCGAACTCTCACGACCCCGCAAGCCTATGGCGCAGACACTTAAAGGCGAGATGGAAGGCAAAATTTTACCCTCATCCCGTAAGCCCACAACACAGACACTAAAAGTTGAGATGGAAGGAAAATATTACTCTCGTGTCTTTCAGTCTCATTTGCATCGAAGTGGTGTATTGCTTACCATGTCTGAAAATGATTCAAGCCCGCGGTAATAAAGGAAAGTTTACCAGTTTCAAATGTGGCGCAAATATTTTTGATGGCGCGAAAGTATAATTTAGACCTGTTTGTGGGTTTTATTTGACACCTAATTCGGTAGCACAAAATACCTTTAGAAGTATATTATCGAACTTTTTTGAGTGTTAACAGGTACCCTTTTCGGTAATAAGGAGTACCTTTCACAATTTGAAAGTTTTATTCCGACCTTTGTTGAGGTTTAAATGATACCCATTACGGGATCACAAAATACCTTGTAGTCCTCAAAAGTACCTTCTTCAAGAGGTATTTCATAGTACCCTTACACAACGGTATTTTGTAGTACCTATATAGGTACGTCTGGGGATGCATTGAAAAATACCTTTAAAGGTACTAGACAGTACGGTTATTTTTTACAGTGTATGTTGTATTGCCTTTGTCGTCTAATACTGTCAAAGGCCGATATCTGCCATTACTCAGTGGCAAAACCGTTTTTATTTATTTTAAACTTTTAGGATTCTGTCCATTTATTAACCATTTCCAACTAAAATGTGTTTCAATTTAACCACTTTCATTCCATATTGGTTTTTTCCGTCCATTCCCGATCCGTAAAACCATCCATTCCCACGGTTTTCAATGGTTACCGCGATAAATGGAAATAAACCGTTTCCATGCAGCTCTCTAGTTTCTTGGGTTGAAATGGTTTTTAGGTTGAAAAATACTGCCAAATATAAGCGTGAGTAGGTGTCTTTGTCAAACCATAGAGGCTTTGATTGAGAAGTATTTCATGTTTATCAGAATACAGCCAGATACAAATGTACTCCGTCTAGTGTAGCACCCGGAACCTTTTCGCACTTTAGTTTCGTTAAGTTTACAGTTCCCAAGAACTTGAAGTAGTTACGCCTAATGTGACAATTTTGAAATGAAAATGGAAATGCACTTGTCATTTTTCTCGCTCCAAACTTGAAAGATCTTAAGAAAGGTTTTCATTCGCGTTTTCAGTCAATACTTTCTGTACCGGAAAATAAATACCTCGTTAATGAAATTGCGGTTGGTTCTTCATATATTATAACAGATGTATATAATACTTCTCTTCGAGAGAGGTGTACCACAATGCGGGGTAATTGCAACATGATTCTCTCTCAACATCAGAATATTTGGAGCAAGGTTACTAAACTTAATCACATACGCGATGTATTGTTCACTCATCATTACTTTCTTACGGCTTAACTATTTGAAAAGCCCCGCTTGTAGATTTATGTCCCGCGTCAGGACGAGGTTTCTGAGATGATTGCTGAGGACTTAGTGTAGGCTTATGGAATTCACTAGATTTATTATTTATAAGTCAAACCTCATTTAAAACATTTAAATTATTTAAAAACATATTTACAAAAAGGTGCATAAATTTTAATAACATAACTCAGCTGACTTGTAAATCTCGTACTGCATGAAGCTATTTAACTTTAACCGAATTGACCTGGGAATTACTTAACGCTAGTGAATTTAACTTAGCGGACTCTTGTGCATAGCTCATAAGAATATCCACGTAACTAAAGCTTTATTATTATTGTTGTGGCACCGATATTTACAAGTAAACCTAAGTGTGTTTAAATACTTGTCAGTTTCGGAAAGTAGAGTTACCCACCGCGTTTGTAACGTTCGTCCTACGCATACACATCCGTTGACAATCTTTGGATCTCTTGTGAAAGTTTAAAATGATATTGAGAGGCTATCTCGTTCAAATCATTTTTGATACCAAAAACACACGTTATTTCATTAACGTCTTGGTTTAATTTATCATTAAAACACCAGGGAATCAAGCTAAGAGTAATGAAAGTCGTAAAATGACAACCCTTTCGTAGTGAAACACGAGTTTCGTCGCTAACAGCTGTAACGACTGATGTCATCTTGAAGCATATTTTTAAATATTAAACAAAGCCAGGTCCTATATAGGCACGGAATTAAATTTAAGCCTCTCATTGATATACGTTAGTAACGGTAACGTTGCTATATATTGTCTGTGAGAGACTACTTTCAGAAATAAAGCTTGTATGAATGGTTATGGAAAAGAGTCAATATGAACAAATATGTTATCTTTATCAGTTGCCAATATTATACGGGAATATAAATATCTAGCGCTAATGTTGTATACTAACAATGTCAATTGAATATCCACTAAGGTCTTCTATATACATATGTTATTGTTTGTAGAGAACGTATTCATTAGCATTATTCGTTCCGCTATATTTATAAATAATATATACATCTCAATATCTCTAATTTCAGATAATGTATAACGGAGTCCGAGCCCTAACTCTGTGAAGCTCTAGAAAGGGATTCACACAAGCTGCCAAAGCCCCAACCTCTACCTGGGCGGCAAAAAGCAGTACCTTATGTTATTGTGGCCGATGAAGCCTTTACGTTGAAACCAAACGTAATGAGACCCTTTTCAAAAAATGAACTCACATTTCATAAAAGAGTCTTTAACTATAGGTAATAAATAAATAGATAATAGACGTTAGACTAGAAGTGGTTACATGTAATGTTGATATAATTATATAATTCATTTTATTTATATTCTAGGTTATCAAGAGCGCGTAGAGTGTCTGAAAATTTCTTTAGAATTCTTGGGAATAGGTTTCGAATATTACTTCAATCTATTCAAGCTCTACCAACAAATGTGGAAACTCTTGTGCTAGCCACATGCACTCTGCACAATATTCTTCGTCAACAATCCATGGACAATAATGATAATCAGATTGAATCAGACTCAAGTGATGACGAAAATAAAAGTCAGAACGAAAAGCATAAACGGCCAACTTTACACCCCCTCAGCCATCAAGGATGTAGAGCATCAGCTGAGGCCAAGAGAATACAGGAGGAATTCATGCAATATTTTTGCAATGAAGGGGCTTTGCATTGGCAATGGGCAAGGATTCGTGAATATTAAATGTAATCGTTATCATTCAACATCAAGAACTTGCACTTTATGTTCAAATTCGCAACAAAACTCTAAACGTTTGCATGGAAACTTTGAAGTTAAAGGTGGACAGTTAAATTGAAATTTTGAAACTAAAGCTGATTTAAATGTAAACTTTGACAATAAAAGGGAACGTTTAAAATACAGTGATAATAAACGTTACATTATTGGTACGTTCGTTTTCATAATTAAACATTACTGGTGTAATCTTAAGGTATTATGAAAGAGCTTTGGGATATTTAAAATATATATTAACGTTAAATGGTTACATGGATCCTTACGATTACAGTTAAGAAATAAGTTCAATCAATACTAATTATAAACAATTGTTTATTCTGCAAAATGTTCATGCTTTTTTTCAAATATCATCTTCATTATACTACACCTGAGTATATCGGCATCTTTTTGCTTTAGTAGCCGCATTTGTGATGCGACAAAAGCTCCAAACAAATCATGTTCATCACGAGTTTCAACTGTAGGTGCTTTTGACGAGGTTTTCAAACATGAGAGAGCTTCTCCCAAAAATTCATCGGTCAATGATGTATCATTCTTCTTTCTTTTTTTTGCGTTGCTAAGTTTGGCATATTCTGAATGTGAAGAACTTCCGGTGGCAGATGTTTCATCCGACATTGACGAAGGTCTAGAAGGAGTCCCAGTAGCGGGTTCTAACACCTCTGGTGTAATTACCTCTGCGATACTATCATCAGGTTCTATTATTTCATCTGGGAACAAACTAAACGATTGTGTACACAGTTCCTCTGTTTCTAAACTTGAGCGGGATTTTCGCGGTTGCAGGGATGTCTGAACCACTTTTTTTAGAAGAGGTCACTTTCGTAAGCTCGCGTGAAAAATATGTGCGCAAACCTTCCCAACGATGTTTAGCATCGGTAACTGATGACGTGAACAAAGTTGTCTTATATTGGGGTTTATTCATTATATTTCATAGAATATTAATAGAATACCTGAACATCCAATTCGATTAGATATCTCCTGATAAACTTCTTCTCTTAGCGCCATTTCTTATAGTTTGCATGTTTGGAATTGTAAATAAATTCATTGGGTTGAATCATTTCTATAAGCTTCTGCGTATCTCCACTATTCCAACTAAATTTCTAAAATATCCGTTAAATTTCAATTATTATATGTACAAAATAACATGATAATATATATACCGTGACTTTGGTTTTCTTCTTGTCCATAGCAATATGTACAATTTGCAAAGGCTTACCAAAATACAGAAGCGAAAAACATTAAAGCCGGCCAGACGACAACTTCTGGACGTTTTGGCCAGAGCCGCTAGTCGCTTTCCGCGACGTCACGAAAATAATGCTCTCTCATTGGCTTAAAAGCCTCTTGACTTTTGTCAACCTGACTCTAATCGGGCACGCACCCGATTAAAAACGTCGTTCTGACTTGACAAAAATCTGGTCGGCCGTAACATTCACACTATACGACAAGTCGGACGGACTAGTCGGACTGCTCTTGTCAGCTGACAAAAGTTGGGTAATGTGAACGAGCCTTTAGCCACCAACGATTGGACAACTTGGCTAGATTCTGGTCAATCAGTTGATGTCCTTTACCTAGATTTCAGTAAAGCTTTTGATTCCCTCCCCCACTCGGCCATTCTCGCTGCCCTCCACTCAGCGGGTATTGTAGGTAATGCGTTTAAGTGGCTTTCCCACTATCTTGCTGGCCGTAAACAGCGTGTAGTCCTCCAAGGAGTCACTACCGCTTGGAAACATATAGAACAGGGCGTGCCTCAGGGTTCTATACTCGGTCCACTCCTCTTTAACATCTTAATAAACTCAATGCCATCAGTAGTCCAAAATTCTTCCCTGATCTTCTTTGCCGATGACGCGAAACTTTATCGTCGGGTTAGTGTTCCGGCTGATCGCGATGCCCTCCAGGCTGACCTTGATGCTATCGTTAGGTGGGGCTCATCTCATGGGCTCAGTTTTAATATTGGCAAGTGTAAGATACTCCACCTTGGCCGCAGGAACCCCTCTTTCGATTACTCCATTAATTCGGCTCCCTTAACTAAGTCTCTTTGCGAACGTGATCTAGGCATCCTAATAGACTCCCTTCTCAAAATGTCAACCCAGTGTTCAAAAGTCGCCAAGCGCGTGCGTAGCATCACGGGTATGATTCGCCGCAACCTAAATTTTCGGTCCTTACCCCTTATCAAAACATTATACAACTCTCTGGTCCTCCCCATATTCGATTTTTGCTCCCCAATTTGGTCTCCCCATCTTAAATTGGATCTCAATGCCTTACAAAGGGCACAAAACGCTTACACTAAGCTTCACAACAAACACAGTTCCTCTCCTGCACCCCAACGCCTCTCTTTACTTAATATTGACCCGGCCCACATACGACATAAAATTAACAACTTATGCCTTGTCCATAACCTTATCAACGGTCACCTCGACATTGACTTCTCCCTCTTTTTCACCAGAAATACGAGCGCGAATACCCGTGGTCACTCTCAAAAATTGGTCAAACCACGAGCCCTAACCACCTTTCGGCAGACCCATGTTTCCCATATTGTAATTAATGACTGGAACTCCTTGCCCCCTAGCATTATTGCCATTAACAACAAATCTCTTTTTCGTATTAAACTCTCTGAACATTTTAACAACATGATTATGTAAGTTGGTACTGACCCCGATGCATCCCCGTATTTTGTTATATTTTCAATTATTTTCACTTCAGTATTCTCATTGGTATTTTAGACCTCTGTGTTAACATTATCCTAGTCATTGTATACTTTTCTTGTCACGGCTCCCTCACTATAACCGCCGTCTGCTTACAAGACGCTAAGCTGTCTTTGCGGATGTTGTATAAATAAATAAATAAATAAATAAATACCCTAAGCGTCCTTGAAGACTGGTAAAAGGAACTGAACTTCTAAAGTATTTAAAAGATGATTTGCTTCCACCCCAGACAAACGTTATCAAATGGTGGAAGGTGCGTCTTTCAAAATCATTTATTCCTATTATGTACACAGGCAAATTTAGTCAATTACCCATCGGTTGGTTAGTAAAATGGCGAAGGACTACCTATGCATTCAAGGCTCTTCAGTTGCGTCTGAAACAACGTTTTCTGGCGGTACGAACCTAATCTCGCAGAAACGTGGTTCTATGAAACCGGAAACAATATCGAGCTGCATGTGCCTGAAGTAATTACGATGAAAAA
This sequence comes from Phalangium opilio, assembly GCA_019434445.1. Lineage (NCBI taxonomy): Eukaryota > Metazoa > Arthropoda > Arachnida > Opiliones > Phalangiidae > Phalangium > Phalangium opilio. The sequence continues at coordinate 441,689 of JAEQBA010000081.1, read as the reverse complement.
TTATTTATCTTTGTAAAACTTATAAATAAAATATGTTGCATTTTATTTTCACTCGCTACATACTACACATACCCCTACATATTGTGGTTACATTGTTCAAGGAAGGTTGAAAGAGAAGATTGTCAGCAACGGACAGACCTCAATACCCGACCATTCCGCGGGAGTTGTGCGGTCTCTTTTTTCACATCTCTTGCCTCGCCTTTTTATAATATATATATAGTATAATAAAAGATTCTATCTATACACTACATAACTATTTAAGTCATCAGTCAAAAATAATGTGTGGTAGTTATTTCGAAGAAAAATTGTCTATGTTTCATATTATCACCTTATCTAAACAATTAATTAATATATTTGGATGCTATAATGTTTTACGTCTCCACTTGTCGAGTATACAATTATTAGACACGGTGCATATAAGCGTATAACATTGTTTTCATGTTATCCGTTTCAAGTGAAATCGATTAACATTTGATATGCTTTGTCTGTAAGTAAACCATCCGAACTTAAATTGTCGATTAAAAAACGGTTAAAATATGATAATGCGTATCCGATTCTGACCCCTATTATTATTTGAAGTTTAATTTTTTTAGTATTATTTAAAGTATAATTTTTTAGTATTATTTAAAATATAATTTTTTAGTATTATTTAAAATATAATTTTTTAGTATTATTTAAAATATAATTTTTTAGTATTATTTAAAGTATAATTTTTTAAGTAGTATTTGAAGTATAATTTTTTAGTAATCCAACTAATTCCAGTAGCATTTTTACATTTTAACTGTAAGCGTATATCAGTAATTCAGTTTGTGTAATTCTTAAAAAATTAGTTTGAAGATTTTAGTTTTATAACTTGTATTATATTTATTTATTCACCAGATGGAGTAAAAACCTGTGTAGTTCTTGTTTTTTGTGAGTACTATAGGTACATGTTTATGCCAATATTTGAAGTATAATTGTGAGCAATATTTGAAGTATAATTTTAGAAGTATTTGTAGTATCATTTTTAGTAGCATTGGCAAATTTTAACAGTAAACGTATATCAGTAATTTATAGTGTATAGCGCGTATGAAAAAATATTTTTTCGTCATTCCTTAGCTAGATTTCAGTTTAATAACGAGCATTATATTTATACTTATTCATCAAATCGTGTTAAAACCTGTGTAATTCTTGTTTTTTATGAGTACTGTAGGTGCATGTTTATTTCAATATTTGAAGTATAATTTTTAGAATTATTTGCATATTTTAACTGTTATTCTGAAGCAAATTAGTTTGAAGATTTTAGTTTAATAACTAACATTATATTTATAACAAAACGTATCGAAAACATTGTCGTTTTTTATGAGTAATATAGGTACACGTTTATGTCAGTATATGTGCTTAATCATCCTGTAATTAGTAATATAATATTTATATACTGTATTTTCTATGAAAGTACATGGGTATGTAAATATATGCGCTTAATAGTCCCGCTTGTAGGAATTTAGTATTTCTATATTTTCTATGATGGGAAATGTGCTCAATCATCTTGTAATATACCTATAAAAGTAAGCTTTTTTTGAATTTGTATTAATTTTGCATTTTAGTCAATTAGCTGGGTATCAAAACCAGTGAAATTCGTATTTTCTTAGTAATGTCGCTCATTTTAACAGTAATCGTATATCAGTATTTTAATGTGCATGAAAAAAATATATTTTCCAGTCAATCCTATGAGGAATTTTAGTTTTATAACTAGCCTATTAATTGTACAGACTCTTTTTATATAAAAAGTAATATAATATAGCTTTACTTTCTATGAACGTACAAGCGTAATAACCACGGTTAATCATCTCGCTGTTAGTAGTACCATAAGTTTATAATACCTTGAGGTACTGATATCGCTTCCACTTCTATGGCAATAGTGTTTGTCTGGTAATAGGTTATTAATTTTATGTCGTAGAGTGATAGAATCAATATTTAATAGGGAGAGTCGTTGGGGAGCCGGAAGCTTACTAATTTTGTGTGGGAGTTTCGAATATGCGTTTTGAGCTTTTTGATTAGTTAAGAAATGGGGGGACCAAATTGGCGAACAGTAATCAATTATAGGGAGGACCAAGGAGTTGTACAGAGTTTTAATGAGAGGTATAGAGTTAAAATTTAAGTTACGACGAATGATACCCGTTAAGCTCCTAATACGTTTGGCAATTTTATTGGAATGGGCTGTATATTTGAGAAGGGGATCTATAAGGACACCTAAGTCCCTCTCACAAGTGGACGTAGTTATAGTGGTGTTATTAATTGAATAATCAAACATGGGATTACGGCGTCCAAGGTGAAGAGTCTTACACTTAGTAATGTTAAAAGATAACCCATGGTCGTGACCCCACTGAACGATGGCATCAAGATCAAGTTGTAGGACAGTACGATCAGTAGAATCACAAACATTCTACAGAGACTTGAGAAGAAGAGCACGTAAAGCCATTTCAACGCAACACTGAGGGCTATTTTTGACGAGGAACGAACACGGTAATTTATGTTTAAAATAATTAAAAAGTGATCCACTTTCTTGTTTAACGCCTCGCCCCTCCCCCCGAGTGTCGTGGCTATCAAAGTGGGTATAAAGTGGGGGAGTAAAAGGCTTGGCTGGAGTGTTCTCGCTTTGATAGTTTTCATCTAAGCTTCCGGTGTGCGCGCGCATGTATCTCTGCTCTCTTATTGGTTGAAATACGGTGAACCGGATATTAGGAGGAAAATATAACAAACAAATAAAAAGAAAAGCGAGAACACCCAAAATGCCTTGCTAAAGCCGCTAACTTCAACTCCCCCTCTTTCTACGCTCTTTGTGGTTATTTCCAAGGAGAACACCCACCTCCTTAAAAATAATACAACCTATCCCAAATAAGTCTCATACGTTTTTCTCTTCAAATTATAATGCCTGGATAAATAATTAACATTAATAAATATAAGGAGGATCTTCCAGGGGCGCTGTATGGTGGCTAAAGCGGTTGCACTGAGGAGCGTAGGAAATAGAAATGACGGGTTCAGATCCCTTCAAAGAAATGTATATATAGTGGTTATGTTGAACAATACAAGGGAAGGCCGTAAATTATGTTAATAATAGTGAAATTGGGATAGTTAATTTTACAATTTTATATTGTGGGGCACCAAATAGAATTGGTTGGGGTTAGATTAGGTTCGTGGTTTAATTTCTCAATCATGTTTAAATTGCGCACCTTTTTCCAAAAAAAATTACTTCTTTCATATTCATTTTCCGTGTAGAATTTTTACACCATAATTTTTCTTACCGCACATGATCTCAAAAAAGTTGGTGGAGGGCTGTGCCCCTAGTGGTTTTTTGGTTTCGGCTCGGGTATGGATTTTCTAAAAATATCAATTCGGGTATCGGGTTGGGTACCTACATTTTTTCGTGTATTTTAATTATTAGTCTTACCCATAAAACAAACATTAGGGTCCTTCCTGAGAAACAAAAATTCCTCTGGGGTAGGAAAAATACTTTTATTTAGGAATTATTTTATTTAGTTAACTGTTTACTATAGAGAAATTCGGTTATTACAAAAAGAGACCAACACACAGGGGCAAGACCACCATTGGGGTATTCTCCCTGTCGCCAAGAAGCACCGCAAGAGGCAGCGCGAGTTGGTTAGCCTCCGGCGTGTAGTGAACTTAGGCTCCGTCTGGGGTCTCTGTTTGCAATAACCGAATTTGTCTATAAGTGTTAGCTTTTTCTGGCTAGGCCTATGGCTGATATAGCTTTCTTATATTAATAAAAGGAAAAAGTAAGGCTACTTTGGTTGATACGCCTAACATCGAACTATTTTCCAAAACCTTATATTGAATCCTACACTTTATATTGCCCCAGTTTTTAGTAGATAAAGCTGTAAATGTTTGATAAAGATATTCCATTTTACAGCCATGGTATTGAGGGCACAACATATCCACAGCATAAGGGTATGATAAGCAGAGCCAGAGCTGCTAGGCTTCAAACCGGACCTCAACCCGCCACTCCGGGGGAATTAGCTGAATTCTTGGAAGGATAACTAGGAGGTAAATTCAGAAATGATTTGACGGAGACTCAATTTTATAAAGCTTTTTTACTTCTTTTTATCTCTATTGTTTTTGTTTCATTTTTTATGTCCCAACGACCTTTAATGGGTAAAGCGCTGAACTCATATAGAATATTAAACTTCCTCAAACGTTCGCTCAACTCTTCACGACTCACTCAACCCGGGAGGAAATAGAAACGCCCGCAACTACGTAAGTTTAGGTTTAATTTTAATCAATATTACGTGTAGTATTCTTATATTTCAAACAATGTACCAAATGTGTACTATTTCACTAAGTTTTTTGGCTGGGTTTATGCCTTGATGACTGGCAGAGCGAAAGCTGCTTATGAAGAACTTTTTGGATATTTCTACCAAGAATATCGTATGTTGAATCCAACGCACATTATGACTGATTTTAAAATTGGACTTCAAAATTTTATTGAACAATATTTTTCACTATCTCATCTTACTAGGTGCTGCTTTTATTGTTCACAGGTAACCACCTTGATTTAGTTTTTAAATTGGCGTTTTATTTCATAAAAATCTTTGTCAACTGCTTCTGTGAGAAAAACCTTTTGAGTTTTGTCTATACTTATATTGAATCTCCGACTCTTTTCATAAATTCAGATATTTTTGATAAAATCTATATGTTGGATTTGTTTATTATAACTTCATTTGGTAAAATTCTTGCCATCTCATTCACAGGCGATCTACCGAAGGGTAAAAACACACCAACTCTACTAGCTCTATACAACTATAATCCACGTTTGTACCAATACCAAAAGGATACGACCAACAAAGAGCTGATCAAGCAATAGAGATTATTAAAATGACAATGGCACCTCCACTTTTACCATCGAATCATATTCAAGATGGTTTAGACCATATTGCTGCAAACATCAATTTACAACTTTTGGTTTGTATTTATTTTAATGTTGTGTTTTCCATTCGTCTTGAACTTTAAATACGTGGACGTCTGCCGTTAACCATCCATTTAATCTTAATTATTTTACCTTTTTTTGGTATGGTTCAATATGATTTTGGTGTACTCGGATTCATTGCAGTTTCATCAGCCAGAGATCAAAGGTGTTACATCATTAACAAATTACGTCCAGGCTTATTGGATCGACGTTGTTCGACCTGAGAAAATGTCTGTCCATGTGCTTGAAAGGTGCACTAACAACGATGTGGAAGCATTTCACTCTCAGCTGACCTAAATTTTTCCTACACTCTAAGAAATATTTGTTCCAACCTGAACAAATAATTGTGCAAAGTCTCAACACACTGGGAGCACACTTTTGCGTTCAATTTTGAACAGTAAATACAGGTACCAAAATTGAACACCAAAACAGTGTGCTAAGTTGAGCACTTTCATGCTCATTGATGAACACTGTGTGTGGTATGATTTCTTCCTAAAGATGCAAAATTGAACAGTATAGTTGACAATTTGGCACACCTAATGTGTCAATTTTTAATAGTAGAAATGACAATTTGGAAAGCTTACAGTGGCAGTTTTCAATGGCTTTAGTGATAAATAGGCATAATTGAGGTGGCAGTTTTGAATAGTTTAGCGGACCAGTAGGTTTCTTATAATGCCAACCTTCGATATTTGCGTTTATTCCTTTCCAATGGACCGAATTCCCATTTGGCGGGAATCAAAATGGGGAGATTCGATTAGATCGAACTCCCACACCTTGGGCAGTTTACGAAAAGTGGTAAACAGCCTCCGAGGACTGCACTTAACGAATGCGAACATTGTCATTTTTCTCCGATAGTTACGGCGTTGCAAAGAATTAAACTTTCGAACGATTTGAAGTTTTATGTATATATAATTAAAAGGTGAAATAGGCAATAATCCGTGACATTTAATTTGATATTATTGTAAAATGATGTTTGTAAAGACCAATTTATATTTAATTTAGGGTAAATATGCCTCTTACAGTAAATTGTTGAGATATTATCGGATATTATTGTATTTTTAATGAACATTTTGTAAATAAACCTCATAAGGTATTAGGCAAACTGAGAAGATTGAACACCTTCAATGTCATCTTGGATAATCCAGCACACCTTTAACGATTGAACGCCTAATATTTCCAAATTGTTCAAGAATGAATACCCATTGAACGCTTTTTTCTTAGTGTGTACCCAACCAGATAGATATTCCATCCCCCCTTCTTCGAACTCTCCAATTTCTTTTGGTTTTGATGATTGTAAGCAACCCAATTTAATACTCTTTTTGGGGGGTGATGCGCAAGGGTTTAAGGTCTCATTTTCACTTGTTTCAAGAATATCAATTTCACTGGCTACTTCCCAGTCTTCGTTTATTTCATTAAGATCTTTATCGTCAAAAGCATTTTTTAAAATATCTGTAATGAAATATTCTTCCGCTCCTTGAGAAACCGTGTTAGAGTTCCCTTGAACAACCCCTCGATTTTTTCCCAAAATTATCATTCGCACCCTGTAAATAGCATTCAAAGGCGTTGGGTGCTCATTGAGACCTCCACGGGTTCTCAACTGTGAGAAAAATTTTTCCAAGCAATCTTGGTTTAAACGGTGGGTGAGCAAATATATGTCGTATTTTCTTCTTAATTCATGATAAAGGTTTATTAAGGAATGTATAGATATAATTATTCCTTTTTGGAACATTTGAAGGGTGTTTTGGGACTTGCCAACACATCTCATTGAGTTTACCATTTTCTCTAAAGGTTTTGACTACTGTTGAATGTGTATTCCAAAGCCGCATTTCATTTCTTTTTTATCGGTTTTCTTGTAACTGTTGACAATATCAAACCAGCAATCGACTGTGTCAGTGAAATTAGCCAGATCTAAATAAGACTGTAGTTTCTTGGAATTTCGTAGTCTTCTTATAGCTGCGGAAACAGAGTAAGACAGCAGCTCAGATGCGGCTCTTACATTTTGCCTTTCTGTTTTAACACAATCAACGTGATGTTTAGTAAGCTTTGGACATGATTTTAATTCATTGCAGTCTAATCTCAAAACAGCAATAACTGGCTCAATGCCAATATATCTTTGGTCAATAAGGAACCCAGTATCAATTAACCAATTTCTAATAAATTTGAGCAGATGCGGTGTATCAGCAAATATAAAAATTGTATCGTTAGTACTAGCTGGATTTTGAAACCATGTCTTATGCACAGAGATTCCGAGGGAGTTCCACAAACTAATGTTCCCGCCCCCCATATCATTAACGCAAGCAACAACATTAAAACCTGTAGTTCAGTTATAACTTCAAATAGTATTGCTTTTGTCATTTTTTGATCGAACCCCAAATAAATGGGTTTCTTCCATGTTGAAGAAACACTTCTAGCCATAATTACTTGAAGTTGGTTATTTCTGCCTTATATCTGATCGTGTCTGGAATCATATTCAAAAACTGAACTTATTTTGACTTCATCAAAGGTTATCACAATAAGCTTTTCTAATTGTGGCAAACATTTAGCTCTAACAGCCATAAGATTTATCAGGTCAGTGAGGATACCACTACTGAGATCCAATTTTGAAGCGTATCTTTTTAGCGTTGCTAAATGTGGCAATGGTATACCTCTTTTTTCCCTAATGTATATATACGCTCTTTTACTAAGGTAACGAAGAGTGAACGCGTTAGCTAAATCTTCTTTACTCCAGTGGATTGTTTTCTTCCTAGTTAGCATCTTTACTTGAGAAAATTTGGTGTAAAATAGATTGGCTTTGGTGATAGAGATTTTCGAATTTTGATTTTTCTTTGTTTAGTCGTTTCACATCTTTTTTTCAAATTAGCGCTGGAAATTCTTTCAAATGCTGTACGGGTTGATAAAACAGAGTTTTTGTTCTTAGATTTGATTAGCTGCTTTTTTAAACGGCTATAAGACTTTCCATATGCTTTGCAACGAGTTCCAAGTTTTTGCTGTTTTTCTAATGCTTCCTTGAGATTGAGCTCCATTTGCCTCCACCTTGCTGTTGTGTTAAAGGTCTCTAATTCATTATCAGTCGGTTTCTTATTGATAGCAGAGTTACTTGGATTTGCAGATACACTTGTATCAGCCGTTGAGGTGTTAACGCTTGAAGAGATACTCTATGGCACGCCATTCAGGACACAATTATTGAAAATTTATTTTCTATAGAAGTATGAACTCTTTCTTTAAGTTTAAAAAACGCTTTCTTTAAGCTTGATATTAATTTACAATAACGTCAAAGCTATTTCATTAAGGTTAATAACCACTTTTCCTAAGCCTAAAACTCTTTCCTAAAGTAAGAAAATGACTTTCTATAAGGATGAAATTTATCTATAAGATGTTTAAAACTATCCTATAAGTTAAAAGTAAGTTTTTATACGGTTAATTTTACCGTTATTAAGGTTGAAATTGACTCTTCTATAAGCTTGAAATATTTTCTTTCTCTTTGTTTGAAAAATTTCCTTCTCTAAGCTTGAAAACTTCTTTCTCTAAGCTTGAAAATTTCTTTCTCCAAGCTTGAAATCTTCTTTCTCTAAGCTTGAAAATTTCTTTCTCCAAGCTTGAAAATTTCTTTCTCCAAGCTTGAAAATTTCTTTCTCCAAGCTTGAAAATTTCTTTCTCTAAGCTTGAAAATTTCTTTCTCTAAGCTTGAAAATTTCTTTCTCTAAGCTTGAACATTTCTTTCTCTAAGCTTGAAAATTTCTTTCTCTAAGCTTGAAAAGTTTCCTTCTCTAAGCTTGAAAAGTTTCCTTCTCTAAGCTTGAAAAGTTTCCTTCCCTAAGCTTGAAAAATTCTATCAAACGATTCTCAAATTTTAAAAACCACAATCCAGAAAGCAGGAAAATGACCCTTGCTGTAATTTTAACGCACATCAGATTCTCTGCGCGTTATAGCCCCTTTTTAAAAGTTTGGGGAAAAATAGTCCAGAGTTAGACCACCTTGTTGCCTTCAGACGGAACACCCGGTGTGTGGTTCCAGTTCCAAGGACGTTAAATTTGACTTCAAATAAAAGGAGTTTGGTGGACTGCAAAATTTGAAGCCTTATCTATAAGGTCTTTGCGTCCACATACCGCCCGGATGTTACGTATCAACTCTAATTCAAGTAGATGATTTTGCGCCCCCTCCTATTTAAAAGGGTCTATTGGAAATTTTAAAAATTCCAAGGTGCGTGAGCATAGACGAGTGAGCGAAGAATTAATGCATATCATCTCTACTTCCCCCCCCGGCAACATTTTTTCGAATAAAACTTCTTAAAGGGAGGGTGAATAGTAAAATGAAGTAGTTTTTTTAATCGATTCTTCTACTAATCATAAGGCCAATCTGCATAGTGAAACAACGAGGAAATATCTCGGAATAATTTTAAAATTCAAATTAGTTTTGAAAATTGTAAATTTGCACCTCCGACCAACCGCGTAACGCTCTACCTTTTTGTTAACAAAATTCTCAGTGGCACAAGATATAGAGTGACTATATATATCTCGCGCTAGTATTGTCACATGGCTCTCAATTTTTATCAAATCTCGCTAAATTTTATTCCATATAGAGCGTCTCGTACATTTTGTTAACAAGAAGGCAGGGCTTTACGCTTATGGTCGGATGTGGTGATTTGAAATAATTTTAAAAACATTTGGAGATATTTTCTGGATGTTATACTAGGAAGATTTCTGTTATAATTTGCAGAAGAATCGATAAAAAAATCACTTAATTTTTTTCCACCCTCCCTTTAATTGGTCATTCTTTAACGCACTCAATGATAGAGCATTTAAATATTAAGTGTAATCCCTTTTTTTACAGTCGAAGGTGGATTGTGCTCACCTTTTGAGCTTGGTGGGACTGGTTCCGTTATTTTAATAATTTAGTTTAATTTCAATTGAAGAGAGGAAAGGTGACTTCGATCTTCTGAAGTGTGATGATTGGGAGGTAGGGCTACTTTATATGAATTATAAAAGAAGTTTATGACTTCTTATCCTGGGAAGTATTGGACTCTAACCATATCCGGAACCATCTCTGTTAGCCAACTCTTTATTAGGTCCGATCACCGCGCCACCTACGGCGTTTCCCTCATTTTGAGCTGGCAGGCTGATTTGCGCGCCAGCAGCGGGCAAGTAACGAAACTTTAAGGTGTGTCCCGTGGTTTGAGGTAACGAATCAGAAACGGTGACAAGAACAGCTGTTAATAGAGTTTGCTAGAAATTCCGGTCAAACTAGTGTGAGGTCCTAGGCCCACGGATTGTAATGGATTTTCATAGAGTTCTAGCCCTGGAGACGGCTTTTCAACGATTGGCGCTGAAGAAATTTTGAACACGCCCCACAGTTTGAGTGCCACAGCCTCTCGGCGTGGGATTTTTTTCAGTAGATTAGATAGTTTTCTTAGTGGGGAGGAAACTTTCGACCCTCTTTTACGATTGCCATAGGCAATTTTGACTAGCAGGGATGGATACTATATAAAACCTTAGTGTCCAATACTTCCCAGGATAAGAAGTCATTAACTTCTGATTATAAACAACATTATCAATTTTGGTACAAAACTTCAAACTTTATGGATGATCATATTTAATTTGAAGTAACATTAAATTTGTCTTTCACTCTATACTATGAGACAGAATCCCGATTACAATACTTACAAGATCCCAATACAATGGCTAGTGCTAAAGATGACTATTTTGACTAATTTCAAATGCGAATTTCTACATAATTATAGCACTATAAGAGGTATCGAATTCCTTTCTAGAGCTTACTATCACACCTGATCTTGAGAGTAGTTTTTCCACATGATTCCATAATAATTTCCCTTAAAATTCTCGTGAAACAAGATATCAGTAACTCAAGGGATAGATCAATTATAAAACCAAATACTTTTTTCTCGTACGTATTTTCCATTAAAAATTTCGAAATTTGGAGGAAGTAACGCGCAGCATTGAGACGACATTAACATTCTTCTAAAATATATTCAAGTGTGAATAAAAACTACATCAAGTCCAAAAAACACAAAAAGTTTGATTATAAGCTTTCACAATATGTGATTATTAAATATATTACATAAAGGTTTAGTAACGAGAAAGGCATATCTAATCATTTGAATTTAAAAACCCGTGTTCAACCAATAATTCAAGAGCATTGCGATACATATTAATACCATGATTGCCATCATCAGCTACAGGATTGAATGCATTTGTTAGTAGCTTGAGAAAAAGATTTCCGGGATTGAAATAGCAATCTTCGACAACGACGTTGCTGCCTGTTTCAAGCGGGACCGATTCGGATTCTTCTAGGCCGTACATATTTAGTTGTTCCAAATACAGTTGGTTTTCGGTTAAAATATTTTCGTGATCCAATCTAGACATTGTCCAGAGTTGCAACGGGGAATAATTGTTTTCGGTTCTCAGCGAGTGGAAATTCCAAGAATTTTGCAGTTGTTCACACGAATCTTCTATCCTTGGTAGGAAGATGAAGTGAAGAGCAAATATATGCGTTTCATTAGTCGGATCCAATATACCTTCATCTTCCATAAACATAAAGATTCCTCTGTAATATGACGATATCAGACGATTTACTTCTCTCCAAAGTCTTTCTATTCTTTGGTTGTGGACAGACAGGCCAGTAATATAACTTCCTCTTCCCAAACCGCGAGACCTTAACATGAATCGAGCAACTTCCACATTCTCAGTGCCTTTATCTCCTCGAACCCTTAATGGAAGACCGAGTTCTTGAACACCTCTTTGGAAGAGATTGAGTACAGTCGTTGCGCGGTTATTTGTGCGGCATTCTAAATAAACAATTCGTCTGCTGAATCCGTCAATACACCCGTGAAAAACTATCCTCCACGTAATTAATTTGTGGTTGCCGTCCATATGCCTGGAAAATTTATCCTTCATTATGATAATTTACAAAAAAATCGACGAAGCAACGTTGAACACAATGATAAAATATTACCATCATATAGGCCTAGTAATGGTAATATTTAAAAAGTGAACTACTACAAAATTTTGCGAATGTAAAACATTTCCGCATAGGTTACATAATTATTTGTAAAAGCTTTTATCTCGTAATTAGTCTGGAGGATTCAATAAAATCATGCACTTTTCAAGAAGGCACGAAACTTGGGATAAAGAGATTTTGAAGTATATTAAGTCAATTAAAGATTGGAGGCATTCCGTATCTCTTTGTCACAGCCGTGACAAGCCGTCAAAGCGGCCGCGAAATTGAAAACTCACGTAACATAATTTTAGGAAGCACCCCTCGAGATTCGCCGCCTTCGAGCTACAGAGAAAATGTCGTGTATCAGGAATACATAGATTTTTCTACTTGGAATCTTTAAGAGGCCATAGACCCCATACTAATTACTGATTGAATGTAAGGGGATGGGCTTAAAACTCTGTTTAACAGCCCTCGCCTCCCTCCTTGCGTTTCATTGGCTGTTCACATGCATAGGAACAAAAGGAAATTAAGAAAACCAAAGGAAAAAATTCACCTAATCAATCAACAAAATAAAGCCTCTCGCAACGACTCTAAATAACTCATACGCTTATACCAAAAAACTTCTGTTGTCAATATATATAAAAACAAAAAATAATAGTAAAAAATTAGCTCAAACAAAAAAGTCCAGCACACGTAAAGAGAATTTGTTTGCATTAGGGTTTGGCGCTCATAGGTCGCGGGAATCGCGATGTCAATATCACGTGGTTTGTAAGTTCAAATACATGGTGCATGACGTCAGAGGTGACGATTTATACACCTCCCATTACGTCAAGCAGAAAGACCCAGAAAATGGCCTGTTAAAGATTCCAAGTAGAAAAATATATGTATTCCTGTTTTTCTCTGTAGCTCGAAGGCGGCGAATCTCGAGGGGTGCTTCCTAAAATTATGTTAGGTGAGTTTACAATTTCATGCCTTCTTGAGAAAGTGCACGATTTTTTCAGCTATCCGCCAGACTAAATGAAGCTCACATCAGAAGCGTCTTCCAGTTTAGCGTTGGCGATAAAATTTTCAATCACTGCGAATGCTGCATGCAACGCAATTACGAGGAATTGTCGATTCTTCTTTGCCGAAGAAAAAAAAAATAAAAATTTGCCCTAGCTAAAAGCATAAGGGACGTCATTTTTGTGGGAGCCTGTGAGAAAGCAAGGGTGACGGGGAAACATCATTCTGGTAAAAACATTTATACAGGCATAGGCTAGTGATGCTTTTTAAATTCGGATTTTAATAGGTTACAGTTATGGTGACGTAAATACCCCATAAAACAATTCTCCCTCTCTAATCTCATCACCTCTCAATTTTAAAGGTGAACACTATTTTCAACCCAAATTGTAGAAAAAGGGCGCTTTTGAAAAATATTCATCGCCAACGCCAGACACAGTATAAGAGCATAAGTAAAACTAAACTCCTGTTATTAGTTATTACTCAAAAGGAGTTTTACTTTGCAGTCCTTCAAATATATATATATATATGTCTCAAATTTAATAGTTTTGAAAAATCCATTAAAATTTTAAATAACTTTAGAAAAAATTAATGACCAAACAAAGAATGGTAAATCCATTTTTTTCAAAAATTATGAAATGAGAGAAATTATCCTGAAATAGAGCTTTCCCGCTTTGGTCCAATTAAGAGAACCTATTTCAAAAGTGTGTTTCTCCAGGTTCTACCTAACGTTGCCTTATTTAATAGTTAGCAACTATAGTTCCAATTTAATTTAGAATATTAAAAAATTAAAATCGTTCTCCATTTTTAAATAACAATCTAAATATTTTTCCTTTGAGAGAGGAAGAAAAATAAAAACTATTGATTCATGATCATATCCCGGGGTAATTTGCAATCGACATCGATCGTTACGGAATTTTGATTTTTAAAATAATTTTTAAATACTGCTGTAGGTTTTACTATGTAAGCAAGTCATATTTTTAGTTGAATAGTCGATAAAAAAGTATGTATTACCAGTGATAGATTACATTTCATTCCTCCCGTCCCTTAATAACCTTGTTTCTCACGAGGAATCGCGTTTGTAGTCTGATATTACAATTTTAACTTGTAGCTTTTTCATGCAATAAGAGAATATCATATTATAAAATTTTCCCTGGATATAGACTGTAAAGCAAAAACAAATCGGTGTATTCTATGCTACCATTTGCGACAGTAAGTGCTCACAAAATTATTTAAAGCACAGTATCTGAGATACATATTTTTCCACACATTATTCAGTTCTATGTGTTGAAAATATGTTACCACAAAGCATTAGCACAGCGAACATTGTAGACTCTTCGGAGTATGGGATATCGTCTTCTTAGAGCTCTTCCCACAGGGTCAAGAATATTGAGTCTTTCCCTAACACGCCATCTTGGCACTGTAAATCTCAAACTTCGTAGTCCTCCCATTACGTAAGTTTCACCAACGTTACTATTTCTCGTTAATATGGTTAAAATATGACTATCAAGCTGCTCGTTTGAAAGACGATCTTCATTCTCAAAAATTCCTAAGCGACGGCGATGTCGAAATAAAGTTCTCACGTTTATTCCCAAAAAAGCTGCTGTTCGAACCCACGACAATCCCAAGTGATTTCTACAATATTCAATATCTTGTCTTGACACATCATATCGAGGATGGCCAACGGAACCGGTATGTAATATAGGGCAGATATATGGATCGTTCACTGAACTTTGAGCATTAAGTTTTTCTTCAAACTCATTAACTAGAGATAATACACCGTTATATACATCAGTTAATATCGAAATTAAGTAATCAAGATCACCGTTGCTATTTTCTTGAAGCACACTAATCATTGCCGCGAGTATTTTTCCATGACCTTCAATTCTTCTGTAATTAATTTCAATTACATTATAGTCTTGAGTATATCGAAGTCTCTGTGCTTTTGAGAAAGCATGGTATAATTCACATATATATCGATCCACATCACCCATAATAAAAGTTACGAAATAATCGAATATTTTTCTACAAAAAAAATATACATATATATTTATATAAATCCCCGAACTGTTATCAACAATTTAAATCATAGAAATGTTCCATATTCATGGGTGTGGTATTTAAATATGACGCATTTAAAAAGAGGGGCTGTATTCTGAAGTATAGAGACGGAACTGTCCGGTGAGAAAGCAAGCGGAGATATTTGTGTAGTGGTAAAGAGTTATCGAATCATTCAAAGCAAAATTTCAAAGCAGCAAACACAATACGAAAAATGTTACGGCCAATCAAAGAACCCTCCTTTAGCAGGCGGTATCAAGTCTTATCTAAGAGAGCGACCGCTCTCCTAGAATTCCAGATGGGAAGCAAACAACACAGGGGCGGGGAAGATCTATCCTTCCTGCGTTGTGTAAATACTCTTAAAATCTAGGTAATAGCTGCATTTGAGAATAAATAAAAATGAAATCGCCCGAAGCTTGACAATTTTCCCTTTAAAAGTTAAAAGCTCCCGAAAAATCAAAATCTTTCTTTTTGGAAACAAAATAAAAAATATTTTAAAAATATGTTTTTCACGTTTTAAGCCACATCGTAGTAGGTGGTGGATTAGTTTTGATCAGTTCCTATCTTGTGTATGCAAGGATATTGGTGTATACGGGATTTACGAGAGGTATTTCTGCGGGCGCTGCCATATCCTGTCGGCGGCCCTTAGGTAGTGGCTGACATTCCCTGTCGTCGAACGCGCTCCGTAGCCTTGACAGACCAACTCTCCGAAAAGGGGGCTGTAACCCCGTAAGTCCCGTATAGAAGATTAGCATGGGAAATGGGCGCCACTGGAGGTGAAATTTGCTGGCACGGGGCATGGGCTTTGATTGAAATATAGTTGGCGTTGATGAAAGGAATACTAAAGGATTTTATTTCCTAAAATTTATTAACAGTTATACCATAAAGAATAAAAATACATTTTTTGAAAAAAGTTTCTGATTTTTAAAATATTTATTACTTCTAAAAAATTTAATTAAGATTTTTTTTTCGTTTGCTAATTACTCTAGATTTAACTATTGACATGTTATTATTTTTTTTAAGTTTCTCCATTTGCCAAAGAGCTGCAGACCAGTCCTTTCAATTCCATAGACTTTGGCGATTTTAGACCAGGAACTAGCACCAAACTATTCTACACCAATAAACAAGAGTTCCTCTTCTTCCTCGGTCCAACGTTTCCTGCATTGTTTAGCTTTATAGTTCAGGCATTCTAGCTCTAAAAAGGGGTGAACCCGGAACAAATTAGAACGGTTACGAAAATTTCCATACTTATAGATTCGGATGCGCTCTTTAACGTGGTGAGGCCTCCCAATCTCACAACCGTGGGGAAAATCCGCCATCTTGGAAAATGGCCGCCAAAATGACTAAAACTCTACTTAACTTTGGATGTAATTAACGGATTGAGTCTGAAAAAATGTTATTGTGTAGCTTAGAACACTGCGCACGATTTATGTTCTATGCATTTTTAGCGGTTATCAAACCGGAAGCTGGCAACCATGCATTAAAACAGGGTAAATCGAAAAGTTTCGTGAAATACAAAGGTTACGCGGAAAATATTTGAATATTTTGTTCAAATTTCGAGGTATAAATAGATTCGAGCGTTCTTCTACGAACTGTTTTCTATCATACCTTTAAAGAAGACAACATTGACCGCCATTTTGGAAAATGGCGGCCATAATTCTAAAAGCTACCTAGCATAACCGGGTAAACTTTAAAATAATGTATATTATAGTGTAAAACGCCTTGTTATATGCATGTTTAAAGTTAATCGCACCGGAAGTTGGCAAACAAGCATTCATAAAATTTCCACAACAAAATTATGCTTAAACATAAAACTATATAACATTTTGTTTGTAAACAATTTTAAATCATTTATTAATATTTACAGCTTTGATATAAATCTTTTTAAATGTCAAAATTGTCCACATCGCCGTCTAGTTCGAAATCTCTGCAGTCGTTGGTGCAAGAAATACCTTGACATTTCCTACACATTGCCGAACACATTAGACCCGTTTTTCGACATTCAAGTTCAAATGTGCTACTTATTGGGGAATTCCTGTGGCCTTTGTAAATACAACGTAGCGTTGCTCATCTAGGGTACTACTTCTAGTTCCACCGTATAAGGACAGTAAGAAACATTCTCCTATAGCGGTTATTTCTGGGTGACTGACTCCAGGCTGATTAAACTTGAAAATTTTTTGACGTAGATCTTCGTTTTGTTTTAGTATTTTGTAAGCCTTTTTTTTCCCTTGGCGATAAAGGGCAGATGTAGTATCGCAACCCGTAGCAGCATGGAGAAAGAGTAAAACTTGCGCTTGTGCTCCAAGTCCTATTTTTATTGCCTTGATATCAAAGGTTTTCGTTGGAGAGTTTCCTTGTTGTTGTTTTACCAAAAATAAAGAGTTTTCATTTTCGGTATCAGCGAGAACTATCAAAATAACAAGTACGTCTGTGTCTTCTGTAAGGACGGCAATATTTTTGTAATTTCCGTATTTTCCTAAGTCGAGTGCTGTCTTTGCGATAAGTACGTCAGCGTCACTTTTTGCTTGCATGGCTTTTAGACCAGACGATTGTAATTTAGTCATAAGTTGGTGTATCAAGGATTCTTTGTTTTTAGGATTTTTAAGGAATGTGTCTTGAGAAGTCGTTGCGAGGTTATTTTCTTCGATTTTGATTCATTGATTTTGCTTGCCTTCTCCTATGTTCCTCTCCTTTCGTTGTTAATTCATCTGAATAGCCGTCAAAAACTACAGTTGTATTTTCTCCGTAGTGGTTTTTAACATATTGCACGTATATGTTTAAGATAGCCCCGTATGTGGAAGGGCGAGGCCACACTACACGATGAAGCAGAAATCCACCATCCACTACCACTTGATCATAAACCATCTCCTTAGTTATTAATGGACTAACCTCCTCAAGAATATGAGACAGGGTTGCTTTGTTTGTCTTCCGAAATGAGAATTCATCAAACATGGACGGTGCGACCGGAGAAAGTTCATATGACATGTAGTATTTTAAGTCGGCTCCTCTTTGTAACGCGCAGGCTATTCTTCTAAACAACTGTTGTGAGTTCACAACCACATCTTCTCCGTCCAATTTTAACACGTTTTTCATTGCCGCTAGCGGTTTTACTTTGTCATTTCTCTTAAGTTTAGCTTCCAGAAACGACTTCCCTACCATTCTTTCCATTGAAATTTTTCCATTTTCTACAGCGGAATCGCAATTTATAGTCTCGTCAGCTACAGCACCGGAGGCCAGGGACACCAAACACTTCTCGTACTTGAATGGTGTGTGATCTCTTAGCCATCCAAAAAACTTCCTTGCGTCTGTTGCGTCGCGTATTTGCCGTGATTCTCGAATCTCTACATGTTGTTATGACGTTGTTGAGTAAACGCCACAATAGTCTTCCAAAGCTTCACTGAGCTGCAGACACACTGGAATAGGTAAGATCCATCGAGCGAATGTGCTTTCACT
The DNA here is from genome assembly GCA_019434445.1 of Phalangium opilio. NCBI lineage: Eukaryota > Metazoa > Arthropoda > Arachnida > Opiliones > Phalangiidae > Phalangium > Phalangium opilio. Next base: position 423,262 of record JAEQBA010000081.1, on the reverse strand, counting down.
CAAACCTCGACCCCTTGTTAGTCCACCAGACGTTTTCATTGATCGCATTAGAACTTGCTCAATTGTCATGTCCGACCAAATACCAGACCACATTTTGTCGGATCGTCTAACGGTACAAAACCCAATTGTCCAAATTTAATGTACTCTTCTTCATTCATTATTGAAGATAATTGAGACATCATTTGCACATACAACTGAGCAGATTTCGCGTAAGCAAGGTGAGCAGCTGCATGTAAATGTGGCAACATTTGTTCAAGACAATATAAATGTAGATCCCAGTTTCCTGTCCGTTCTGCTCGGATAAAGAGTCGCATTATTTCAACCTGGTCAAAATATTGTATCCACAATTTTCCTGTACGACCAAATGTTTTGTACTCTTTCTTTTGTGTCTCAAATTCTGATAGTAAACTCATTACTTCGTTTGTTCCTCGAACATCGTCAGTGCTTAAGGCATTTTGCATTATATCACTGTGGATTTCTTTAACTTTATTCTGTAAGTCTTCTTTTATAATCGGCATAATCTGACCGATTGCCTTTTGCGTTAGCAAATGAGCTCGAAGGGCTCGGGAATATGCATGTCCACTAAGCATATGAGGCACTGACGCTTTGGCGTAAACAGTTTCCCACATTTCAGAAATACCACTACCAGCCATTATATAGCCCACAGCACCCATAAATGACATAAGGGTGAGGAACCCCCCAAGTCGAACTACTACCGATGATAATTTCTCGGGCAACCCCAAAACCATCTTAATCGCCTTAATGTAAAGTGGCTGATCAAAGGTAACTACACACGATTTCTGGTTATGTCGATGACACTGGTCAACGGCAAATAAAAGGGAAGTGTAAATTGTTGTCAAGTTCGACGGATTTAAGTTAATAAATGGCAGTATGATTACTTTGCTTGTAGAGTAATTGTTTTCACACTTTGAACTTAATTGCATGTAACCATTCCATTCTGGGCTAGGACTTGGTTGTTTCAATATATATCTACACATCCATACGAAGTCCAGTATTTTGGCCTTTTCGAGCTCTGTACGAAAAGCGTCTTCCGATAAAATGGTTGTTGCAATAATTTTGCTGAGACCGGATATACTAGGCTTTTTGTATGGCGTGATATTAACGTTTCCAAATGAACCAATACCACTAGCTGGAATATCTTGTACTGTGCGTGGCATTTTCAAAGTGGTCTTAACAGCCGAGGAAGGTGTTACACACATTATTCCTCCCATGTAATGAAAGGTTCCTAATCCGTCGAGTGTTCGAACAATAACATCCACTTTGTCAAACAAAAATTGTTTAAAAGAGTCGTCCAAAATTTGGGACTCATTAGACACCAAAATACTGTTCTCAAATCTCGTTACTTCGGTGTAAGATGAACAGAAACCTAGATGAGATATCAGGTCAATTACGTTACGCGACCCGATCTGTTTGTGGAGATGAACAGCCAAGCCCAACTGAATAGCTGAAATGAAAGAACGTGGTCTTGTAACTGCTACTATAGCGTGTCCGATGCTGTTAAGCTTAACGTGGTTTGATCTCGAAGCGTTTTTCTTTCCCGACACTTCTTTTAAAAATAATTCCAAAGTTATTGGAATTAGGTTAGTTGAACCGTTTCTTATGTCTTCTTCCGACGGATATTTTTCCAGATTGTAAACACGAGCTTGAATGTCTTCTCTAATAATTTTCGCAGCAGCTTCTACGATACTCATTCTTTTGTCTTGCTCATTCAATTTTCTGCTTGAATACCAACTACTCGATATCAATTTATCCGCCTAATCTTTGAAAATAATTATATAACAAGTTTTATGGTAGCGTGCTTCTGCAGCTACAAGATCTATGACATTTTCAAGTCGAACTAGTACCAGCCGCGACCACTTTCGATCTTCTAATCAGTGTTGATTTTATTTCCATTGTTTCAACCAAATGCACAATACCTTTATTTCTGGATGGATGTTTTTCATCTGCGACTGCATTATTTCCACAGAGCAAAAAGTTTGTTTTAAAATCGAACGAATGAACCTCGGATCTCATTAATTTTTCCTTATTTGGTTCCTTTGACGTTGAACTACCATCTTCAAGGTATTTCACAAAATTTTCCTCGCGTGTATAGTGTTTTCGGCACGCCTCGTACAAACGAATGGATGCAAGGTGTTCAAGACGCTCATGGAGTCCATCTTTTCTCCTCAAACTTGCATTGATGACAGTTTGAAGACCCTTTGTAACTAACACGGTTTTTTTTATTTCCGAAATCCGCACTACATATCAAAGAAAAGACTTCCATCTCGTATTAGGCGCAGTGACTTTTAAAAATCATTAACATTCAACTGAGTCTTATCCTCATTTTTTTAAAACTTTTATGACCTTTTTATGACATAGACCTTCGAGCTGGTCATTTTACACGAGGCGGAAAGTAAACAAAACTGACCTTTGAAAGATGCGTCATTATACGCTAAAATCCCCTCATACTACATGTATGAACGCTCTGTTTTAAACTAGTACCGAAAAACTTTTATGGTTTAAAACGAGGGGCATGTCAATCTCGTGTTTATGTTTGCACCCTCGCTTGATTAATCAGATTACAAAAGTTCTTTCACTGTGTGAACAGCCCTCGGTTTAAAACTATTTACAACCAAACTAAATAAAATATATAATTTAAAATAGTAACAATCTATATAAGATTGTAATTATTTCTATAATTATAGACAAAATGGTGTATATTAAGGTTAATCTATGACAATAACTAATATTGTATGTAGCGTTTCTACATTTTAAAGCTTATCTGGTTATGCTAGGTAGCGTTTTATAATTTTGATCACCATTTTTCAAAATGGCGGTAATATTTTGTCTTCTTTAAAAGTATTATAGATAACAATTCGCCCCCTGCTATTAAATTAGCAAAATTTTAACCAAATCTCTAATTACTTTCCACAGAAACTTTGTGTTTCCCGAAATATATCGATTTACCCTGTTTTAATGCATGGTTGCCAGCTTCCGGTTTCACTAACGCCAAAAATCCATGCACATAAATCGTGCGCAGTGTTCTAAGCTACACAATAATATTTTTTCAGACTCAATCCGTTAATTACATCCAAAGTTAAGTAGAGTTTTAGTCATTTTGGCGGACATTTTCCAAGATGTCGGATTTTCCCCACGGTTGCGAGATTGGGAGACCTCACCACGTTAAAGAGCGCATCCGATTCTATTAGCAGTGTTCAGCGATATCTTATTATAGTAACGTTAGTTATGCATCTAGATACGTTTGTAGGTAGTTATATCTTAGATAAGTTTTTTAAAATAACTAAATATAACTATACGTAGATCCATCCAATGAAGTCTAGGACAAAAAAACGAGCCTTTTACCGAATTCCATTCGTGAATATTTCGTATCTAGTATATCATTAATTGTTCACTCTTTTTTACCGTATTATCTATTATCGTTTTTAAGAACATTATCTTAAGCATGTTTTTTATCTGATACTCATGTTTTAGGTCAATATTTTTAGCAGTGTATCGCATAAAGTCCACCGTAAAAAGCAGTTTCCCATTAATTTGTCGAGTAATTGCCATAAACCCGGCGAGCTTAGAGTAGTCAGTTTTCGTTGCGTGTGTTTGAGAGATAGATTATCATGTCAGAGATCAACCATAATAATGATGAAAGTACTGATAACATCAGGCGTGAAACAACAAGTGTACAATCAAATATTCAACTTCCATATCTCTTGGACGGCGAGTTTTTTCTTCCAATCGGCGAGTCCAGCAATGCCTCGAATTCTATCAGTGTCCAATGCTTAAGTTGCCCTGATAGAAAAATTCTGAAATCATCAAGAGCATCTACTGGGAACCTACTTAAGCACATTAAGGTACGTTTTCGTTATATGCCCAAATAGGCCTATTGCTAGAATATCGACGTGTAGCTGAGGCTATCGGTAATAGTTAGTATAGGACCCTGTCTGTTAGATGTGGCACTGGAGCTATGCATTGCAAATGAACCCACCTGTAAATAAGCCGCTAACATAGTGTGGACATCAATTCTCAGATAAACCCTATATTATTATCAAGAAGGGATATCTAGTTTACTTGGAAGTAGGTATAAAATGGCCACATATCTAGCTTTTTCTCCAGTCCAAACGTATGTCCGGACGGAGTTAATCCCCGCCTCAAAATTACAAGTAGCATCTCACTGGTTCTTAAAAACTCACGTCAGCGCAACGCGAATGACGAAAATGACTGACGACTGAGGAGAGGCGAAATAGCGCGGCCTCCTTTTACGTCTCCCCTTGCATTTTAAAAGGAGGACTGGGACTATGGCGCGCGAATACTAAGGCATCATATACCTTCTCCCTAGTAAAGTAGATATCCCTTCTTGTCATTATTACGGTTTCCGACCCTCTGCTTACATTTCCAAGCTAATGCAATGTTTAACCATAGTCACAGTGATTCCTTTCCTAAGCAAAGGCGGCACACTAAAAGTAGTCAGGCGCTTTGTCTTGTCGTTTTTGTTTTCAGAATAAACACCCCTTAGTGTTAAAACAAATAGAAGAAAAGAAAGCTACCAAAAGGAAGAATTCATCCTCTAACGTTGAACGAACCAAGCGTATCTGCTTTCATCCACCAACAAAAGATGAAGTAAGAATGGCCAGCACGATTGGGTGTTGATGATAGGTGGTAGTGATAATTAGGCACATTATCAGTCATTAAAACTCAAACCTTTATTCAGTCGCAGTTCTGATCGTTCTTGCTTAGTTGATTTTTATTAGTAACTCTTGATCGTCATTTGACTTATTTTATTGATCGGTAGCTATCCTTGCCTAAAGGTTTTTCTTATAACAGGTGGACGAGGTCGTGATGGAGTAAATAATATCAGAAATGCGGCCGATATATACGGTTGAAAAACCATCGTTTCGGCGTATGATTAAACGTTTGTCTGGAGGAGTCGAACCTCCTTGCGCCACTTGTTTCAAGGGCAAGCTCTCTTCGAAGAGACAGGTTATGGAATATAATCTGAGAGTCAATTTGCGGATGTCGAATTTGTATGTACAACTGCTGATATATGGAGCTCCAATTATAAATAATTTATGGGGGTTACCGGACATTATATAGACCCATCCTCTTTAAAACTTGTATCTGTATTACTTGCGTGTCAACGAATGAAATTCAAGCATACATTTACGGAAATTGCTGCAGTGTTATTCTCCGTTTACTCTAATTATGACCTGTATGTCCCCAAATTAGTGGTTACGGTTACTGATAATGCTTCAAATTTCGGAAAAGCATTTAAAGCATTCCATGTGCCTGACAATGTACCTGACGAGGATGTTTCTTTCCTGGACCACGATTTTCAGAAGACTATAGATGTAGAAGCCTTCCCGCATGGCCCTTTGGAAGATCAAGAGACCATTCTCGATTCCAGTCTACCCAGACACTATAAGTGCTTTGCACACACTCTGAATTTGGTAGCGACTACCGATGCAGAGAAAGCTTTGAAGGATGCCGTCTATAAGAATCGCTACAATTCATCCATAGGAACATTTTGCGGTCTCTGGAATAAACTTAGCCGATCGACACAATCGTGCGACTATGTTGAGGAACGTCTAGCAAAACGGCTACCGACTCCTTGCCCAACTAGATGGAATTCATTCTACGACTGTTTGTTAGAAATAGTTAATTCTAAGGAACACCTACCGGCCATTTCCAATAACCTGGGAATCCCTTCTTTAAAAGCCACAGACTTAGAATTTATCGCTGAATATCTTTCCGTCATGCGCCCGGTTGCTCTTGCCTTGGATATTCTCCAAGGGGAAGAGCATTGCTATTTGGGGCTAGTGCTTCCTACGCTCTATCAGATAAAATTGTCATTAAGTCGCATTGATAAGTTGGAACAATGTCACGCTTTAAAGGCGGCTGTTATTCAAGGCTTGGATGCTAGGTTTTCAGATATATTGATTTTGGAAAGTCCAGAAAGTAGACCCTACATTTTAGCCACCATTTCACTTCCGAAATTCAAGCTACATTGGTGGACGATCTACGAAGAACGGGAAACTTTGGACTATTTGAAATCTGTCTTCTTGTAGGAAGCTGAGAAATATTCAAGTACCTATGTATCAACGATCTGTAGTACCGTAGACCCACCTAAGGCAGCAACGACGACAAATGAAGTGGACCCCTTTTTTACCTTCTTAAATGCCGTTGAAGAGGGAAACCCTGAAGACTCGACGAAGAATCGCATCACCGCTTGCCTATTTAGAAATCAGAAGCAGAGACGTGACAATGTTGCATCTTTATCCTGTTGTAAAGGCAATGTTTCTCAAGTTTAATACGATATTGCCTTCGTCTGCCGCCGTAGAAAGAGCTTTTAGCTCGGGAGGTCAAATTCAAACACCAAGGCGTAATAGATTAGGTAATACCATGTTTGAAACAACGTTGATGTTAAAGTATAACCAAAATATTGATTAATGATATTGTTAAAGAAAATATATATTTTGGCAAATGTTTCTAATATATAATATAGTTTTCGTGGACTAATAAAAACGTAAATCTGCAGAAGTTTTAGACTTGTTTTTCGAGGCCCATTATGACATTCTAGAATCAAATGAGTCCAAGTGATACAGTCCACGTATAACAGTTCCAGTGTCAACGAAGTAGCTTGTATTAATGGAATGTTTCAATTCGTGCCAACAGTACCAAGAGTTCTCTGGAGGGCACTTTCCAAAATGGGTTGCGAAATTAACCTCGAGGGCAGTTGCCCAGATGGTACCGAGTATCCTCGAGGAAACTTGCCCAGTTGGTACCGAGTGTCCTCGAGGAAACTCGCCCAGATGGTAACGAGTGTCCTCGAGGAAACTTGCCCAGATGGTACCGAGTGTCCTCGAGGAAACTTGCCCAGATGGTAACGAGTGTCCTCGAGGAAACTTGCCCAGATGGTACCGAGTGTCCTCGAGGAAACTTGCCCAGATGGTACCGAGTGTCCTCGAGGAAACTGGCCCAGTTGGTATCGAGTGTCCTCGAGCAAACTTGCCCAGTTGGTAACGAGTGTCCTCGAGCAAACTTGCCCAGTTGGTAACGAGTGTCCTCGAGCAAACTTGCCCAGTTGGTAACGAGTGTCCTCGAGCAAACTTGCCCATGTGGTACCGAGTGTCCTCGAGGAAACTTGCCCAGTTGGTAACGAGTGTCCTCGAGGAAACTTGCCCAGTTGGTAACGAGTGTCCTCGAGGAAACTTGCCCAGATGGTACCGAGTGTCCTCGAGGAAACTTGCCCAGATGGTACCGAGTGTCCTCGAGGAAACTGGCCCAGTTGGTATCGAGTGTCCTCGAGCAAACTTGCCCAGTTGGTAACGAGTGTCCTCGAGGAAACTTGCCCAGTTGGTAACGAGTGTCCTCGAGGAAACTTGCCCAGTTGGTAACGAGTGTCCTCGAGGAAACTTGCCCAGTTGGTAACGAGTGTCCTCGAGGAAACTTGCCCAGTTGGTAACGAGTGTCCTCGAGGAAACTTGCCCAGTTGGTAACGAGTGTCCTCGAGGAAACTTGCCCAGTTGGTAACGAGTGTCCTCGAGGAAACTTGCCCAGTTGGTAACGAGTGTCCTCGAGGAAACTTGCCCACTTGGTAACGAGTGTCCTCGAGGAAACTTGCCCACTTGGTAACGAGTGTCCTCGAGGAAACTTGCCCAGTTGGTAACGAGTGTCCTCGAGGAAACTTGCCCAGTTGGTAACGAGTGTCTTCGAGGAAACTTGCCCAGTTGGTAACGAGGAAACTTGCCCAGTTGGTAACGAGTGTCCTCGAGGAAACTTGCCCAGTTGGTAACGAGTGTCCTCGAGGAAACTTGCCCAGTTGGTAACGAGTGTCCACGAGGGAATTTGCCCAGTTGGCGATAGGTGTGTCCTCAAGGGCAATTGTTCATCTGGCACTGAGAGTGTGATGGAGGGTACAAGTCCAATAGTGTCGAACAACAATTCCGTGGCTTTAAGGTGACGTTCTTCGTCTTGTTACATCTTAATATACAACTGTCCTATGCGCGCGTCTCAACTAATTATTATTTTTATCAAAGATTTTCAACGTTTCTTTCACGATTGTCAAGCTTTAACATCTTTCATTATTGTAAACAACAGTATAAATGTATCTATAGTTCGAAAAAAACAAGGTTCACGTAGATAGTTATAATTTTACCTATTTTCTAGATGGTGTTTCAAACAGATAACATAGATTTATGCATAGATAAATGTCATGCATGTTGGGTATAAATATTTGTAACATATGTAGTACAGATACAAACAGATAAAAATTCGCAAAATACATATACGTTTGTATCTATAATCAGGCAATATATATCTAGATATCAAATCGCTGAACACTGATTATGATCCTAGTAAGCCTACTTACTTAACCACGGACGCTAGCAACGTTGGTTTAGGTGCTATGCTAAGTCAGAAAGATGGTAACATAGAATTTCCTATAGCTTACGCTTCTACTCTGCTTAACGCAGCAGAAAAGAATTATTCTACGTACGAAAAGGAATGTTTAGCTATATTCTGGGCTATTAACAGATTTAAACATTTCCTCGATGGCAAAAACTTCACAGTGATCACTAATCATAAAGCTTTACAATGGCTTTATACACGTACTGACCCTTCATATCGCGTATTACGTTGGATTATGTATTTACAGACTTACAAATTTAAAGTGCAATATCGTAAGGGCGTAGAAAACGTTGTTGCTGACGCGTTGTCCCGAGATATTCCAGTTACAGGATATGTTTTAGGAGCGATACTTAGGCCCCGTCCTCAAGTAATTCCGCCTCCCTTACCTCCTGTTATGAATGCATTTAATCTGGCAGACATAACACGTGAACAAGGTCTAGATCCTAATATACAAAATCTTAAGGCTGAATTAGAAGCTAATGATAGAGTTAGTCCATTATATGAAATCATAGATGGCCTCGTTTATCGTAAGCGCTATGGCAATCAACCGCGTAAGATTTACCTGCCTAGTGTTGAATTTAACGCGCCAAACTTTGAACTTTACCAACTTGTTTTTGAATTTATCTTTGTTTAATTTACTTATTTGTAATTTTTGATTATTATCTCTTTTTGTATAAAAATATTTAATTCTGTATTTGTAACCTTAAAAAATTAATGAAAAAATATCTGTAACCGATCTGAAATCCTATGTAAACCTCTGTACTTTGTAATACCTTGTTACTTATGATAAAGGTAAAGTAGCGAAAACGCCCGTGTAAGCTGGGGTAAAAAACACCTCAAAAAACCAAAAAATACGAAGCAGGAATGAGTCAGCGTTTTTATCGAAACTTTCCATCCCGTACCGTGCTAGGGGTTACACCCCTTTCTTTATCTGTTCTTCGCTCCCAGCTTACACCGAAAATTTACCTTACAAAAAAAACTAGTTTAGACCGAGAGCTCGTGTAGTAGAGAACGAAATTCTCAACCACCATAGTTAGGCCCCAAATGGGCAAATTCTTAAAACTTTAGTTAGGCCCCAAATGGGCAAATTCCTTTAATTTAGCCAGCTCCAAATGAGCCAATTTAACTTTAACTTTTTTAAATAAAGTGTTTGATTTATGTTTATCCAAACGTCGTGATTAATTCTCTTAAAGTTTGGGGTGATTTTTCAGTCGGTCACCTCAATTAAAACTGACCCTCCCACAATCGCGAAATATTCCAAATCGGCAAAACAAATCTTCAACAAGGTTATCACATAAATTTGGTGCGAGAACCCCGGGACTGTACGAACGAGAACCTTTGGATTAATACCTTGTGAACTGTGAACCGACAAATCCGTAAAGTTAATCATGACGAGTTTGATAAAATATAAAGCTATGAGGAAACGTCTTAAGACTACACATATTAATCCCCCAAAAATAGACAAAAAACATAAAAATTTAATATAACCATTAAAGCTTTAATAGTTTATAATAAAACCTTGGTTTTGTAAACCAAAATAGAATTAATTCTTAAGGCTTTAAGAGAACCACACAGTAACTTTAATTCCCAAAATTAATATTATAAATTATAACTATCTCTTAAAAATTTTACTTTTCATATTAACCTCATTGATATTAATTAGTATATACACAATTCACCCCTTAGTTATTATTTTAAGATTGATTAGATCCGTTATTATTATTTCAGTAATAGCCTTTATAACCACAAAAATTTCACTATTTGGCTATATAATTATTTTAATACTTTTGGGGGGATTAATTATCCTATTTATTTATATGGCTTCAATTGCCCCAAACGAACCTATCTATACTAAGCATATTAGACTGTTAACTCTAACTTCAATTTTAATCACAATAATAATAAAAATTTTTGAAGAATTTTACCCCTTGGGTTCTAATAAACCAAATGAAATTATTATACTAATGAGAAACCCTACTCTAATTACATTAAGCGCCACATATTTATTTATTACCTTAATTGCTGTGGTACAAATCACAAAAATTAAAAGAGGGCCTTTACGATCACAATTTTAATTAAAATGACAATACCAATTCGAAAAACACATCCACTAATTAAAGTAATTAATTCTGCCTTAATTGATCTCCCAGCACCTTCTAATATTTCTTATTGATGAAATTTTGGATCCCTTCTAATTTTATGCTTGATTCTCCAAATCATAACAGGAATTTTTTTAGCTATACACTATACCGCTGATGTAAACTTAGCTTTTAATTCATTATCCCATATTATACGAGATGTAAATATAGGTTGGATATTCCGATTTATACATGCAAATGGAGCTAGCTTGTTCTTTATCTGCATCTATTTACACATTGGGCGAGGATTATATTATGGGTCTTATAAGTCTTCCACTGTTTGGATAACAGGGGTTATCATCTTATTCATTTTAATGGCTACAGCATTCCTAGGTTATGTGTTACCTTGGGGACAAATATCTTTTTGGGGGGCCACAGTAATTACTAACCTATTCTCTGCCATTCCTTATATTGGAAGAAGCTTAGTTACATGATTATGAGGGGGTTTCTCAGTTGATAACCCCACTCTAACACGATTCTTCACTCTACATTTTATACTTCCTTTTATCCTAGCAGCAATAATCTTTATTCATATCGTTTTTCTCCACCAGAAAGGTTCAAATAATCCCTTAGGTTTAAAAAGAAATATTGACAAAATCCCTTTCCACCCTTATTTCACTATTAAAGATATTTTAGGATACTCAATCGTGCTAACTTTATTCATCTCCCTAGTTTTAATTTCTCCTAACCTTCTAGGAGACCCTGAAAATTTCAACCCTGCAAATAGCTTAGTAACCCCTTTACATATCCAACCAGAATGATACTTCTTATTCGCCTACGCAATCTTGCGATCTATTCCTAATAAACTGGGGGGTGTCTTAGCCTTAGTATTATCTATTGCTATCCTGATGGTTATACCTTTAATAAAAAGAAATTTTCAAACACTACAATTTTACCCTCTAAACCAAATTCTATTTTGGTCATGAGCTAACATCCTAATTTTATTAACCTGAATTGGAGCTTCCCCTGTTGAAGATCCGTACCTAATAATAGGGCAAGTTCTTACTGTATTATATTTTTCTTATTTTATTACTAACCCTTTGCTTACTTTAATGCAAGATAACCTAATCAAAAAAATTTAATCGTTTAGCTAATTTTTAAGCATTTGTTTTGAAAGCATTTTATAGGTTTACACCTAACGATTTTCAAAATTTGAAACTAGACTAATACTACCCCAAATACAAATAAGAAAAAACCTAAAACTAAGGGTAAAAATCTCTTTCATGCTAGCATCATCAACTTATCATAACGGAAGCGAGGGAAAGAGCCACGCACTCATAAAAAAACAAATATTAAAAGTAAGACTAATAAAGAAAAACTTAAATTTAAAACAAAAAATAAGTAAAGAGTAAAAATACACATAAAAATAATATTAGAATACTCTGCAATAAAAATTAAAGCAAAACCCCCTGCGCCATATTCAATATTAAAACCAGACACAAGCTCTGATTCCCCTTCAGCAAAATCAAAGGGGCTACGGTTAGTCTCAGCTAAACAAGAAATTACTCAAATGAATAATAATAAGAAATATAACACAAACTTACTAGACCCAAAAGAATCAAAAGTAAAGAGATTATAATCCCCAGGTAAAATTACTAGAGATAATAAAATTAAAGCTAATCTAACTTCATAGGAAACCGTCTGGGCTACAGCACGATAACAGCCTAGCATTGCATAGGCTGAATTTCTTCTCCAACCACAACCTAATAGAGGATAAACTCCTAGACTAGAAATAACTAAGAATAAAACCACTCCTCAAACTAGATTAAAACCCTCCCAAATAAATAAAAATAAACTATAATAAATAAAAGCCAAAAATAAACCTAAAATAGGTCTTAAGTAGAATAAAGCCTTATTTCTTAAATAAGGTCATACCTGCTCTTTAACTATTAACTTTAAACCATCAGCAAAAGGTTGTAATAATCCTATAAACCCTACTTTATTTGGACCTTTTCGAATTTGAATATACCCTAGAATTTTTCGCTCTAATAAAGTATAAAAAGCTACTCCAATTAACATACAAACTAATAAAAATACATAACTCAATAACACTATTATTAAAGAGAAAAACTTCTATTAATGAAGCTTAAATTCATCGCACTTAATCTGCCACATTAATTAAGTATTCTTATTCAATTTCTACTAAGTCTAATAAGTAAATTTATTTCTTTTACTTTCAAAAAATAATGTGCTAAAACACCAAAACTTAGGGCCAGGCCCTAACAGCCCTATATCCCTTAAATTTCATTTTAATAACTTTGATTTATTATATATTACTCCTTATTTTTTTACAATAATAATTTTTACAAATTAATAAACACACGTTATTAATACACTTTAATATAAAAGATAAATAGATTAGTTTAAAAATAAAGAAGTTTTTACACCCTTAATTTTTTTTTAAAACCCTTAAAAATTAAGGGTGTAAAACACATAAATAATATTTTAATGTCATAACGTAAACTTTTAAATTAGTATTAAATATGACAATGTATTTATTTATAATAAGGAGAGCCTCAGGACAATTTTTAGAAATGTCAGAATGCCTGCTTTTAATTTTTGGGTTAATTTGTATCTTATCTAAGGAACTTATTTAATTTTCATGTAAACATGGTATAATTAAAAAACATTAAAGTTTATTTAAAATAAGTTTTATTTAAAACAAAATGGATACTATCAAAGGTAACAATTTTTCAGTGATTCCATTTGGGCTTTATATTCCCCTAATTAAATTCTAAATTTAACTCAATCAATCTGACAAAATGGAGACTAAAAAAGAGTTAAAACTTTGTTAGCTTTATCATAGCCACCCTTTAATATTTATAAGGTACTTTTTTATTATAAAAATTTTTTAAAATAATTTTGATTAAAAAATCCTTTCGTACTAATTTTATCTTTAAATAATTAACTAAAGATAGAAACCAACCTGGCTTACACCGGTTTGAACTCAAATCATGTAAAATATTACTAGTCGAACAGACTATCTTTTAAAGCTCCTGCACCCTAAAGAAATTTTAATTCAACATCGAGGTCATAATCCCATTCTTCGATTTGAACTCCCTAAACGGATTATGCTGTTATCCCTAAAGTAACTTAATCTTATTATCAATAAAATTGGATCAAAAATTTTAAAATATATTAGTTTTGACTTTAACATACCACCCCAGTAAAATTTTTAATAAAAAATAATATGTCTAAAACTAGATTTTACTTAAAATAAAGCTTTATAGGGTCTTATCGTCCCTTAAATAAATTTTTGCATTATTACAAAAAATTAAAATTCAAAGTATTTTTTTAAGACAGCTAATTTTCGTTAACCCCTTCATACTAGATCCCAATTAAGGACCAAATGATTATGCTACCTTTGCACAGTCAGTATACTGCGGCTATTTAATAAATAATAATATCATAGAGCAGGGCTTATTTTAATTTAATACCTTAAAAAAATGTTTTTGATAAACAGTCGAAAAAATATTTTGCCGAGTTCCTTAAAAAAATATAATTTTATTTAAAAAAGGTACCTTTAAACTTATTAAAAATCCCTTAAAAAATTTTCTACTAATAATCTCATTATAAAAAAAAATTTAATTTTTTTACCTTCTTTTTATTTTATTAATATAAATTTAATAAACATATGTTATTAAACAAATAGCAAACGCAACTAAGGCGATTAATAGCATAGAGGCTATGCTAAGAGACCAGGAAACCAGTGCAGAAGAACTTGAAGACCAATTAAATCTCCTTGAACTAAAGGAGAAAGCTTTGAAAGAACTAGACAACCATGTCTTGGACCAGATGACGCCAACTTCAGAAGACGACCCCTTAATAGAGACGGAAATCAACGCGGCAGAGGAATACCAGGAGGATATCACCGTAACGAAAACCAAAGTGAATCGACAACTTAAGAGACTAAACGTTTCCGCGAGTGGAACATCAACACCCGCGAGTGGATCAACAGTGAACTTGGTGAATCAACAAGAACAATTTTTGAACTTAAGAGAAGAGTCGAGACTTCCAACCCTAACACTCCAAAAATTCCGTGGTGACATAACCGAATGGCCCGGTTTTTGGAGCCAATTTAGTTCAACAATTGACACAAGACAGAGACTATCAAAGGTAGAACGATTTAATTATTTACTATCATATTTAGAGGGGGAGGCTACAGAATCCTTATCGGGATATAAAGTATCCGATGAAAATTACGATGCAGCGGTAACATGTCTGAAGGACAAATATGATAAGAGAGAATTAACTGTTAATATATTAATGAAAACTCTCATGAGATTACCAGAGGTTGAAAGATCTAATGATATTAAAGGGTTAAGACAATTGTATGACGCATGCGAGAGTAAATTAAGAAGCTTGAAAGCTCTAAAAGTAGATATAAAGGCGAACGGGGTTTCTTTGTGTCCAGTTTTAGTAGGATTGTTACCATATGATATTAGGCTTAAATATAGCATGATACGCGATAAAGATGAGTTTGACGTCGAATTTCTGGTAAGTTTCCTGAAAGAAGAGGTAGAAGGTCGCGAGACCTGTTCCATGCTCTGCAAAGACCAAATAAACGCCAAAAGTGCGCCTAAACAAGAAAGGTTACCCCACCCCAGACCGGAAACTGGGCAACCAGAAAGACCCTTCAGAAGAACAAACTGGTCAAGCGCTACAGCTCTAAATACCAACGACAAACAGTACCAAAATCAGTATCAGCCAAACATTTACTGCATTTTCTGCAAAACGCCCTCTCATGCCACCATCGACTGCACCAACTACAGTTTAGACGAAAAGAAAAGACTAATACAAACCCAAGGAAGATGCTATGTATGCACAAGAATAGGCCATGATGCTAGAAGATGTAATTCTAGGTACAAAGATTGCAAAATCTGTGGAGGTGGACATAATTCAGCCGTTTGCGAGAAGAATAAAGCCCATAAAACAATCGCAAGAAATAGAAGAGAGGAGGTGAAGCAGAATCAGGAGGAGCCCGTAAACCAAACAGAAATAATAACTACGTCTCTAGTAAGATGCCCCCGACCGAGAACCGTGCTTTTGCAAACCGCTATGGCAAACACTATAAGCCCGATGGAATCAAGGAACAGCCAGAAAATACGTTGTATCCTAGACAACTGTAGTCAAGCCACATTCATCTTAGAAGATGTTTCTCGAAGCCTGAAATTACCAGTCGTAGGAGAAAGAAACATAGAAATCAACAATTTCGGAAACCAGAATACAGCAGTAACCAAGAGAAAATTAGTACGCGTTACCATTCAGAACGCCAGACAGCCAGGAGAAGCCATTGATCTCTTAGCCATA
Source organism: Phalangium opilio (assembly GCA_019434445.1). Lineage (NCBI taxonomy): Eukaryota > Metazoa > Arthropoda > Arachnida > Opiliones > Phalangiidae > Phalangium > Phalangium opilio. Next base: position 407,399 of record JAEQBA010000081.1, on the reverse strand, counting down.
GAGATGCCCTACTTAACTACAGCGGTTACCTTAATTAATTGCGAAGAAGTAGAAAGATTCGCTCTTGAAAGACACATGCAACTAGCTGATGAGCCGAGCGAAAATACACCCCCATCAAGCAGCATTGGAATACTTATTGGGGCAGACTATTATTATGACGTAGCCACTTTGAACCACAAAAGAATTAACGGCGCTCTAATAGCAGTGGAGACCAAACTTGGATGGACAATACAAGGACAAGTCAATTCAGACAGACCCAGCGTCAACAATATTGGAATCCAAGTCATGACGGTTAATATTAGATTAACTGAGCCGGAAATAGCCAAGAACCTAAAAGCCTTCTGGGAAATAGAATCCCTTGGAATTTCAGATAGTCCAGATGAACCAACGAGTAACCAAGTCATGGAGAAGTTCGAAAAAGAAACCGTATTTCAAAATGGGAGATACGGAGTGAAGTTTCCTTGGAAGGTGTCCAAGGAGAAACTACCCAATAATCTATCTGTAGCCACCAAAAGGATGAGAAGCCTACTACTTAAGTTCAAGCTCAATCCAATCTTCTATCAAGATTATAAGGCCGTCGTAGAAGAGCAATTAAAACTGGGGATAGCGGAACGAGTCCCTAATGGAGAATCCACCACCCCTTGCTACTACATGCCACACCAGGGGGTAAGAAAGGACGATAGGTTAACCACAAAACTTAGAGTGGTGTTCGACGCCTCGTCTAAAGTGAAAGGGGCGCCAAGCCTCAATGATTGCCTTGATAGTGGGCCCAACCTTAACCCCGACATTTTGAAGACACTAATTCGTTTCCGAACCCACATCATTGCCATAACCGCCGACATCGAAAAGGCCTTCCTGCAGGTTTCCTTGATCGAAGAAGAAAGAAATTTCGTAAGATTCTTAATGGGCACCTTCTGGAGAACCAATTCGATACCCTAAGAATGACGCGCGTCCCATTTGGAGTGACGTCAAGTCCATTTTTCCTAGCGGCAACTATAAAGGTACATCTAAAGAAATACGCCACCCAAGATCCAGAAACCGTGGCTTCGTTGGAAAGAGACATTTACGTGGACGACTACACAGGAGGGAAAAAAGACGTAAAAGAAGGCCTAGAATTCTCCAAAAAGGCTACTAACATCCTGAAAGAAGCTAACATGAATTTAAGGAAATGGAGGACTAACTCGCCGGAGTTTAGAGAGAAATGGGGAGAAGAAAACTCGAGTACTGAAAACATGATAATAGACGGATCAGAAGCGAAGGCTCAAAAAATACTCGGGTTACTATGGGAACCGAACGCGGACGTATTTTGTTTCGACCTAACAAATTTGGTTGAAACTATCCAAGAAGCAAAATTGTCAAAAAGAGGCGTGCTAAGTGCCATAGCCCAAATTTACGACCCCCTAGGAATGCTTTCCCCTTTCGTGATAAGGGCCAAATTCCTGTTCCAGCAGCTATGGGTTAACGGTGTAAAATGGGACCAAGATTTACCTTCAGAAATAAGGATCCTATTTGAAAATTGGAGAAAAGAAATGCCAATTATTAGTCAAGTAAAACTACAGCGTTGTTACTACACGGAAAAGGAAGAAGTCATCCAAGAAGAACTACACGCCTTCTGTGACGCCAGTTCACAGGCATACGCCACAGTTATCTACCTGCGCTATGTAACAATCTCTGGAAGGGTGGGCGTGACATTTGTAGTATCAAAGGCAAGGGTCGCACCCCTGAAAACAATATCTATTCCACGTCTGGAACTCTTAGGTTGCTTACTAGGAGCCCGGCTAATCAATGTAGTCCAAGAATCATTCGAGTCCAAGAACATTAACCGATACTTATGGACAGATTCCATGGTAACCCTTGGCTGGATGAAGTCAAACTCGAAAACCCTGAAGCCATTTGTTCAAAATAGAATAGAAGAAATTCAAACGAGAACTAACCCCCAAGAATGGCAGCACTGCCCTGGCACTAACAATCCGGCAGACATTCCCACCAGGGGAGCAAAGGCAGAAGAAATTGTAAGAAGTAAGCACTGGTGGGGAGGACCCGAATGGCTTAGGAAAGAGAAGACAAGTTGGCCACAGAACTCTGATAAGATGACGGATGAACAAAAAGAAGTAATGGAAAACGAAAACAAGAAGACAGTTTTAGTAGTCCAATGTATCCAGGAAGATTTCGATAAAGGAATTTCAAACCTAATCGATTTAAGCAAATACCAATCCCTAAATAAGGTATTTAGAATTACGGCTATCGTCAAGAGGTCCATTAATAAGATCAGGAAAGTTAAAACCGAAACCGGACCGATTACAGCAGAAGAAATGGGTGAAGTAGAAATAGAATGGATCAAGAGCGTGCAGAAACAAGACTTTAAGGCCGAAATTACCGATCTAATAAACGGGAAGAAAATAGTTAAGTCAGATATCGCAAAGCTTAAGCCTATTTTGAACCAAGACGGACTTCTATGCGTCGGTGGACGTTTACACCAATCAACAATGTCAGAAGAAGAGAAACATCCAATAATACTGAACAAAGGCCACAGACTATCGTTTTTGTTCATCAACCGTAGTCACTGGCAGATTTACCACTCTGGGGTTCAAAGTACCCTAACTCAGACCAGAGGCAGATTTTGGGTAATCACTGGGAGACAGATGACAATGAATGTCATACGCAACTGCATGGTCTGCAGAAGATTTCAAGCCAAACCAGGGGAGGCACCCATGGCCCCCCTTCCTCAAGTAAGAGTAGATGAAGCACCGCCATTTGAAGTTGTCGGAGTTGACTTCGCCGGACCACTGTATGTAAAGGTTGGAGAAAACGTGGAGAAAGCATACATATGCCTCTTTACATGCGCGGTCACCCGATCAATTCATTAAGAGCTTGTACCACTCCTCAACACGTACGAGTTCCTCCTAGCCTTGCGTAGAATGATCGCTCGCAGGGGTATCCCGCATATTATACATTCTGATAATGCCAAAACTTTCATCCGCGCTAACGAAGATTTGAAAGAAATTTGGAAGAAAATCAACAACGAGGAAGCCAAATCCTTCTACGGAGAAAAGGGAATCAGCTGGCGCTTCATAGCTGATAGAGCTGCATGGTGGGGAGGATACTGGGAGCGGTTAGTGAGAACTGTTAAAACTGCCCTACGCAAAGTACTTCTTCAAGCCGCACTAACTTATCAAGAAATGGAGACTGTACTCCTCGAGACAGAGGCAATTATCAACTCACGCCCAATGACTTACGTGTTTAACGAGGTGGAGGAACCGACACCACTAACACCTGCACACTTTCTTACGGGAAAAAGAATTACGTGCCTCCCACCTCAAAGAGTCAAAGAAGCCGAGTTACCAAACTCTCAACGCGCGATGGCCCGAAGACTACGGTACCGAGAAACCGTACTAGATCGCTTATGGAAGCGATGGAAGCAAGAATACTTGATGGAATTGCGCAGTGCTCATCAAGTACTGTTAACCAAAAATGAGAATGCCCTAAAAGTAGGAGACGTGGTCATTATTCACGAAGACCGAATGCCAAAAAATATGTGGCGCTTAGGCTTAATTACTGAAACAATCCGAGATGGATTAATAAGGTCATGTATGGTATGTACGCCAAATGGAAACGAAATAAGACGTCCCATCTCACTTCTTTATAATCTGGAAATAAATTAACTAGCTATATTTTGTCGCGTAACCCTATTTTCAATAATATTTGGAAATATTATTTGGTGGGGAGTGTTTAATTTAACGCGCCAAACTTTGAACTTTACCAACTTGTTTTTGAATTTATCTTTGTTTAATTTACTTATTTGTAATTTTTGATTATTATCTCTTTTTGTATAAAAATATTTAATTCTGTATTTGTAACCTTAAAAAATTAATGAAAAAATATCTGTAACCGATCTGAAATCCTATGTAAACCTCTGTACTTTGTAATACCTTGTTACTTATGATAAAGGTAAAGTAGCGAAAACGCCCGTGTAAGCTGGGGTAAAAAACACCTCAAAAAACCAAAAAATACGAAGCAGGAATGAGTCAGCGTTTTTATCGAAACTTTCCATCCCGTACCGTGCTAGGGGTTACACCCCTTTCTTTATCTGTTCTTCGCTCCCAGCTTACACCGAAAATTTACCTTACAAAAAAACTAGTTTAGACCGAGAGCTCGTGTAGTAGAGAACGAAATTCTCAACCTCCTTAGGCCCCAAATGGGCAAATTCTTAAAACTTTAGTTAGGCCCCAAATGGGCAAATTCTTAAAACTTTAGTTAGGCCCCAAATGGGCAAATTCCTTTAATTTAGCCAGCTCCAAATGAGCCAATTCAACTTTAACCTTTTTTTAAATAAAGTGTTTGATTTATGTTTATCCAAACGTCGTGACTAATTCTCTTAAAGTTTGGGGTGATTTTTCAGTCGGTCACCTCAATTAAAACTGACTCTCCCACAATCGCGAAATATTCCAAATCGGCAAAACAAATCTTCAACAAGGTTATCACACCTAGTACACTACGTCCTCAAGCGTTACACTTATTTCACACACACATGACCGCTGGTCACAGAGGTAGAGATAGTACGTATGAACGTATTCGTTTTAGATATTATTGACCTACTTTGAAAAAGGATGTAGCCTTATTTGTATCTACGTGTCTTATGTGCCAACAATATACAGGACGCAACCGCAAAACTCCTGGGTTAATGCACTCTACAGTAGGGATGCACCGATATGGGTACAGCCGATATATCGGGAATTCGTAGCCGATATATCGGCCGATATTATCGGCCCATAAAAAAGTAATACTTCTCCATGAATATCGTTTCAAAGAGTAGAATCAACATTATTTAGGACCATTTACGTTTTTCTTTTGTTTTATTAGAGACATGTTTCACATCTCTTTCGAGTCTTTCGTTTAATGTGGTACCGCTACATATTTTAGCCTTAGCCAAATTCCTTAAAAAAACGGTGTTGTCTAAGTTAAATCGTTCCCTGTTTTTTAGTAAAAATGCAGCTCCTTTCTTTGTTCAACAAGAAGTAGCGTTATAAGCAAAATTTTGGATCACAAGTGAAAAGTTTAAAGTGTACATTAGTGACACGTACCAAAACGCATTGGAGAGCGTCAGTGTCGACTTCGATTGTTTGTGGGAGGTATGGGAAACTAGGGAAATTACTTACTCATAGTCGTGAACAACGGGATAAAACTGAGATTGTGGAAAACCCTGCACTTTTAAACGGAAATGTTAAACTGTGGGAATAAATTTGTTGTGATGTGTTTCAATTAGTATTCATTGAGTACCTTATTTCTTGTCAAATTTTTCCCGGAAATATCGGTTTACATGAAGCCGATATTGGCCAATACCGATATGAAAAATATAGGCCGATATATCAGCCGATATACCGATAACCGATATATCGGTGCATCCCTACTCTACAGTGGTAGAACAACCTTGGGATTTAGTCGGGGTTGACATTTTAGGTCCTTTACCTCTTAGTCCTAAGCGTAATCGTTACATCTTAGTGTATGTGGATTATTATACTCGCTATGTTAAACTAATACCACTAAAGAACATCACCGCTGATACAGTAAGTCAGACTCTTAAAGGTCTGATCCTGCATTGGGGAGCCCCTAAGGTAATACTTTCCGACAATGGAACGCAATTTGTGTCTCGTGTCTGTAAAGACACTTGCGCGCAATTTAACGTCACATGCACCTACACTACCCCGTACCACCCTCAGACTAATGCTACTGAACGTGTTAATAAGTCGATAGGCATTATGTTAGGAATCTATGTAGGGAATGAACACCGTAATTGGAATCGCGCCTTATTATTATTTGCCTAGCCCGGGATGGAAGCGTCCATGAAATTACTCTCGTAAATCCCGTAGAAGGTATACGCCAGTGAACTGGCGTATACAGGCGTCTATACTCTCTATTAACGTTTCAAGATCTATTAATGGGACTAAGTTCGTGCACTAGATTGACCATTGAGAAAGCGAATATGATAACAATGGTCAAGTTCGTCTCAGCCATTTGTGGTGATTTTGATAAAGCTAGAAGACTTTTCAAGGTAAGCGATGACACGCACGCTATCAGTTTGGGTTTTTTGGGGTTAATTGTTACGTATAACTTGTAGGATATTTTTGATTTGATGTCCGTCGGATCTATTATCCTTATTATTGATAACGCAAAAGGAAGTGCCTTCGACAAAACGCTAAAAATGGCCCAATCTCGTGGACTGTCCTATAAAATTCCTGCACAGAAATGTTTCCGATTTGAAGTTGATGAATCTTTGGAACCAAACATACAAGAAGCTTTTTTTTAAGTTTTTTGTTAACGCTTTAAATAAAGTTACCGTAAAACTAATACGTGAACGTGGGGCCATGGACTTTGTAATTCCAAATAAGGCCATCATTCAAAGTGAACTTAGGGAAATAGATTTAAATTTAATGTAAACCCCCCCCGTCGTGCCCGTCTCATATTGGGATTTACAAAATCCATGGTACGGCATTCTAGACGTTCCCGCGTTAGCCTCAAAGAGACGCCAGAGTCAAATTATGATTTCCCACTCGTTAGTTTCGACAACTCAAAACATCCGCTGAACAGGCTAGAAATGTTTCTGTGGCATTCATGAAAAAATCAGATAGTTCTTTGGAAAGGGGAATGACACGAAATGGAAGTCAAACTGTTAAGAAACGAAAACTGGATGAGCAGTATCATTTCTACCGAACACCGTAAGTAGTTGAACAGCGTTATTACAGTAACCTGAAAGGGTTAGACGACTGCAACCTGACCATATAAACCATTTTGGAAATTACCTACGAAGTAACCAACCCCCATTAGGGTATCCTTGATCTCGCCAAGAAGCGACGCCAGACGGAGCCAGAGTTCGACACTACACGCGGGAGACTAGCTAACTCTCACTGATTCTAGCGGTGCTTCTTGGCGAGATGATGGAGAATATCCCAATGGCGTCCTCGTGCCCTTGTGTGTTTGTTTCTCTGTATGTAATATCCGAAATTGTTTATTGAGTCTAATCTAACCTCTACTAAGTCTAACACTAATACTATGCGGGTCAAGTTAGCGTCTTCTCTCGGCCCTGGTGAGGTTTTTAAGTACATTACGTGGTACTTTTATCCGCGTAAAGATCGAGACGAAGTCGTCTCGTTGAATAAGTCGACGATAAATGTGGGAAAATCGTTTTTACGGGAACACCAAAGCGATCCAGTAGAAGCGAGTATAAGTTTGACCCGAGAGTAAAGTGTTACCCGAGAATAAAGTTCCGTAACACTGTTAAAACCTATGACCTGAAGCCAATAACTTTTAACGTACAAAGAAGAAGAGCTTCGACGCTTGATTGTGGTACAAAACGTCCATTGTTCCTCAGTCAACCTTAATCCCTAAAGCTTCTATTTTGGCTCACAGCCAACCCTAAGAAAGTCTTCCTTTTTGGAACCGCGAACCAATAAGTATTATAACCATTGCAGCATTATAACATTGTTTCCTCTCCGAGTGACGTATGTCACGGAGAGGTTCTAAAATCAACCGGCATGGGTGAACCCGCAGAGTGTCAAGTAGCTACCCGTGTCAGAGAAGAATTCCGCCGCTATTTCAATCCTTATATTCGACAAATTTCTTTTGAATAACTGATGAGCTGATGAAATTATTGTTTTAGTTTAATTTTTATTATTAAAAAGAGTGTATTCATAATTTCAAGAATATTCTTAGTTACTTAAAATGTAAATTAAATCGCTAGTATGTCTACGATAATAAAAGTATTTATTTAAACTTGGAACATTAAAATGGTTTCGTTTAGAATTTATAAGGGGAAGGGTTATTTTAAATTTGAGCAACGTTAAATATGTCAACACTATTCCTCTTCAAATTCCACCTGAAAACGGGTTTGGAAAATGGCCATCTCTGCCTTGATTCTTAGGTGGTAATCGGCAAAGAATTATAGCAATTTTTTCCAGTGAAATCTGCCTCATCATCAGCATCCAAACTTTTCGGTGGATCTTGTAACTTTTCAATTGCTTGAAGGAACGCGTCATCAACAGCGCTTATCTTTCTCTTCCTAGGAATTTTCAGACTTGTTAGCGTTTTCACTTTGCTGGTTTTGTGTCTCAAATATATTTGCAAAGCTAGTGGACGCACCCTCAACCAATTCTTGGTAACTTTGATAGATACCGACTTAAAGAATATATGGATTAATTAATAGGACAAACATAATAGTTAAAGTCATATAAATAACCCATTACCTGTATTATAAAAAAGACTTGGTTTGCCCAAGTCTAAAAAATAAAACGATAAGAGTTTTTCCAGTTGACTGAAGCGGGGATATTTATTCTATATAATTTTAAAGACAATCCGTATTTTACTACTCTTTAGAATTTAATTCAATCACCTGATTTTACTGCTAATGGATTAGTTTCCTATAAATTAATTGAAATAAAAAATTACTTATCTCAGATTTTTCAACAACAATCCCATTTTCCTAAAACATTTTATGATGAATTTTTTTCAAGGTAGAACGTGTTTTATTTTTCAAAAAATACATATTATAATATTGTAATATTATAATAATATTCGACCACAAAAGGGTCGACCTTTATCACCTTTAATATATTTGATAAAGGAGTTTGTTTCTTCTTTATGCACAGTCACAATTATTGGATGGTGTATGGAACATTATAGAAGTGTTGGTTGAGTTGCATAAAGCAACGCAGGATAGCTAAATTATTTCATCATAATGGTGAAACAAAGAGAGTAAAGCACACATGAATTAAAATATGAGCTTTTTAACAATTTTTTAGGGGGGTTGAAAGATTTCTAGAAATTAAACTTTAAAAGCCAAAGAATTTTATTTTCAAGAGGGCTGGATTAAGTACAGTTGAGTAGTCATGTAATCCATAAGATCAAATTTTTCATATTCTTTAACCTCGAGGTACGAAATAGAAATGTTCTTGTTTAGTTAAAAACAGTATGAAAACTTCTTGTGTTTAAAAGCTTTTGAGAGGAAAATCCTCAGAAATTTGAAAAAAATGTGTCGATTAGATTAAATTTACTTGATATTCCTTAAAAATAAAATGCAATGACCTCTGAATAAAATGTAAATTTTTGATTGAAAATGTTAGCCCTCGTCTCGACTCGGAGAAGTTTATTTTGGTTTCCCAACATGTAAGTCTAGCTCTGCCTAGATACGTTGAGAAAATGGCTACACAATGATTTCTATAAGATGTATGCATTTATGGTAGAATGCATTTTCCACATCCTTTCATAATAAAGCAGTATGCTTCACTGCATGTTATTCCTCGCCCATTCCCTAATCACGTGACATTCAGGATGCGCCCTCTAGAAACAGCGTGTGGAACTTAAAATTGAAACCGAGGCCTTAAGAATATTACTACATTGACAAGGCTAGTGACGCATTTTATCTGGAATGCTTGTTTTAGGTACTGTTGAGTGCTTCTCTCTTTTGATCAGTGAACAAAAGGAGAAAACTTGGGACTCGGCATTAATACGAAGGCCGATCGGTTTAACGAGTTAATAATTTTGATAATTTTATGTATACAGCAAAATCAGCGTTGTCGAGTGCTTCCATAAACCATAGTTCGGTAGGAAATCATGGCGCTAGAGCAAAGCAACTTGAGCCAAATTTGTTTATATCATCACACATTACATTGGAATATATTTATTATTTTATTTATATTTTAATATAATATGTTTATAACTCAAATGTTAAATCTATCTTAAAATATTTTTGCACGACCTGAAAGCTCCGTGAAATAGGTACGATTGCGAAGTTACAATTTATTTAGAAAACTGCAAGAGTGTGAGCATGGCTGTGTATAAAGACTAACGCTTTGTGAATTCCCAACTAAGGTAAAGAGATTATAATCAAATTTGCGGTACAACCGCGAAAGAATATATATCGGGAAGTAGCTATTTGTCAAGTTGGAAAAAGGAACAACAGCTGTTCGGAGAATCCGGAGTGGTGGGTTTGAAGTTTTGCCCATGCGCCGAGAGAAAAATACGAAAAGACGGATACATTTTTCTCCTGCTGATCGAGCACCAGAACGAAATGCCTAGTAGTAGGAAAGAGAATGCATAATACATTAGTACCTGGTTAGCTCAACAGTGTTTGCATGTTTTATGTTTTAATTTAGGATTTAATTTACTGGACACATTTTCATTTAACCGGAGTGTACGTCTAGAGCATAAGTGCCATTTAATCTTTATTGAAGCAGGCTTTACAAGATAAATTTACATCTTAAGTTCTCGAAACACATTCGTTTGATGTGGAAGAGTGTCAGATATGTTAACAAATTAAATAGAATATCGTGGTCAAGGCTTCGCAAATTGCGACAACTGTTGCAATCGAAATGCCGCTTAAGTAGACAATGAAGGCTCGTAACAAAAAGTCTACTGACAAGGGCGAAAAGTCTTCAATCTGCGATGACTCAGGCAACATGTACTTTGCGGTTTTCATGGTGTATATTCGTTCATTAGGTGTAGCTTGTCGCGTCTCCACAAATCGCAAACACCTGTACAAATAAGGGGCGTAACTGCTTCAATAAAGATGATCATTCAATACTTGGGTTTTTTAGTATCTTACAAATAGTCAAGTTGGCTAAGAATGCTTTTTGGCAGTCTCTTGTTGAATTTGTAGTGTGCAGAAACAGCCTCGTAATTTTTTTTCCCAAAGTAATACTTATTATCATATTCTTTGAGTCTAGTTCGCAATGCAAACAGAAAAGATGGCGAAAGGTCCCTCTCGTAAAAAAATGCACCAGCGCCACTGACAAAAAAGTCTATGGGGATACGGCTTAATCCAATAATTCGGTTCAAGTATCGACTATCCGCTCGGATACGCTTCTGAAGACGAGAATACTCCCCATTGTCGTTTTTCTATAATAATAATGCTCACAAAGATTAAAAACGTATGTCATTCTCAAGAGAAAAGCTAGTTCTAACAGATATTTTTGGTTATATGTATACAGAAAGTTTGAACATCATCGTTTTTGCCGTTTTTTATTTGGATCAAGAGACGCAATTAAGAAAACTTGAACGGAAAATTACTACTCTAGTTAATTATCAAGTTGTTTACTGTCGGTCTTTGATATTTTAAGTACTAACTTATCCCTAATTTCGAGCGCGTAATTTTTTCTCCCTTTACAGTTAGAATTCTAAAATGACAGCTATTTCTGTCATAATATTACTCCATATTTTATTATCCGATTAATAACTGAGTCTTGTAACATCATCGGTGTTATTCGAGTTTGTCCTAAGAGATCGTCGATACTGTCGATGTGTAAATCCTTGGAAATTAATAGTTCGCCGCTCAATAATCCCGAATAACATTTGACAAAAAACATTGCGCCAAGTAACCAGCCCAGCAACAGAATTCTCGCCACAGTTCCATCAACAGAATCATCACAATCTGAGTCGGAATTGGAAATCACATTTACAAAAACAAAGTCGTTAAACATTTTCCAATCCAAAAATTATTCGGCGCAAACGATAACATTTATGTAATTTTCCAACAAAAACAAATGCGTATGAACTTAACAGTTTTCGAGGAGACCGGAGACGTATTTCCAAACTGTATCATAAATGAGGTGGAGTGGAGATTGCGTCCTAGTTGATTTGATGTATTTGAGAAAGGATGTTGCTAGCGCCATTAGGACCAAACAGAAAAACATCGTCAACCAGATAGTTTCATTGAAGCCTATTATCGCCAGACGACTTTCAGCTTGATTTCCTTTATCTTTGACACACGTTAAGATACTATTGGACTGAGTTTGCACAGCTGGTGACAAGTGATAAAGCTCCAATCCGTAAGGGCTTGGATTATAAGTTAAAGCGACAACGTCTGTAAACTATTAAACGTAAATTACGTTATAGAAATGAATTGTGAAAGTATTTTGTATTTTATCTCGGGTTGAATTTAAATAAGCAACGTTCAGTATTCATACCCCATGTTGTAGGGCATAGTCCCAATATTGTAACTCAAATTGAAAATTGGTTTCGTTACGTCGAATCTTTTCGTTAAATACCCATTTCAGCCTATTCAAATGATAAACAATAAAAGAAATGGATATCAATTACGATATTCACCGAATCTTCTTTCCCTCGAAGCGTATATTTCTCATTTTGATGACAGAATATAAAGGAATATTGCAAAACTAAGATTATTGTTATTAAATTATGGGAAATTGATGAAACACTGTTTACCTTTCATTAAAAGCGACATTTTACTCATCACAAAAAATATTTAATAGCTTCAATATAAAACTTGGCGTACGTTACGTTTCGCAAGTTACATATAATGTAATGAAATCGGAAAATGTTCATTAACCGAAAGTTCACAGACATATCTCCTTTCCACATTAACGGAACGAACTTATAGTTACTCTAAGCCAAAAAATTTTATTGAAATTCAGCTAATTGACCCCTTGGTTAGGAAACATATTTAATAGGGGTGTGCGAATACCACTTTTTGGGCATCGAACCGGTTATCGAATACTAAAAAAATTTCCTTATCAAATACCGAATCGAATAGTTTATTCCAAATCGAGTACCGAATTGTTAGGCCTTGGCAAATTTTTTACTAACCGATTAATCGCGAATAGTTAAGCCTAGTATTCGCGAATAGTTAACCCTAATACTCGCGAATACTAGGCCTAACTATTCGCGATTATTCGGGTGGTAAGCCAAATATTCGCGAATGGTTAATGCAAAGCAACGAGAAAAACATTTAGAAGCTCCAAAATTTCAAAATACGTCTCCTCATTGGTGACAAGTGTTTCTTAAAATTGTCCTGATCACTTGCTAGTAGTTTTTGATGGAGGACAAATAAAATCGGGATGATATTTTTTAAATTAAGGTGGGTCTCTCTAGTGCCAAGGACCTAAATTTATGGTAATCGAACTTTAACCGAATAGTCAGTTCGGTATTCGATATTCGTATAAAAATGGGCTTATCGAATACCGGATCGAATAATTCGGTTCGGTATTAGATCGAATTATTCGATTGAAACGGTTAACCGCACACCTCTAATATTTAAGGTCTTACAGTTAAGAACGAGAATCTGAAATCCATGATTTTATCTTCAGTGGTTATTCTTTACGAGTACCTTCCAGAGCATGTTGCATTGAACATAAGCAATCAGAGTAGTGGTCACTTCTATTGTTAATTGATGAAAGCTTTAATGTCTTTTCAGGTGTTTTACAAAGTGTTTTATTCGTGATCAGAACCCTATAAAGATTTCCTTAAATGTTTAAGTTGTATACACCAGAGAACTATAAGCTTCTAACAGTATTCATTAGATATCCTTAATTTTTGTTCTGGAGATTATTACTTCTTTTGTAATTATTCCAAGATTTTATTGTTTTAATGGAAAGTTCAGGCAACAGAACATTATACGTCTCTCAGCCTGTGATAATTCAACCAATCCCATTAGAGGTAATTGCTTCGATTAGCAGACGCCTCTAAACAAATGACGGCGTAGTACTCCTCGTTCTTAAAACTAGTTAAATGCTTATTACTTTGTAATACAAGATCATTTATTTATTTTTTAATATTAGTCCATTTCTATTTAGATAAAGGCCGTTCCTTCAAGGAATAATGTTATGTTACCTGAACTTTTCCATTAAAAAATGCAACATAGGGGATAATAGTTCCTTCGTTACTTAGTCAAAGCCATTAAAAAACCTTGTTTTCGCAACCCTATTTACGAGATCTAAGTGGTATCGGTATTTATACACCTAAAAATAATTATTGAGCCCCATAATCTGACATAAATTATTGGTACTTCGTTTAATATCAACAAACAAACTTCTCCGAAATGATAATGAAAACTCAAAAAAATTAATAATACTAATCAAACTTAAAATTTCCAGTCCCGGATCGCCCATAAGGAAGACCTGGTGACGGGCCCTACTAAATATCAAAGGCCCCCGGACCGTTTCAGAATTGCAAAATTTTTCTTTTCCAATTAATTTCAGCAAATCTAACTGCTCGAGAATTCAGATTATACGGCCTTTACACGCTCGATAATTTGCACAAAATAAAAGGGGGACATCTACAAAATTCATCATCTTATAGATTGTTCCAAAACTTTTCACTTGTTGTGCAAATTAAGATCCAACACTGTTGAATGGCCAATATTTAGAAAAAAAACCTTAAAACTTTATTCACTTTGTCACAATAAAACTATTGATGTTGAGGCCATAGACCGGGTACAATTCTATATATTATATTAATTTAATATTATATTAATATTATATAAATATTGTGGCTTTGAACTTTGCGCAAATGTTAGTCTGGATAACGTTTATTTATACTTCGTTAGTAAAATAACGGGGCCCACGTTTTTTGCGCAAATTATTGAGCGTGTAGGGTGGGCTTTACATTACCATAATACTGGAAAAATTATAGCAAGCCCATGCCGTAATGAAAGCTGGCCTAAAATCTTTCCCAAGAACGAGAATTATAAGCGTTCGTGATTGGTCATAACCCATGCAGACGATGCGCTGGCAGTTTTGTGAAGCGGGAATGCGTGATCTATTGGGCCATGCCACAATCGCGGGTGGAACCAAAATATAAGCTGACGACATTCTGATATAAAATTCTCGAGCCTCGAGGATTTTGCCAATGATTTCGATATTTATGAATAAATATAGAATTTTTAACCTATAATAAGGAATTAGAGGCCTCGCGTTTTGTTTTCTGTAGTACGAAACAGTACGATGTGGCTACTATTACGAGTACTGCCTTTGGGCCTTCTTGTTAAGTACAATTTTCAGGGCTTTATAAACCGAAAGACAACATTTTGAACTTTACCAGAAGTCCATTAAATTAGCCTAGGAAGTAACCAAAAGCGGGGTTTGGAACTCCCCTCTCTTGTGTAGCAATACTGAAGAAGGGCGACACATTCCCCACCTCGCGTACGCCAAAATTTGCCCTATCGAGAGAGAAAAAACTATTGGCCGAAAACGCCCCCTTCCACTGTAAAACCGAGCCCGCTTAAAAATAGGAGAAGGGATGGGGGTGTGAATTTTGGAACAGTCAAGGTCATTCAGTTTTTTATGACTCTTCATAAACCTATTGAAAAAAAAACTATTTATAGGAAAGGTGAAGTAGAAAATCAAGTGGTTTTTTTTATCGATTCCCCTACTATTTACAAGACCAGTCTGCATAATCAAACATTCAGGAAATACTAGCTCCGAATGATTTTAAAATTCAAATTAGGTTTTTAAATAAGGACGTCCGACCAATCGCGTAACCCCCTGCCTTTTTATAATTGGTAGAAGAATCGATTAAAAAACCACTTGATTTTCTACTTCACCCTCCCTTTAACAACCGTGGCCGTTCCTTTTTTTAATTTTTTATAAAGCAAACAATCTACCATTTAGAGATGCAGCGTTCATGGGCTGAAGAAGTTAGGCCCCGCTCACGTCAAGAAAGACTTTCTAGAGAGGAGCTCCAGATTTCTAACAGTGTTAGGAAAGGGGGAAAAATTTAGCCCCCTATCCATGGAGTTAGAAGGAGTTTTTATCCCAGCAGAGACGTACGCTATACCAGCCATTGCAATTGTTCACTTCCTAGGCTAATTTAATGGACTTCTGACTTTACCAAAGTATTGAACTAAATTTATAATTCTTATTAATAATAAGAATTGTAAATTAATTTAAGTAAAATTAAAACTATGGTGAATAACTCAATATTTTTATTCTTCAAAGTTTAGAAAATTTTTGATAAGTGCGTAATTGTATCTTATGTAGAGTTTAATCGATAAAACCTTTTGCACAATTGGATTTAATAAGATAATTTAATTAGTTAAAAAATCAAACTGTGGAAAATTGTCAACATTTCTCACTATAGTAGAGGGAATCATGTAAAATTTGCTCGTGTGATCGGAACTTAATTTTTTGTAATAACACAAAAAATAACACTTATTACATTTCTTCAACCACTAGAAGGAGAAGGATCGTCTCTTTCTTTTAAGGCGGAGTTTATGTTTCAGAATGTGGTTTTATATTTTGAAAAATGCGTGATTTCCTCTTACTGCAATATACGTTATGATTATTCAACCTACGATTGATTTGTGAGCACGCGAAGTTTGGAAAATAACGCTAAACTATACTGATAGTAAACCCAAGTTTATTTCAAACAAACGTCTACGTAAAGGAGAGAGATACGGGTTCCGTAGGACTTTGAGTAGACTAGTGAGAAAATGAAAACTGAATCTTATCCAAGTCTTTTCTTAATCTTACGAAAGGAAAGTACTTAGCGCTACCAAAAGCCAATTTTCACATCTATTCTATCAGCGTATTCGGTAATATTAGCCTTAGAAGATGCGCCTTCAATGTTAAAAGATGGCGACGATTCCGAGATTTATTGGTGCTCTTGAAAGCCTTACCCCCAGATTTGGATAAATCTCGGCGCAAAGCGATCTCAGTACATGCTTATAATTAGTGATGCCACGAATATTCGGTTACTATTCGGTATTTGGCTTATTCGGCCATTTTTTTCGTATTCGGTATTCGGCCGAATATTTCGTAATATTCGGCCGAATACCGAATCTCCAATCATGAAGGAAAAACACGGAAAAATTACTCAAAAATTATTTATTTCAATAACAATTTTTACTTTAATATTTATAATCTACCAGTGGTAAGTTGTGATGAATAAAAGAAAGCATATAGTGACACGATCTACTCGCAAATGAACCAAAAACCTAAAGACGCTATAGACGGGTCCTATAGTGTTAAAGAGAGCACGTTGAAAAATCGTAACTTCCCCTTTTCATTCCCTCCTTCCCGAGTTTATCACCAACGTTGAAAGCTTCCGCGCAGGCGCGCTGTAGCAGAGGCGGTAGAGAGCGGATCTAAACCATGGAAGAACTACGCGAGTTCTTCCATGTCTAAACAGTGTATCCCTCTCTCTGCTTGCGCGCCAATATTGCGCAGAGCAGTAATCGCGTTACAGCTAGTGCCGAGAGGAGAGTTTTCCCACGTGACCCTACATTTCGCGTAGCCGTCTGCCTATTCACCTCACCATTCCATACCCTTCTTCTTCCATGATGAAAACTGTCCCATTGCGGTCCGTGCGGGGGATGTACGTATTTCGCGGAACGGGTTACAGCTCATAACCGGTTTCGCGCGAGTTGCACATATCTCACACCCGAATATTCGGTGGCCGAATATTCGGTGCTTCGGCCGAGAGCATGGCCGAATATTCGGTATTCGGTATTCGGCAAAATCAATATTCGCGGCATCACTACTTATAATATCCTCAAAGTTTGGTTTTGTAGGAACTAGTGATATTGATGGAGCAGATGGATAAAGAATATGACGTTTCCTTAAATGAATAGACTAATTATAGACAACAACGCCTGATAGGGTGCTCAACTGAAAGAGTGGCTGCAACGTTGGAAACATCGCTACAAGGGGCTCTCAGGAAGTTTCTTCACTACCAAAAATTCCCCGTGTTGAATGAAAATATTTCTTGTTAGTTGTTTTGCTTTCAATGAATACGATAAAAAAATACAACTGTTTAGAAAAACGTCGAACTTCTTAGGCTTACCCCCTCTCACAACCCCCACACAATTCACTATTCAAACAAACCTCTTTTTCATCGGCAGTGTAGTAGTAGCCGGACCGTAAACATGTACGACGGAAAAAATGTTGACATGTTTTAATAATGTTACAAGATATTTTCGAGTGTCTTTTAACGAATCGTTAATTCTGTTTCTCACTGGCTGCTAGCAATTTATCCCCCTCAAGTACTATTTAGGGAGACCAATTAACGCATTATTAATGAAACTTCCATTCTCTCTGATAAAGCTGCTCCGTGAAAAGGCATATAGAAAAGCAACACTGTCATACCTTTGTGGGCATACAATACAATACATATTGTCCAGTTTATTGCAGAAACGTATATTATCAATTTTATTAAAAAAAGGAGAGACAAGAATTTTACGAACTTGCTCTTCGAGATATTACTTTACATTTGAAATACACGACCGGTTGTTGTCATCAACAACAACCATAAAGTATCTATATAACCACGATAATGATTCTGGTCGTTAAAGTAGCGAACCGTGGGGAAATTACCAAATACAAACACTGGTGTCTACCATTATATTATGAAACAACGATTAACGGTGGTTCCTAGCTAACATACATATAATTCACTCTACTGTTTTAAATTTTCCCTGTGTTATTAGGTACACAAAGATAAGCAACTTTCAGATTTTAGCCGTTATTGTTAACTGTTTGCTATCGGAACTAACGGTTTAAAAATGTTCGAACTACTCGTTCTTCGCTAAGGCTTTACCTACTTTAATGCACGTTTTATGCACTAGTTTACATTAAAGGAAAATTTCAACAAACATGCTTTTTCTTTCACTTTTTACATAAACGGATAATAGCATTATGGGGGACAGTACACTTATCCATACACCATCGTAAGGAATGTCTGTTTTAAGACAGACAAGACAAAATGGGACTGATCTAGGACTATCTACCTTGTTGTTAGGTTTGATTAATAATTGGAATTTACAAGCGTTATCTAACGGTTCATGTGCCTTTATTTTCTTTTAATGATATTGACCCAACTAAAATGCCAGAGTTGACTCGCTTTGCAGACAATCGCGCTTAAGTTTAACACGTATTGAACATGATTAGTATACAGAAAACCGGTAAAAATGTATGAAATTCTATTTTTCGTCCTGTAAGTAAAGACTGTAAAAATGATGTTCCAAAATGTGGTGAGCCTCAATCTAATGAAAATGAGCCTAGTCTTAATGTGTTAGTTAGCCTTCAGTGGCGAGAGTACGACCCAGGATGCTTTAGAGAACGTCCAATACAACCCTCCGTTAGGTATTATTATTGAGAGTAAAAACGTTCAACCAGATTTCAACCTGAGTAAGGCGTGCACAGTTAGATCAATATTAACAGTAGGGGCCTGCGAATATTCGCAATTCGGTAAATTTACGAATAATATTTCGAATATAGATGTTCGATTCGAGGATGATAAGAGATTTACGAATCATTTACCATTCAATTATCGTTTCGAATCTCGGATCAAATCCCCCTGGCAATGAGGGGTCGAATCGATGTTGCAGGGTTTGGAATTTGTAGCATTTCTACGAATCTTCGATTCGATTCGAAATTGCAATGAAAAGGGACCAACACAATCGAATATAATATTAAATTGGCATTTGTGTTTTACGTGGTACCCCTCAGATACTTTCGATTAAGTAATGGAGGCTTCGGATCTTAAAATAAATTTGATCCACTTTCCATCAAGTCTACAGTGGGTTTGACAGGACTGGTACGTATTTGAGGGATTGTTAATTAGAGCGCTAAACGCCGAATGTGAGTCCAAAAAATACATTAAATTACAAATGAAACTACATCAAGTCGCGTACGGTGAAAGCCAATCCTGTTGCTTTAGGGAATTAATTTCTTTAGCTTGTTCGTATAGAGCTTTGTGTTTTCGTTGCAAATGTATCCATAATTGGGATGTGGCTCCACTAGGTTGCACTGACAATATTTGGAAACACAATTTACACCAGTAACCATCGCTTCGTTCATCAAATTATGCTTTGGAAGATGACATAATCGTTGACCACCAATTTTGACTATTGCAGACGATCAATGATATAGTGACGGAAACCAGTGCGGAAACCAGTGCGGGCTACACTCCGGTAGTATTTTCCAATGGTATTACTGATAAGCAAATGAAACACGCTTCATTGGTTTCGGTAAATTGAAGCTTAAAAAACACAAATATGGGCGACGCCCCCAATACATCCCTCCTTTTTACCTCTCCGTGTGACGTAGTTCAGGAGAGGTTCTGTAACGGCCGTGTCTGTCTTCTGTCTGTCCGTTGTTACACCCACGTGACCGCGTTCGCAGTTTGCGCATCGGAGCAAACGTGTCCGAACTGCTTTCACAGTCACGGAAATGGCTCCTCTACTTGAGTTCTCACACCACCATCTTCTGGTCTTTGTCCATCCCACACGGACACTAGTCTGTTCTTACTGGCTTCTAATCACCACCATCTTTTGGTCTTCGTCCATCCCACATGGACACTAGTCTGTACATACTGGCTTCTAATCACCACCATCTTCTGGTCTTCGTCCATTCCACTTGGACACCAGTCTGTACATACTGGCTTCCAACACCACCATCTTCTGTTCTTTGTCAATCCCACATTGACACCAGTCTGCACTTACACTGGCTTCTAACACCACCATCCACTGGTCTTCTGTATATTCCACATAGACACCAATCTGTATCATTGGTTTCTACTCCATTATCATCGTTTGGTTTTAGGATATACGCGGCGATCAGCTAGGGTTACGAGAAACGTCTAGCCTCCCTAAGGTGGGATCGGCCACCAAAGGTTTTCGCAATTGCACTTTTTCCTTACTATTATAATGGAAACGAATCGTATATATACCCCAAAATTTGAAGAAAGCGGACAAGAGGGGTACGCTTCACTTTAAATATTAGCAAAGTTTGAGAAGATAATAGGTATAACTTTATTTTAAACGATTTAACTATTATTAATGTTAATTATTGAAGATTAAAATAATTAAAAATAATTATATTTATTTAAATATTAAAGATAAACCTCTCGTGCAAAGAGAGAGATTATCATTGCCTCCTATATCTATCAAGGCCCGTGCATTTCGATATATTTTTCAAAACAACAACCAAAATGGGAAGCTCCTCTCAGAAACATAATAATTTCTTTTCTCTGTATATGAAATGAAAATATGGATAATATTGCGCTTCTTCTTTAATGTATGAATCCTTGCCTGTCTATTAATATTTTACGTAGGAGTAATACGTTTTAAGTGAAGTCTAGAGAGGATAAACACAAGCGAGATTGTTTCGGAAAAAAATACTGCTTCCACTAATGGGTTTATACTCCTTGTTACTGTTGTATAGAGTAATCATGATAAAAGCTTAAAAAATTACAAGAGGACAGACCTTTTTTATCCTCTTGATTTATTCTTAATAAGAATATAAAACATTTATTTTGTATCAAAAAATATTTTTTGGTGCTAAGATTGCTTTAGAAAAATCCAAACGGTTAGGCATTGGTAAAAAAGACATGTGTAAAATATTTGCAGAGATGATAATTGATTTACATGTTTTAAATAAGACTGAAGCTTCCACTATTGTGTTTATGCTCCTTGTTTGTTTGACTGAAAACCATCTAGGTGTAGATAACAGTCAGACCAAAAATTTCAAAAATATATATTTTAAATCTAATCAGATACGCCCACCTAGTTGAAAATAGACCTATTAAATTTGCGGTAGCCATTCTTGAGAATTTTTCCTTGCTTGTAGGTTGTTAATTTATCTACCAGTAAATATTTGTGTTTGGAAGTTGGATATTAAGTCAAATTAAGTGATTGTAAAGAGCCAGCAGGTATTTGCCGCTTCTTTTAGTGAGTATTTGATTTTTGTATGTAAAATGGAGGAAGATGTTGAGAGTAAGGATGAAATGCGGAAGCGCAAAGCGCGGGAAAGGATGAGGGCAAAAAGGTCGACGTTTTCATTGGATACTTAAGTTTATATAATCTTCTCGACACGGAGAGGTAATATTTTGGTTTTCCCAACTTGTTTAATTCTATGACACTTTCCATGCGTTAAATTTAAAAACCACTTTCAATATCTTAGTTACATTAAACGTTGGCTTGCGATTGGCACTTGAAACATTTCCAACAATGTCGGGTCAATGTTCAAACTTCATTCTACCTTTTCAGTGCTATGAATTGTGGTATGCCATTCATTGCGGATAAGTATAAACACCGTTAAGTACAGCATTGGTACATGGAGCGTCTTCTAGATAGATAAACCCAGATCCAACCATTTCCGTATCAAATACATTGTACAATTAGACGGCAGATGTGATTTCGCAAGCTTACCAGCTTCCAGTGTTACCTCGGTTTCGTTCCCCTTTTGAGGAACTAACAGTATGCGCACGTACAAATCCCCCCCCCCCAGAAAAACTTGGCATCTGAGGTTTTTTCCGTCCCAAGGAATTAATGCCTCCCTATTCTTGCCGCGTAACCTCCTGTACATCATTAGGACCTGCCTATTCGATTTACTTGAAATGATTTATCGAATCACATAGTATTCGACTCACTATTCGATGAAATCGCATGCGATATGCCGTTTAGAACCAAAATAAAATTTGATTCGACATTTCTTATTGTTTCCATTTATTATTATTCGAATTCCGAGATTCGACATCCTGTTCACCTTATTATTCGACTTGGTTTTGTTCTCGGAAAATAACTGCTATTCTATTTGAAGTTCGAAGACGTCGAATTTGGTAGCTTCGCAGGGCCCTAATTAACAGTGAAGTATTCAAATCACACCTTATATGCTTGTTTAGCACGGAGTTACCCTAGAGATAGTGGGGGTTCCGGATGAATTTGCTGTTCCAATCAGAAAATTTATTAGTAAATATCATCTTTTAAGGTATGTCTAGTTGTAGATCTGTTTTGCTTAATCATAAACACGTCATTTGAGATTACCACCTTGTGATACAGTATATCTTAGAAGTAACAAGAAGAGGTCATATGAGCTATTTTTCTACACAGAACCTTTCAAATACATCATTACAAGCCAAGGTGTTATGAAAATCGCTGTAATGTTCCCGAGCATCTTCAAAAATGAGTTCTCGATAACAACAAATTGTGCATTTCAGTCTGACTTAGCTGAAAAGCAACTGCAAATCTTATAAACCCTAATTGGGTGTATTGTATAGGGATCACTCAAGAATCCAGAGAAATTGTTTTAAAAATACCCAGTGCACCATAATTGTTAAAAAAACCAGAATTTACTTGTATCCGTATCGCATATAAAGCCTGTGAAGGATGGTTTCTGAAACCTGATAATCAACCCGAGGTGGAAATTAATATTAGCAAAAACTGTAGGTATCTTCAACGTTACCTCAGAGTTTGTTTGAAGAAAAGAATCAAAGGTTTATCTTTTCCTGCTCGAAAAGGACGAAATCATCCACCTGTTCGAACAAATACCTATTTCCACTAAGTCTTTGGAAAAAGAAAAAGCAAACGACCTACAGGTATGAAAATCTTAGAAAGCAGCAAAACTCGAATTTAAAGTTAAAGAACTTGAAGTAACCCTTAACGAGAAGCAACACAATGAAATAAAAAGATTAAGAACATTGATAAACAAAGACTAGTCTACTGAATTGGGTTACATTTTGAGATATGAAGTAGGTACACCGGAAACCACAAAACAATTTGGGAAGCCTTGAAGAAAATAGTGAGGTGAGAAATGATGCCTCTTTGCGGAAAGAAAAACAAGAATTTCTTAATGATCAAGCCAAGAATGGTAAAATAAATATTTTTGGCTCGCTTAGGACTAAAAAGTATTAATGCTCAATCGCTCCAGTCACATGTTTCCATCTATATTAAGTTATAAAAAATTAAAATATGGGTACGCAAATTTATCATTCTGAATTGTAGATCTCGATTGGATTAGTATATTATTTCTATTATTAAACTCGAAAAGTCAGTACATTCGCGAAGTTTTTCTAAACGGAATATATAATAAAATATTTTAAGTTTGCCAAACAATGTAGAGATTTACAAATTAGAAACATTTTAATGTGAATTCTGGCTTAAATCGATTAATTGCATATCAGAACACCCACAAAAATCTAAAAAACTGATATGGGAAAAAGGGACTAAATAAGGACTTTAAAGGGAGCTGGTGAGAGGCCTGTCATATTTAGCTAATCGATATGAATTTTGAATTTTGTTTCGAATAACACTTCATTTCAAAACTTTAAATATTATTAATCAATGCCGAAATCGAACAAGTTCCTCATTCTTTGAACGTTCATTCTCTAAGCGTGAATAGCAACAGAGTATAAACCTAACGTGACATTTTTCGTATATGTAAACAGCATTAGTGCTATAAAAAACTCTTTTCGACGCGTGGATTATTCACTGAATTTTTTCCGATGTTTTCCGATAAATGCATTACATTTTTCTGCGAAATTTAATTTTGTTTTGCAGACCCCCACTTTAAAAATAATTTCCTTTTAATCACCATATTTGTGCCAAACCTCAGGCAGGTGTTGTTGGCCGGAAGTGACTCGCACATTGTTTGACGTAATACAATATGTAGTGCAGTTCTTAACGCGATTTTTCTTAAAAAAAAACGAAATTTCAGAGTGGGTATGTTTAAGATGGTGAATTCAATGGTCGGGTTCACGTTTCATTGTTGACATTTACGGGATAGCAAAAGTGAAATTAATGTATTGCTTTTAGTTTTCGCAGTATGAAATGCGCAATGGGAACTTTACTACCTGATGACATCTTTTAAATGTTTTGTTAGGTGAACATAATGATTAAAAATGTAATTCTTTATAACTAATGCAAGTTCGTGTGCAACAAGTGTATGTAAAAAACTGGAAAAATATTTACAAAACCTTAATTCGTCTTTTTAAGATATTCCGGGCATTCCCGATGAAAGTTAAACAGAATCACTTTAAAAATGAAAAACCGAGATGCGTGAAAAGTCATTAAAAACTCCAAATTAGTCAAGGGAGCCTGAACATAGCGGTAGTGCCATAAAACTATGGAGCACAATATTAAACCCAAAACAAAAGTCGAAGCCAAGCTTCAATTTATTATAAACTTGTCGAGTTTCTTTTGAACGCTCTTTCAAATATACGCGCAGTAAACTGAGACTTGATAAAGAACAATTCGCTAATATATGATCACCTATGCAGCCTTCGTTTCAGATTGACAACTGACGCGATATCCGTTAGATATTGAAATAATGTTCCAATAGACGATTTAATGAGCTGCGAGTAAGAAATGATCTAAACTTTCACGAAATTTTATCGTTGTAAGAACGAATTATGTTAAAATTCTCTTCTTTAAATGCATATTCTCTTTTTTACACCTCCGCATGACGTTGACATACCGGAAAGGCATTACAATGGAAATTCTGTTCGTGTGTCTGTATCAGCGTTCGCTGAATGCAAATCTTTGCAAACGGACCGCATTTGAAGTTGACAGAGATTCGGTAAATTGTACTTTACATTATATATCTCACTTAAGCGCCACTTAATAACTTGCTATTAACCCTTCATAGGCTAGCTATTCGCCAATTCTTTCATTCATTAGGCATCAACTATCTCATTTAGACCCCAATCTGTACTTATGGACTTTTAACAACACCTCCATGCACCACTTTGACACCATTCTGAGCTTATTGGCTTAGGGTTAAGATGTATGCAGCGATGGACTACTTGGGAGGGAACCCTCATAAAGTTGTAACCGATTGGGCCAAAAAGCGGACTTACAAGGTTGAAATAATGAACTCAAGACAGATATTTAGTGCTTAATTTCTTTTATTATTGCTTAGGTACTTGTTAGTCATTGGTTTAGATTTAAGTAGATAAGTTGAGTAGGCCTCACCGCTGCTATGGCGGCGTCTCCCGAGTTTCTATCGGATTCCCACTCCATGCTTTGCCTTATTTTGTCAAACTTTGCCCTAACTTGCCTAAGCTACGGAGAACGTGGGGTACTACATTGCCACGCTTCCTAAGCCTAGGTCAAACTAGTAGACTAAAAATAACTAAGTTAATTTAGAAATAAATTAGGGTAAGAAACTAAACCAATACAAAAGATGTGTCCTGGCAAGCTCGCCAATTATTTCTCTTCTGTAAACGATTGGGCCAAAAAGCAGGCTTACAAGGTTGAAATAAGGAACTCAAGACATCTTTAGTGCATAAGTTACTTTTTTTATTGCTTAGGTACTTGTTAGTAATTGGTTTAGATATACAGAAATAGTTAAATAAAAATAGGTTAGTAAATTAAATTATGATATATACAATGCCGTAAGTCAAAATAGGGGTAGCGCCATAGGATTTCTTCTTACTAAATAGTAATTACACTCACCGAGGTGTTTAGATCCATACTGTGTTCAGTGTATGTTTTTTTAGAGCAAAGCGTGCCTAGACTACCGTAGTACGCGGGACTAAAACTATTTGTGATAGAGGGCCGAGAATGCCGAACCCTAAAACTCGCCGATAAGGAGATGTTGACTTAATGGGTGTTCGAAGTTGCTCCGCTGGTCTACTCCGGTTGACCTGGGTAACTAGCTTAGCACTCTCACTAGTAACTAGTCACTTCTCTTTCCTACTAGCTCTCTATCTCCTTGACTATATATATAGGATCTAGCTTATCTCTATTTCGGCCTATTAACACAAGTGGGCGCGCATGGGGGCGCACAGGGACTGCAATAGAGCGCCCTCAAGTGAGGAGACTCAAAAAATGTCATGATATGGACCTAGGAATAAACTAGATAGGAGTCTGAACGGTAAGCCTAATTTATTTATGTAATTATGCGTTTGTGTGAACCGTTGCAAAGTTAAGGGTTTGTTAGGTTTGGTTAGGTTATGTTAAACTAGATTTGGTTAGGTTTGCCAATTCCCAGCAACAAAAGCTATTAAATCATACTAATAAATACTTTACTTAAAAAACAACAATTTGAAATAAAAAAACGGAAATGAGAGGAAAGTTCATGATTGTAAAACCACCCAAATTGCTGTATACGGTCCAATGGAATTCAATCAAACAAGACATTGGATCCAATAAGATTCGATCGAACAAGACAAACGATCCAATGGGATTCGACCCAATGGTACAAAATCTGCAGATATCCTTAGTCTGGTTTCGGAGAGATAAAATTTGGCTTTCCAACTTGTTGAATCTACATATCGATAAAGATATTCAAGTCTTTGTTAAATGGAGAGAAAGTAGTTTCCAAGTAAAAAGCACCAGTAAGAAACGTTTTAAGCATAAAGTATTTACAGTAATAAAAGAATATAACACTTTTAGAACAAAATGCACTATGGGAAATGGATACAGATTGAAAGAGTCGTTAAGGAAAGCTTTAATTGTGGGTGTACAACCTCTTTTCTAAATGTGTAAACACATAATATTAAAGCTTTTAGCCCAATATTTAATTTCGAAAGCAAATGCTGTAAAAGGATAAGCTGACACGTTAAGGAATAAAGAAGGTAGTGTTAATTTTTAAAAAAAACCCATTAAACTTTAAACAAGTGCTCCAGAACATATAGTTAACTTCTACTCCATTATCATCGTTAGGGATAAGATGTACGTGACGATCGGCTAGGGCTATGACAAGTGTCTAGCGTCACAATGACGTATGTTCCCTTTCAACCGAATTCCTAATGGACCGCAATCCCATTCGACCGAATATCCCGCAATGATTTTTAGATTTCTAGCCCAAATGGCTATATTCCGGATGGACCGAAATGCCATTCGTCCGAATATGCCCGTAAAAAATACATCAATATAACTTGAAACACTCATGCCACCAGCGATTCGGTGGTGTAGTGGATACGGAGTTGGACTGCGAAGCGATAGATTGTTGGTTCGAATCTCCGAAAGGTGTGTTAATAATATTTGAAATAGATGTTTCGTGATACTAATAACAAGATGGCCCAAGGGCTGGGCCTTATTAGTAATTTTACACGGCTCACGTGACCCCCCGTATAGTTGATCTCCAATAAATCGTACAACTAAAAACATTTCTGAAACACAATCGTCTATCCCCTTAATTTCTAATAACGTCACATTTCAAATAATATTAATGAAACTAAATTGTGCACCCCACTTAAGTATAGTTTTTAAAAACCATACGAATCAAATAATGTATCTAAATTAAAATCCTGGATCCCCTAAACCAGAAATCACTATGACCGTAAACCGTCCCCTCTATTTTACGAAACCTAACCTAACCATCCAGCATAATCTCTGATGTATCACGCGCACAAAGTGCAGTAGTGCACAAAAATTATCATCTTGTTTCCCTTCACTCAAAAAAGCCCGCGAGATTTAAACTACATTTCTTTCCTCTCTCTCCTCTCTGAGCGGGATGCCCCTCTCCCTCTTCCCCTCTCACTATATACTAGGCAGGCAGTTCTCCCTCTACGCAGACCTTCGTTTCCCCCTTCGTATCGCCATCGCGTACGCTAGCGATCTCTCTCACCCCGCACACTTTCGTAAGCGTTCGTAAGCGTACTTTCGTTTTCCCTCTCTCTCTCATCGTAAGCGTTCGTTTCGCGGACGCGTCCGGCACAGGGACAGGGACAGGGGTTTGGTGCCCTTACATAAATTTTACCGGAATTAAAATTCCTTGTAAAATTAAAAACGCTCTTTTTCATTTCTTTCAAGGCAAGGGATATTTGGAAATAAAAGCAAATTGTGCATACAATGAAGTATAGTCTTAATGGTAGTTTCAACAATGTCTTTAAGTTTTTAATTAAAAAATTAATATTTTGGTTTCTGGAAGGTTAGGTTAGGTTAGTTTTAGTCTGGTTAGGGTACGTTAGTTTTGGTTTGGTTAGGTTAGGTTTGGTTAAGTTTGGTTTTGTTTTGGAACAGGACAATATGGTCTTGCCGCATTGGTCTCGGTACTATTTGGTCTCGTGATTATTTGGTCTCGGGACGGTTTGGTCTCGTGATTATTTGGTTACCTAATTAGTTGCCTCCTTTCCAAAGCAATGGTCCCAATAATTCGTTGCCAGTGGCGAAATAGTCATTTTGAACGATAGCAGCCTCGGGAACTGTGTTTGTGCGAGAACCGTCGGGATAAGTTAGTTGGAGGAGTTTGAAATGACATTTGCGGAAGCTATTTGTATTGGAGTAGAAGGACTTGGGGTTATTGTGAATAAGCCGTACGAGTGAGTTCTCGTAACGACGCCGTTCATTGCGATAATGCCCATCTTCAAACTAAAATGTTTTCAAATCTAAAATTCACGAAACACAAGCCAAATTATTCAAATGAATCATCTGCATCAATGGTATCAAAACCTCGTCCTAAATACTCCTCACTTCCACTTTTGGACACTGAAGAGAAGCGTAATGATGATGAGAAAGATTTGCAAAATAGAATAAAACGCATGGCTGATAACATTGGAAAAGGCACAAAAGTTATGTGGCAAGAAATTTTATTTGAAAATGACCATCGTCCAGTACCCGAAGAAGTAAGTGAGGATGAAAATGAACCCGAGGAGATTTTTCAAGAAGTTCCTAAAATGTCCCTCAACCAAAAATACCATTTGAAAACATACCGAAGTACAAAACAGATAAGGCGTTCCCCTCAGATTGTGTGGTTACTCTAACACAAGCCAAAAATCTTGAACTTTTAACAAGAAATCAATCCAACTCACAGTTATGGAAAAGTGAAAGAATGAAAAGAATTACTGCCTCCAAATTTGGAAATGTAATATAAAGAAAAAAATATGTTACTGTAAAATACATAGAGACTGTTAAAAGAGGGGCTGACCTAAGTGGAATTGCTTTTGTCCAAGGAATTCGAAATGAAGGAAATGCAATAGAAATTTACAAATTTTATAAAGCTGGAACTGTAATTTGTTTCAAAGTGGGATTTTGTGTTAATCCATCCTTGCCCATAATTGGCGCTTCTCCTGACCAAATTTGTTACGACCAACATAAGGAAGAATTTGGATTAGTTGAAATAAAAACCCTCTCCAAAGCGAAAAAGGAAGGTTATACCATTTCTCAGGCTATCGATAAGAAACTAGCACCATGTTTAAAAAAGGAAAACAACGGCGAGATTCATTTGAAAGAAAACCACAATTATTATATTCAGGTTCAAGGTCAAATGGGTGTGACTGGATACAAGTGGTGTGATTTCTTTCTAGTCACTGGAAATGATTCTTTTTGCCAAAGGATATACTTTAAAAGTGATATGTTTAATCAAACAATGGTTCCTAAACTGTGTGATTTTTATTTTAATCATTTTTAGTTTCAGTATCATTTACTTAATAAAGTGCAATACATTTAATTGGTACATTTTGTGCTCAATTTAATCGGTAATATTTTTATAGAGTAATGTCAGTGATTTTTTATGTACTAGATTCCCTATTTAATAAGGGTTCCTTTTTAAAATTAACCAAATAGGCACATATTTTCCAAACTTTATTCAGTTCTTCATGCATGGAGTTTGGGAATTCGTACTTAATATTTCTGTTTGCTTTCACCTCCCTAATGACCCTTTCAACATGTATTCTTAAATTAGCTATATCTCTTGTCTTTTTAACTTCAGCTTCAGTAAGCTGAGTTCTGTCCTTTAAAAATGTGGTATATTTAACGTTGCACCAATGTTTTCCAACTCTTCGGAAATTAAGAACCCTCGGTCAGCCATAACTGAATCTCCAGGTTCCAGTTTTTTATTTAATCCACTATTATTGGTGATTTCTTCATCAGACATGCGTCCAGAAGAAAGGTTGGATACAAAACTCACAAAACCATTTGGGGTTATTCCGATCAAACCTTTAGCCGTGTTGTGGCTTTTATAGGTAGAATAAGTGTCACTCTGGGTGTTGTAATCATGGGGGACTTCTATAAACAGTTCTGTACAATCGATGATAATTCGAGTACTTGGATAAAGGACACGAAATGGTTCTGGCATATATTTGTTAATGATTCTCCTTGATGGCCATATCGCCATTCGTGGAAGCCTACGATATAAGAGGTCAACCCAAGTAATCAAAATATTACTAACCGTTGAAACGCTAATGTGAAAGCGATAAGCTAAATCCTCTTCTAACATTCCAACCTTCAATCGGGACAAAACTAAGAATAATTGGGTTTTAAAATCAAGAGCCATGGGTCTACCCGGGGAAGACTCATTTCTAGGCGTTATCCTGATATTCTGGTTTGAATTTACATAAACACTTAAAATAGGTAAATCAGGTTCTATATACTCGTAAAGCTCTAAGAAGTCCTGTTTAGATCTAAAGCCAGTAAAAATTCGAATTTCTTGTCATCCATGCTGATATTTTGGAAATTAAACGCCTTTGTTAAGTGGTTTTGCGATTTTTCTTCTGCTAAACGCAGCTTCTCCTTTAATTTGGCGTTTTCTTCAAAAATTGTAGCCATTTTTGATTGAAGAACGGAAATTTGCAATTTCAGCTTGGCTTCATTTTCGCTCAATGATAAAATTTCACTAACTTGTGTTTGACAATAGCTGTGATCTAGTAATGAAAGGTTTTATAATTTTTCCTTTGTAGTTCTTTTAATAATTAGTGAGCCTCATTACCTATAAAATCTTTCGGCATTTGTGTAATTTCTTTGGCATCAAATGTTTTATTATGTCTATTAGTATTTTCACGGGTGAATTGTACAGTTTCGTAAGCTGCGGCTTCTGGAAGTTGACCCTCCTCGAGAATGTTAGGGGTTTAGTTACATCATTTGGAAATATAAATTTGCCCATGTAGATAGGGTAAAGAACTTCTTTCCTTTTTTTACCATCTTTGCGAAAATGCGCGCCACAAACAACATTGTTCTTATATGGATACCAAAGAGACTGAGACCGAGGCCTAGCAGAAATTTGGCTCATAAAGAAGCGGATTCTTCGGATCCATTCTTCGCGGACATATTCTTCCCTCGGAAATATATGAAACGAAAAACCCTTGTTTTTCCTCGTGTTGTTTTTACAGGTCGGAATACAACATGTATTTCCACCCTTCCAAATTTTCAACGACTTTAATTCAAAAAATATTTAGCCGACTAGCCGAAACCCGAAGGAGAAGGCCCTAGCCGCAAAGCCGATAGAGGATTAACGCGATGCAATGTACAGTGTTGCCAATCTACGCATTTTCAAAAACCACAAAATAGTGAACTGTTGCTTGTCCACGTAAGATAAATATGCTTAGTCTTTGTCAACTGTTACGGTTTTCCTACCCCCATTTATGGAACGGAGTATTAGCAGTACTGATGATTGTCTAAATAATTAAGTTAGTTAATGCAATTTTTCTCATGTTGAGAGTTCGTACATGCATAAAAAACACAATTCTCACTGATATGTCACTCATTATATGATAATTCTGTGTAAGTGATTCTGATTCTTGATTTTCGAAGATTTTCTAAATAATTTAGTTAGTTAATGAAATGTTTCTCATCTTGAGAGTTCGTACCAGTGATGGGCGCTCTCATCTCCTACTCCTAATTTTGAGTAATTTCTGAGTAAAGGAGAGGGGTTTTTGAGCTTGTGATATGAGCAAGAGAGGAGCGTTACCAAAATTTGAAATTGGTGGCGAGTTTGAGATGAGAGGTGGTTTTTCAACCACCACGGATAACTTCCGTGGTGAGATATATTATTTTCAAAAGTCGGAGTGATAACCTAGTGTTGAGAGAAATTGTTTTCGATGTGAGATATGATTTTTCGGTAGTCCATGAGTGAAGTGAGAGGATGTTTTTGGGCGATTTTATTCTTGAAGTGAGTGTGGGATATAATTTTTTGGTTTTTCCTGGAATAAATGGTTCATATGAAATAGGTTGTTTAATGTGTCATGAAATGAATGGGTGATGAGAAGTTCTTATAATCGATGAAAAGATTGGTTGACGAGATGTCGTTATACTTGACGAAAGAAGTGGTTGGTGAGATTTTTTTTGTTCCGTTTAGGGGTGACGAGCTAGGGCTCGAGAAGCCTTATAGCTCCATAAGGAGGAAATTGATTGACTAGGAAGAAGAGGGTGAGAACAGGAATTGTTTGAGACCTAATTTAAATTAATCAAAAATGTCTTGATTAGAATCAAGACCTAAAAAGTATCGATAAGACTGAGGTTATCACTTGTCTGAAGGTTCAGATATTAATTTTTCTTTTTAATTGAAACATAAATGCATGCTTAAGAAAAAAACAACGTTCCATTACCGTTTTCCGTTGAAATAACTTATTTTACTGGTAATCAATTTCAAAATTTACTTATCTCGGCTTTTCGACCACAATTCCATTCCCCGAAAACATTTTATCATTACATTAATTACTTTAGGGAGAGTACGTGTGTGGTTTTGCGTTGTAAAAGGTTCCTAAAGACGTTACATCCCCATTCGTGACTGGCACGCTTCGCAGTGGAACATTTTAATTATTCTAAAACCAATGGCGCCAAATTCAATAGGGACAGTTAGGTTTTTACTCGCGGTTTTGCAAAATGATGTAATATCAAGTGTACTTTAGTCAACCGTCGTATTGTTCTTTCTCATAGTTCAGGGCATGATCAGTGTTACTGCCCAATTTCTCTCTCTAGTTTCTAACAACGGTTAGAGACAATTTGATATGGCACGGCACAACGTTATATACATTTGTAAATTCTAAGTAGCACAAAAGGAAAAAGAATCCATTTTTTTATATTTTGGTTTGAAATAAATAAACTCATGATAGTAGTTATAACGAACAGAAAGTCAAGGGAATAGCACCGGTAATGAGCAGCAAAAAAGAGGAAAATTTGCTTCAAAATAGCAGAGGGACATGGTAGTGAAAATAGTAATCTAGAATTTCGTTCGTTCAAACATTAATTTACCATGAAAAATTCAAGTGAGGAGGCGGCACTACCTAGAAAGATTGATTTTGGCAGATAACAGCGAAAAAATTATGTTCTACACACACTGGGACTATGGGAGAGTTTCAGGGCCGCAGGTCGCACATGATGAAATTTCAACTCCAGTTTACATCAATTCTCCCTGGTCGTACTAGTAGCAGGTTAAGCTATAGTTTGCTCAGGTCCTGTTAGTCTCGAAAGGGTTATATAGTCCTTGTAACTTTTAAAAGGTTGTTGTCATGGCTAAACAGACCGCTATTACAGTTTTTTTTGTTTTATAGGTTATTTTGACACGTTATCTCCCAAAAGTAATTAATGTAATGATAAAATGTTTTCGGGGAATGGAATTGTGGTCGAAAAGCCGAGATAAGTAAATTTTTGAAATTGATTACCAGTAAAATAATTTATTTCAACGGAAAACGGTAATGGAACGTTGTTTTTTTTAAGCATGCATTTATTTCAATTAAAAAGAAAAATTAATATCTGATCCTTCAGACAAGTGATAACCTCAGTCTTATCGATACTTTTTAGGTCTTGATTCTAATCAAGACATTTTTGATTAATATCTGTTCCTTCAGTCTTCATTTCAATTAAGAATGTTAAGAAATCTGCACTGAGCAGAAACATATATAAAAGGGACCATAACTTTAGCTCAATCAGACATTTATTTATAATGATACTTCAAAAAAAAAACGTAAATCAATAAAAGTTTGTATTCTTATTGTAATTAACATAATACAATTTTTTACAATCATTTATTGAAACGCGAGGCGCCCCCCTAAAAATTCCAGAAATAGGACCAAATTGACAATTTTACAAAATTTTAAAAATGCTGATTTATGTCCGTTTAACATTTAGCTCAAAATTGTCATAAGCCCAATATGAAATTCGGATATCCTTAAAACTTCATAAAGACGATCCGAGATTTCAAACTTTTTTGTAGCATAAACTAACGTCTGTTTGATATTAAGCTTAAAACCTTGAACAAAATATAGTCAGGGCTACCCTAAAAGTTCACAAAGATGATCCAAGATAGTTAATACGCCTAAAAAGTGCCATCTTTAAAATATGTAGCCGGGGAAAAGAGAGCGTGATCGAGTGGGCTATGCTAGTGGTTGGAAGTCGCGGGGGCTGGGACAGGGATAAGGGAGTTGAGGTGGATTGGAAGTGATGATGGACGACCTGCGGCGCCGTATTTCTCCCAATGTATCTCGCGCACGCCCCTACGCTTCGGTAGGCGATTGCTAAGTGTTGCCGAGTAGCGCCAGTTTATTTTTATGAAACTAGCTTCTATTTTGAAGATAGAGGGAGCGCCCTTTACAATTTCGTCCAGTACGACCCTACCTAACCGCTGAGGATGCTGGGAGGACTATGGTGCCGTAGGTGGGGTACACAGGCAACGCTATAGATATGGGGGTTTACACTCCATTCCTCTCTCCTTCAAGGCTGGGACTCCAGGCATAGCCGACTCCATCACGCACTTGACAACGCAAAGCAACTCGCGCCAGCGTGGGAAATAAGGCGGTGACACAGGGCAAATGACCAGTTTAAAAATTGCCTGGTCCAGTTCAAAAATTAAATCAGAGGGGGGTCAGTGGTCCACGAGACTACTAAGAAAGTTCTAGGGTAACCAGACTCCACACATTAAAATTCTAATATTTAATTATCCACTTCTTTAGTTTAGCAGACGACGTGCTCTGGTCAATGGTCACGGACCAGTTTATTTATTCCAAGTCAGGAAAGTCGCTGGCCTAATGTCCAGTTTAAAACAATGCTTATTTGGTCACGGACCAGAAAACTCACGTAAACGCGACGCGAATGACGAAAACTACGTATTTTCCGACTGAGGAGAGGCGAAATAGCCCGGCCTCCTTTTAAGTCCCCCTTGTATTTTGAAAGTGGGACTGGGACTGGGACTATGGCGCGCGAATACTTATCTTATACGTTCTCCCTAGTAAACTAGATATCGCTTCTTGGTAAAACTTCCCTGAGTTTTCCAGGATTTTCCCGTGTATGGAGTATCCTAGGGAGCAAATGTAAACGAAGGAGGGAAGGGGCAAATAGGACTATTACATAATCGAAGCTATCCCGTATCTCTAATATAACCAGAGTTACGAGCTTCCGAAATTTAGTGTAATGTTAATCCTATGGAGGAGGCAGAGTACCTACAAGCACCTGGGCAAGTACCTACAAGCACTCACAAGCACCTACAAGTACCCGGGGTAAATACCAACAAGCACCCGGAGCAAGTACCTACAAGCACCGGAGCAAGTACCTACAAGCACCCGGGGCAAGTACGTACAAGNACAAGCATCCAAAAGCACCCACAAGTACCTACAAGTAACCACAAGTACCTAAAAGTACCCATAAGTACCTACAAGCACCCACAAGTACCTACAAGCACCCACAAGTACCTACAAGCACCCACAAGTACCTACAAGCACCCACAAGTACCTACAAGCACCCACAAGTACCTACAAGCACCCACAAGTACCTACAAGCAATCACAAGTACCTACAAGCACCCACAAGTACCTACAAGCAATCACAAGTACCCAAAAGTACCTACAAGCACCCAAAAGTACCTACAAGTACCCACAAGTACCTACAAGCACCCACAAGTACCTACAAGGACTCAAAAGTACCTACAAGCAATCACAAGTACCCAAAAGTACCTACAAGCACCCAAAAGTACCTACAGGTACCCACAAGTACCTACAAGCACTCACAAGCACCTACAAGTACCCACAAGCACCAACAAGTACCCACAAGCACCTACAAGTACCCAGAAGCGCCTACAAGTACCCACAAGCACCTAAAAATACCCACAAGCACCTACAAGTACTCAAAAGCACCCAAATGTACCCACAAGCATCCAAAAGCACCCACAAGTACCTACAAGTACCCATAAGTACCTCAAAGCACCCACAAGTACCTACAAGCACCCACAAGTACCTACAAGCACCCACAAGTACCTACAAGCACCCACAAGTACCTACAAGTACCTACAAGCACCCACAAGTACCTACAAGTACCTACAAGCACCCACAAGTACCTACAAGTACCCACAAGTACCCATAAGTACCTACAAGCACCCACAAGAACCCACAAGCACGTACAAGCACCCACAAGTACCCACAAGAACCCACAAGTACCTACAAGCACCCACAAGCACCCACAAGAACCCACAAGTACCTACAAGCACTGACAAGCACCTACAAGTACCCACAAGCACCAACAAGTACTCACAAGTACCCACAAGCACCTACAAGTACCCACAAGCACCTACAAGTACCCACAAGCACCTACAAGTACCCACAAGTACCCACAAGCACCTAAAAATACCCACAAGCACCTACAAGTACTCAAAAGCACCTAAATGTACCCACAAGCATCCAAAAGCACCCACAAGTACCTACAAGCACCCACAAGTACCTACAAGTACCCACAAGTACCTACAAGCACCCACAAGTACCTACAAGCACCCACAAGTACCTACAAGCACCCACAAGTACCTACAAGCACCCACAAGTACCTACAAGCACCCACAAGTACCTACAAGCACCCACAAGTACCTACAAGCAATCACAAGTACCTACAAGCAACCACAAGTACCTACAAGCAATCACAAGTACCCAAAAGTACCTACAAGCACCCACAAGTACCTACAAGCACCCACAAGTACCTACAAGCACCCACAAGTACCTACAAGCACCCACAAGTACCTACAAGCACCCACAAGCACCTACAAGTACCCACAAGCACCCACAAGTACCCACAAGCACCTACAAGTACCCAGAAGCGCCTACAAGTACCCACAAGCACCTAAAAATACCCACAAGTACTCAAAAGCACCCAAATGTACCCACAAGCATCCAAAAGCACCCACAAGTACCTACAAGTAACCACAAGTACCTAAAAGTACCCATAAGTACCTCAAAGCACCCACAAGTACCTACAAGCAGCCACAAGTACCTACAAGCAATCACAAGTACCCACAAGTACCCACAAGCACCTACAAGTACCCACAAGCACCTACAAGTACCCACAAGTACCCACATGCACCTACAAGTACCCAGAAGCACCTACAAGTACCCACAAGTACCAACAAGCACCTATAAGTACCCACAAGTACCTACAAGTACCCACAAGCACCCACAAGTACCCTCAAGCACCTACAAGTACCCAAAAGCACCTGCAAGTACCCACAAGCATCCAAAAGCACCCACAAGTACCTACTAGCACCCACAAGCATCCAAAAGCACCCACAAGTACCTACAAGCACCCAAAAGCACCCACAAGTACCTACAAGCATCCACAAGCACCCACAAGTACCTACAAGCACCTACAAGCACCCACAAGTACCTACAAGCACCCACAAGTACCTACAAGCACCCACAAGTACCTACAAGTACCTACAAGCACCCACAAGTACCAACAAGCACCCACAAGTACCTACAAGCACCCACAAGTACCTACAAGTACCCACAAGTACCTACAAGCACCCACAAGTACCTACAAGCACCCACAAGTACCTACAAGTACCCACAAGTACCTACAAGCACCCACAAGTACCTACAAGCATCCAAAAGCACCCACAAGTACCTACAAGCATCCAAAAGCACCCACAAGTACCTACAAGCACCCACAAGTACCCACAAGTACCTACAAGCACCTACAAGCACCCACAAGTACCTACAAGCACCCACAAGTACCTACAAGCACCCACAAGTACCTACAAGTACCTACAAGCACCCACAAGTACCAACAAGCACCCACAAGTACCTACAAGCACCCACAAGTACCTACAAGTACCCACAAGTACCTACAAGCACCCACAAGTACCTACAAGCACCCACAAGTACCTACAAGTACCTACAAGCACCTACAAGTACCCACAAGCACCTACAAGTACCCACAAGCACCTACAAGTACCCACAAGCACCTACAAGTACCCACAAGTACCCACAAGAACCCGGGCGAAGCACCTACAAGAGCTCAAACGCCATGTTTTTCTTGCTTAATATCCCTCTAACGGCGTGAATCACGACAAAAACGCCGTAAGTCCAATATAAAAAATTAGGGCTAAAATGAGTGTCTCTAACAGTGGTAAAACACCGTAACTCCAATACCGAAAACAACGTAAGTCAAAGTATGTGTTAATAATGATAAAAATCAATACTTAAACTTAATTGATCTTTATGAAACTTGAAAAGTCTGTACATTGAAGTATTATCTTTCATTTAAGATGGTTCCCAAACGTAACGAATGAATAGTTTTCCTTATATGCCTTCTGAGAAAATGCTCTTTTTTATAAAAATCCCATGTTATGTCTATGGAAGAATATTGTATCTTTCACCAAATGTCTTAATAATTTTATGGATTCTAAAACCACCCTTAACAACTTTTTTCATTATAGAATTAACTATTTATTAGATCTCTTTTAAATTTTAACCACTAAAGTAGGGCCCACATTTTAGTTCGCTGGCAAAATTTCAAAGCGGCAAACACAATACGAAAAAAGTTACAGCCAATCAAAGAACCCTCCTTTAGCATTAGAGGGAGTATCAAGTCTTATCTAAGAGAGCGACCGCTCTCCTAGAATTCGGTTAGGGAAGTTAGGGAGGCGAGATCAGAGGGTGGGAAGTTCCAGAGGGGGATTGACCGTCGAAAAAACGAGTGCTTTAGCGGGTTTTTATGGGAGCGTGGTAGGAAGAGCTTGAAGGAATGACCTCCGGTGCCATTTCTAACCATTGGTGTGGACAATACGAAACAGGCTGATAAGGACAAGATAAGTTCGTCGATTAGGCAATGCAACTCAACCCAAAGAGGAAAGTCTAGATGATCGCGGGTGGTGACAGAGATTAGACGGAATTTTTGATGCCCGGCCTAGAACACTTTTTAGCAGACGGATGTCTTGTGCTTGGTAAGGGTTCCAAAGTTGCCTACTAAATTCTAGAATGAGGAGAATGTAACTAGTTAACAGTCGTGTCATGATGGCGTTGAAATTATGGAGAAATTTGCTTTAATGGTCGCAAGCAGACCATTGGCCCGACTACAGTTTTTTTGAATGTGGGCATGGAAGGTGAGATTGTGTGAGATGTGTACACCCAAATCGCGACATTCATTGACACGCCGTATGTTTTGACCGCCTAGAAAGTAAAGAAACTGGAGATCAGTGTCGACTTTAGATCGTTGGATTTGCAGTACAATTGACTTTTGGCCGTTAAAGACCAGACCATTCACTTTGGACCAATCCTCAAGGCGGCTCAGGTCAGATTGGAGGAGGTTTACATCATCATATGAACGTATGACGCGGTATAGCTTTAGGTCATCAGCAAAGAGGCATACATGGGAGACGAGTTTATCGGGAAGGTCATTTATAAATATAAGAGATAACAGGGGCCCAAGAACGCTCCCCTGGGGGACTCCACTAGTTACGGGAAGGGGTTTGCTAAGACAGTTGCCGACACGAAACGACTGGGTGCTACGTGTTAGATAGGACTCAATACAACGATTTTTGTTGTTTTTTATGCCTAAAGCGTGGAGTTTGGCTTGGAGTCGCATATGAGGCACAGAATGAAAGGCCTAAGCTATGTCAAGGTAAATAATAGCAACCATATGGCTTTCATCATAAGCATGAAACCATTCGTGAAGGGCGCTTAGGAGATAAGACTCAACAGACTGGTTGCTAAGGAACCCATGTTGGAATATACTAAAGTGCGGGGTGACAAATTCTAAAAGGGCGGCGTGGAGGCATTTTACAAATACTTTGCTAATAGGCCAATAATTGGCGGCGTCACTTCGGCTACCTTTGCCTTTAAAAATAGGGGTAACATAAGCCGTACACCAATCTAAGCGGAGAGAACCTTCAGAGAGCGATACACTAAAATAGTGTGAAGTGGATGGGAAAGGGCTGAAGCACAGTTTTTTAGAAGGCGATTTGTTATTTCGTCAGGACCTGAAGCACTTTTCGAATCAAGGTTTTTTTAAATAGTATAGACCTCCGGGACAGTTGGATGGTAGTCAGGCATGGTATATGGTTTAGTTTCAGGGAGAGCTGTAAGATCTGGGGGTGATATTAAAGTTGCAAACAAGAGTCTCGTTTAGACAGTTACCCATATCGTAGTTCGAGTCATTTTTTGGCCGTTTCGAAGATGGATATTGAGCCGAGAGGGTATAGACCGAATTTGACTCCGTACAAACCGATAGAAGGCGCGCGGATTAGTGTGAACAGAGTACAATTAACGTTGTTGAGATTTTTCGGTAGCTTTACGGGTAAGAGTTTTCACATGGAGAGTCTGGGGTTTGTAATGTTTTTTTAAGGTATGCCTGCGAAGTTGATCTCCAGAAGAGACAGCGCGACGTAATTTCTTCCATAGGCGTTCCGTCTTACGGATTGGGCGTCTGGTGGCAAGAGAGATCCAGGGCTTGGAAGTACGTTTGGCCAAGTGGTTGAACAAGGGCACAGTTTTTGAGACATAATCAAAGAGTGAAGCACTTGATTTTCAAGTTCACTAGAATATAGGGGCTCGTTTAACAGGTCATGCTAAATAAAAAGAAGGAAACACAGATAATAACTATGTTAACGTCCAAGCTAAACACGTCTGTAAGCCGTTTTGTTGTAAGGAACATTTTTTAAGTTTTGACTTTGTACTTCCCTTAGGTTTATGGTTTTCTAATGTCAATGAAAGAACGTTATTAAATATTCTATCAGAGATTTCAATTTATCACAGTTTTTCAGTTCTTCAAAAATATTTTGATAGCTTTGGATTGGAAATTTTGGTTAACAGCTAACTCTACGTTTTGAAGAACGTGTTCCACTTTAATGCTCATTTTCTGTTAAAATACGAGTTAATAATAATAATAAATGAAGTCTTCTTCATTGAAATGTACTTTAAGTAATGGGAATTAACTTACTACCGCATCCATCACTGCGGTTCCAAATATTCGCAACATTTCGTTTGCTCGAAATAAATTAAATTTTTGTATCTCTCCGTCATAGCCACACGTTTTTCGTTAACGGATATTCCTCTAGGGGACGTTATTCAAGAAATTCTGACGGCACATTATCATCTGCTCTAAGACCAGCTCTAATTCAGAAAATTTGCTAATTGTCATACTTATCTACGATAAGTTATAAACTTATGATTCTACTAAGAATACATGTTCCTTTCTCAGAAACTGCGACAAATTTGTGTGGTATTTCATAACGTTTAACGTGCTTCAATAATTGAACTGTAGGAATTTCTCCTTTAATTGGATTTCTTTCCTCTGAGAGATATCGTCGGCCTTGTCGCAAGGATGGTAAAGCTGATGGCAAGTTTTGGACAACAGAGGAATATGCCAAAGACCCGGCAAATATAAAGAGTGCCTAGCTAGGTTTTTTCACTTTCTGAAAGTATCTTAGTTCTAGAATGACAGTTGTTCCATAAGTTTTAAAAAAATACTCCAATATTTGCGTTTCTTGCTGGCTTTGCTTCTGAAGTGCTTCATTCCGAGTTACTTAAGTTCAAACTTAAACCTTTAAAAATACCCTCATTTTCTTTGTCCATGTTCTTTATTTCATTTAACGTAGGGAAGAAATCATTAACCTTAGTTTGTGTTGAATCATCAGCAGCTGCCATACACTTGCGTTTCTTACGCTCATTTCTTGATAAAATATATTTTTTTCTATTTAAGTTTGTGGAGGACATTCAGGGCTGTGGTGAATTAGACGACCCTCTTTTCTCAGCTTCTTCCCTGGAAGGGAGGTCTAATAAAAAATCCGCTTCACAAGGGAGATTTTCAAGGCCATCTTTACTTTTGTTTACGTCTGAATTTTGAGAAATGTTTTCTCAAACAAATTCTTGATCATCCTGGTGGCTTCTGGGGTTTTGTTCTTCGGAAAATCGTAATTTAGTTTGAAGTAACGGTGATTTAAGCTTTTCAAAACATCTTTTTATGTGCCTATAAAAATTTCCTATTCCAGATGCTGTTCTCTTTAAGACACTTATAACCAGTATTAATTGAACAAGCAAACACTTGCCGGAGCACAAATAGTTCACTTTCATTGTTTACCATAATCAAATGAGTAAACATGAAATTCTTCACTGCTAGTGTTTTCATAAATTTAAGCGAAATCATGTGAAAAATAGCAATTACCCTTTCTCACGAGAGAATGTATAGCTTACTACAACACAAGCATGTTTCGACTTGAGGCGTCAGCATTTTCCAGCGTGAATATGGTCACCAGATGTCGATATACCAGTAACTAAAGCTATGGTGCGATTTTTTTAAACGTGGAAAACACATTATCTTCAAAATGGGTCTTTTTGTTTCGTTTTACCTCTGATTTTTCTTTATAGTTCTTTTCTGATTTCGTGATTAAGTATTTTGGATATTTTTATCGGTTTCCAAATTTTATTCATTTCAGTCCTGATTTCCGATTTTGAATTTCTATAGTTAGATTTCACGGGTAGCGTACGGGATCTCATGAATGACCCACCCCTCGCTTCTATGAGTATATGGTTGCGGATTTCTATGAGCGTTCTTCAAAGTTGGGGATCGCGAATGCGTACAGATGAAGGAAGTGATTTAGTGGTTCGATTTCGCGGTACTTCACAATAGTTTTTAGTTCGGCGACAAATGAATCGAATTGTAATATTAAGAATAATAATTGCTTTATTTCGGGATCAATCATTAAGACGAATCTTGTTTACAATGATTTCAGTATAAAATAAATTAATAGTTAAATAGATAGAAATTAAATTACGAAGATTTTGAAAGATAAAACAACTTTGTAAAACCAAAATTATACTTCTCCGAGTCAAGAGGAGAACTACTACCACAAACTTCATGTAGAATTATTTCTCTTTTTTTTTGAAGTAAAATTTATGAATTATTAAAGCAGTATTCCAAGAATAGCGAATATACAGTGGAGTAGTACACATTTTACACCCAGTAAAGATATGACTTGGATACATGCAAAATAGTCAATTGAAAAAACAGCAGGAAATGAAGTGTATAACTTTAGGAGAGATATGACCTTAATTGTTTTAAAAGGCCCATTTGTGTACGCCTCAACTGTCAGCCCTATTTTCTCTAAGCTACATTCACAACTGGTTTGCAGTATAAACAATATTGATTCGTTCCACCTCAGCCATATTCTTAGTTTGCCAACACGAGTGTTAGAGAATATAGACCACCGTATGGCGACAAGATCGTCGCCATACGGTGGTACTGTGAGGAGGAGGGGGGTCATTTCTTCCCCGTTTTCGTTCTTCTCTCTCTAGGTCGTGCCGTGCCTTAGGGGGAAAATATGGTGGGAAGGAGGGGGGGCATAACCATTATCATACCCCCTGGTGGTTGCGGATGATCTGGTTGATTATTACTATCTGCCAATTGTGTATCGTGCCGGAGGGGGTGGGGTTGGGCGGAATTGATAACGTCACGTGTCACGTGATGGTGTGCGGGAATTTTGAATTTATTTTTAGTGTATTGGTATGACGTCACGTAATTTATTGGTGTAGAAGGCATTCAGTGACCATAGTGGTATTATTTAGGTGCATTTTGAGGATATTTTGTACATTTAGGGGATGATTTATTGGTAATTCTATAGGTTCTGTAGGTCCTTTCTACACCCAACCTTCCCGTAATGTTATTCTGTGTATATGATTTTAAGGTATCTCCATGTATGCTTATGTTTCTCTTCTATTAAAGAACTAGTTTTAATTGAGATAAGGTTTACGTAGTTTATTGAAAATTAAGCTACAATGCGGTTCTAGGTGTACTCATGTTTTGTATTGTTATTATTTGGGTGTATCTTTAGGATATTGTGTACATTTAGGGTATGATTTAGGGGTAATTCAATATGTTCAGTAGACCCTTTCTACACACACCCTTTACGTAATGTTGTTCTTGGTATGATTTTAAGGTCTTGCTTATGTTTCTCTTATATTAAAGAACCAGTTTTAATTGAGATAAGGTTTACGTAGTTTATTGAGAAGGGTACAAATTAAGCTACTATGCGGTTCTACAGTGGGGGTGTACTCATGTTTTGTATTGGTTAGTAAACGACTTACAGGGTTAGAACAATAGTACATTTTAGTACCATGAAGGGAAATTACGGCAGTTTTTACACAATTTTGTCGCAGATCAATAAGCTATAATTAGTTAAAATGAACAAATATTACTAAAAAAAACTCAGAACATAAGGATTACACAAGTTTTGATACGATTTGGTGAATAAATACAATAATAATTGACTAAAGTACAAAGGCTTATGCTATTGTAGATCCTGAAAAATATAGGTTTATGCTATTATAGGCTTAT
This sequence comes from Phalangium opilio, assembly GCA_019434445.1. Taxonomy (NCBI): domain Eukaryota; kingdom Metazoa; phylum Arthropoda; class Arachnida; order Opiliones; family Phalangiidae; genus Phalangium; species Phalangium opilio. Next base: position 362,654 of record JAEQBA010000081.1, on the reverse strand, counting down.
TCTATAGTAGATCGTGGTAGGTTTATGCTATATTAGATTTTGAAAGATAGGCTTATGCTTGGTTTATGCTATATTAGATTTTGAAAGATAGGCTTATGCTTGGTTTATGCTATATTAGATTTTGAAAGATAGGCTTATGCTTGGTTTATGCTATATTAGAGCTTGTAAGATAGTTTTATGCTATTGCAGGCTTATTCTATGGTAGATCCTGGTAGGTTTATGCAATTCTTGAAATATAGGTTTATGCTATATTTGATCTTGAAAGATAGGTTTATGCTATTATAAGCTTATTATGTTAGATCCTGAATGATTGGTCTATGCTGGGTTATTCTATGATAGATCCTGAAAGACAGGCTTACTCTATGGTAAATCCTGGTAGGTTTAGGCTATATTAGATCCTGAAAGATAGGCTTATGCTAATGTAAGTTTATTACGACATTCAGTGTCACTTAACTCCAGTGGTATTGTAGGATATTGTGTACATTTAGGGGATGATTTATTGGTAATTCTATAGGTTCAGTAGACCCTTTCTACACCATCCTGTAATGCTATTCTCTCTACGATTTTGAGGTCTCCATGCATGCTTATGTTATTCTTATACTAAAGAACTAGTTTTAATTGAGATATCGTTTACATTGCTAAATACATTTACAAATTTAGCTACGACGCGGTTTTAGGTATACTCATGTTTTGTATTGTTTTTATTAGGTGCATCTTTAGGATATTGTGTACATTAAGGGTGTGATTTATTGGTAACTCTATAGGTTCAATAGACCCTTTTTACACACACCCTTCCTGTAATGTTATTTTTTGTATGATTTTAAGGTCTCCATGTGTGCTTATATTTCTCTTATATTAAAGAACCAGTTTTAATGGATATAAGGTTTACGTAGTTTATTGAAAAGTGTCCAAATTAAGCTACGATGCGGTTCTAGGTGTACTCATGTTTTGTATTGGCTAGTAAACGAGTTACAGGGTTAAAACGATAGCACATTTTAATATCATAAAAGGGGAATTACGGCAGTTTTTACACAATTTTGTCGCAGATCAATAAGCTATAATTAGTTAAAATGAACAAATAATACTAAAAAAACTCAGAACTTAAGGATTACACAAGTTTGAAAGGATTGGTGAATAAATATATTAATAATTGTCTAAAATACATGGGCTTATGCTATGGTAGATCCTGAAAAATATAGGTTTATGCTATTGCAGGCTTATTATATGGTAAATCCTGGTAGGTTTATGCTATATTAGAGCTTGAAAGATAAGTTTATGCTAATGTAAGCTCATTACGACATTCAGTGCCACTTAACTCTACTACTCTAGAGGTATTGTAGGATATTGTGTACATTTAGGGGATGTTTTATTGGTAATTCTATAGGTTCAGCAGACCCTTTCTACACCCTTCCCATTATGTTATGCTTTGTACGATTTTAAGGTATCTCCATGTATGTTTATGCTGTTCTTATACTGAAGAACCAGTTTTAATTGAGATATGGTTTACATTGAAAAAGGTACAAATTAAGCTACGAGGAGGTTCTAGGTGTGCACCTGTTTCGTATTGGTTAGTAAACGAGTTACAGGGTTAGTAGTACATTTTAATATCATAAAAGGGGGATTACGGCATTTTTTACACTATTCGGTAGCCAATAATTAGTTAAAATGATCAAATATTACTAAAAAAAACTCAGAACCTTAGGATTACACTAGTTTTGATACGATTTGGTAATAGACATAATACTAATTGACTAAAATTCAAAGGCTTATGCTATTGTAGATCCTGAAAAATATAGGTTTATGCTATTGCAGGCTTACTCTATGATAAATCCTGGTAGGTTTATGTTATATTAGAGCTTGAAAGATAGGTTTATACTAATGTAAGCTTATTACGACATTCAGTGTCACTTAACTCCAGGGGTATTATAGGATATTGTGTACATTTAGGGGATGATTTATTGGTAATTCTATTGGTTCAGTAGGCCCTTTCTACACCCACCCATCATGTAGTGCTATTCTCTGTATGATTTTGAGGTCTCCATGTATGCTTATGTTATTCTTATACTAAAGAACTAGTTTTAATTGAGATATGTTTTACATTGAAAATGGTATAAATTTAGCTACGACGCTGTTCTAGGTATACTCATGTTTTGTATTGTTATTAGGTGTATCTTTAGGATATTGTGTACATTTAGGGTGTGATTTATTGGTAATTCCATAGGTTCAATAGACCCTTTTTACACACACCCTTCATGTAATGTTATTTTTGTATGATTTTAAGGTCTCCATGTGTGCTTATGTTTCTCTTCTATTAAAGAACCAGTTTTAATTGAGATATGGTTTACATTGCAAAAGGTACAAATTAAGCTACGATGATGTTCTAGGTGTACTCATGTTTTGTATTGTTGTTATTTTGGTGTACATTTGGGGTATGAATTATTGGTAATTCCATAGGCTCAGTAGACCCTTTCTACACTCACCCTTCCCATAATGCTATTCTCTGTATGAATTTGAGGTCTCCATGTATGCTTATGCCAGTCTTATACTGAAGAACCAGTTTTAATTGAGATAAGGTTTACGTAGTTTATTGAAAAGGGTACAAATTAAAATACGATGATGTTCTAGGTGTACACATGTTTTTGTATTGGCTAGTAAACGAGTTACAGGGTTAAAAGGATAGCATATTTTAATATCATAAAAGGGGAATTACGACATTTTTTACACTAATCGGTAGCCGATAATTAGTTAAAATGAACAAATATTACTAAAAAAACCCAGAACATAAGGATTACACTAGCTTTGATACGATTTGGTGAATAAATACAATACTAATTAATTAAAATACAAAGGCTTATGCTACCATAGATCCTGAAAAATATAGGTTTATGCTATTGTAGCTTATGCTACTATTGATCCTGAAAATATAGGTTTATGCTATTGTAGGCTTATTCTATGGTAGATCGTGGTAGGTTTATGCTATACTTGTTCTTGAAGATAGGTTTATGCTAGGTTATTCTATGATACTGGTAGGTTTATGCTATGTTATTCTATGGTAGAGCCTGGTAGGTTTATGCTATGTTATTCTATGGTAGAGCCTGGTAGGTTTATGCTAGGCTTATTCTATAGTAGATGCGGGTAGGTTTATGTTATATTAGGCTCAATCTATGGTAGATCCTGGTAGGTTTATGCTAATGTAAGCTTATGTTAGATCCTGGTGGGCTTATGTTAGGTTATTCTATGATAGATCCTGAAGAGAAGTTCATGCTAGTTATTCTAGTTGTATAGGGCGGAAGAATCGAGTTTGTATTAGGTTTAGAACATTGAACACTACTAAAATACTAACATTTCCATAATACTATCTTAAAAACCCCTATTTTACCATGCACAAGTGCCTTATTATAAACTAAAGCTGAATTTCATACGAATAATACTAACTGCAAGGGATTTATATAAAATACATGCAAAAGTTATAGCCGAATACTGGCTAAAATACACATGACTATTGATTAAAATACTGGCATTTATATAACACAAGCTAAAAAACAACAATTTTACCATGCACAAGTATATGATGTTGGCGGGAATTTGAATTGGTGGTGGATTTCTGTGTGTTAAAGCGTGGACCGGGTTTACGTACTCTCGTCTTTTCTCAACTTGTCAATATTGATTGATTGTGTAGGCTTATAGTTTGTGGAGTATGCACCGTTAAGGTATGCATCACAAATTCTTAATCGGTGTGAAATTTTGCTCAAATTAAAAGTGTTTTTGGTGAAACATAGAGTAATTTTGATAATTTAGCTAAAATTTAACTCAACGTTTTTAACAATTTTAAATGTTTTTCAAATGACCCTTTTCGTTTCGGTGGTTTATTCATTTTCGCATGTAATCCTATGGGATTTTAGGAATTGTAAATTAGCGTTTTTGTTTCGGTCAGTTGTAACCAAATGATCAAAACGTTTCGATGGATTTTTACTTCTAACACGAAATGCTTTGTGAATGATGCTTCTTACATTACTGTTTTAAACGTTTTGTCACACTTTTTTTGATCACACGGCCGATTTTGATAAATATAGATATATAGTATAGTTAATGTTTCGTCTAATAATACTTGTTGATTTCTGCTAACGCTACAAAAACATAACTTGTTGAGACTTCAGGATAATGCCCCTCGGGGCAACCACCTGGAATCAATTAATGTTTGGCACCCTTCGCCAAT